>CM061065.1:201078408-201620584 GCA_030762895.1 Sophora flavescens
CCCGAAGCTCAAAGATTCTATGATATGCTGAGTGCTGCACGATCTCCATTATGGGAAGGATGTCGGGAGTACACAGAGTTGTCGATGTGTATGGAATGGTTGAGTATCAAACCTGACTACAATACGCAAGAAGGTTGTTTTAATCGCCTCACCAGGTCAGTATCGAAGGCGTTGCCGGAAAACAATCGGATGCCTTCTAGTTTTTATCATGCTAAGAAGTCTGTGGAAAATTTGGGTCTGGGGGTGTTTGAAAATTGATTGTTGCCCGAATGGATGTATGTTGTATTATAAGGATGATTCAGCGGAGAGCATAACATGTTGTCGATTTTGTGGTGCAGATCGGTATAAAACAACCACTAGGATAGGCAATGAGAAGAAGATGTCACTAAAAAAGATGTGGTACCGAGATGATGAGTTTTCAAGATCCCACGTACCGTTGTAAATTACGTCGAACATTATTGTTAATTCTCTGACGAACATTTCCGGAAATGGGGAAGAAGTTGAAAGAGAGTTAATGGATCAATCCGAGTTGGACGCATCTAGCGAAGGCACATTCCGATCAAGTGAGACTGATGAGAGTGAGGGTGAATTTAGTGACGGAGATTCTACTTATGTAATTTATTTATGTCATGATTCATTGTGTAAATGCCATTCTACTAAGGTAATTTATTTTTGTATTATTTATACTGTTGTGTAATCATCTTTTCATTTTTTTATACAGATGGCAGATTCCACTAGAGGTAGGGGTCGTCGTGGCAGAGGTCGTGCTGCGAGAGTCCTTCCACCGTCCGATCCACAACCTTCAGATCGAGACCACCCTACCAGCACCTCTGTGGACGGGACTCATCAAGGTGATGGAGTTGCACCCCCTACCCAGCCTCATGTGGTCGGGACACAGGCTGCACCGTCATCATCCACACCTATGACAGGACCATCATCATCATCGGGACAGGAGAGCGTGGTCCATCCGACAGAAGGATTCTTCTTATCCCTAGGGAGGATAACGAGTAAGCTAATTTAATTTTTTAATATATATAAAGTATCATTAATTTCTATTTACTAGTTTTTTTTATTTGTTTATAACATTTATTAATGCTCTAATTTTGCTGCAGCTTTCTACCCGCGAAGGGCCCTTCTAATTCGATATCGAAGATCCTACGACGCAAGTTTGATGGCCCGTGGCCTACATGGAAGGCCATCCCAGGGGGCCATAGGGATCAGTTGTTTAAGGAGTTTAAGATAACAATTTATTAAGTTATTTAAATTAAATTTACATTATATATATATATATATATATATATATATATATATATATATATATATATATAGACACACACACACTAATTTCCTAACAACTGTAAGTTGCAGAAAGAGTATAGGTGGGCGCAGCTGTAGAGGGTCTCGTCAGGGACACATTTGAGCATAAAGGCTCACTAGTCATGAAGAATCTGACGAACAAGCTAAGGAAGGGTAAGAATAAGGGGAAGTCGGTGGATCCTGAGATCAGGAGGCAGCTGGACCAGTACTGGGCTACTGAGAAGTTACAGGAGATCCAGGCCACAGCTCGACGTAATCGAGCTTCTGATGGTGGCGCATGTGCTTGGACTAGCGGGTCTAAATCAGCCACCGCCCACTACGACGAGCTGGTAATATTTAAAACTTTTGACTTAGTATACTACTTAATGAGTTTTCATTTTTAAATATTCTTATGAATTTAAGATTATATTTTTCTGTGCAGAAAGCACAGAAACAACGGGCCCCCACTACTATGGAGTTGGTGGAGAGGACGAAGAAGTTGAAGTCGGTGACATGGGTCAACGACAAGGCCCGTAACTATGCTGTAAGTAAAAAAAATTTTAGTGTTTACTTGTAATTTATTATCATTTATTTGTTAATATTGATTATAATTTTAACTAAATCTCTTCATCTATACTTTGCAGGTGGGCTTCAACGAGAAGAAGGACGATGCCATATCACGTGCCTCACAGTCATAAGATGAGGCTGTGACTGGTGATGGGCCCAGCTCTCCTATCTCTGTCGACGATAATGCCATTTATTTGGAGGTCGTCGGGGGCAGGAACAAGAAGGGGCACGTGTATGACCTCGGACACATAGAAGGCGGGCTTATCACTTCATCATCCGGCACGCCTGCTCCTTCCTATGCCGATACTGTCCCTCAGGAGCAGTTCAACCAAATGCAGGACACCATCACGCAGCTGAACGTGGAGCTTCGGGAGAAGAGCCAGAGAGAGCAGCAGATGGCGAACCAGATTGCACAGTTGACTCAGGCACACCAGCAGCTGATGCAGACGAGCATCGAGAAGGGTCAGACACTGCGGCTGGTGTTAGAGCAGATGAGGATCCAGACTCCAGCTGCTCGGGGTGATGCTCTAACAGTTGTGCCGCCTGTTGCCGCTCCTCTAGTTCCGCCACCAGCTACTGATGCTGCTACTCTAGAGGATGATCAGATAGCAGACGTTGGCGGCACGAATGCCGAGGATGATTGGGTTCCTCCACCTCCCCTTCATCATGACTGATTTTTTTTCATTTTTTTGATTTTAAACGATTCTTGTACGATTTTGGATTATTATTTTTTATATATATTTATTATTTCTTATGATTGTATATTTCATTAGTAACTTGGTGTGTTTTATTAGTAATTTTGCTAAACTTTAAAGCAAAACAAATTTTTTTTTATTATTTTAAAAATTAAATTTTAATTTTTTTTAATAAAATGCAGTTTAGCGATCGAATTAACAACCAATAATTTGGTCGCTAAACTTTAGTTAACATTAAAAAATTGGGTTCTAGCGACCGAATATCGGTCGCTAATATAGGTTAACTGTAACCAACATTAGCGACCGACCTAGCAACCGATTATTGGTCGCTAAAAATGGTTACCCAAACAATGCGACCAACCAATGTTTTTTATTATTTAGCGATCGAAAATACGGTCGCCATTTAGCGACCGAATTTATATTTCGGTCTCTAAAATCTTATCGACCAGGTTATCAGCCATCACCATGAAGTTTAGCGACCGAATATGCCGGTCGCTAAACAGTTGATTTTTTGTAGTGAATAATGTTCTTGCAGATATTTTATCTAGAGAATGGAGCGAGGCACAGCAGAATTACTAAAGCAGCAGTACCAGCTCAAAAAAACACTTGAAGAACAGAAGCTAAAGGAATTAGACTTAATTAAATCAGATTTAAAAGTATTGGAACTCCAAATGCAAGCAGATGGACTTTTGGAAAAAAGAATCCCAAATAAGATTAAAGAAGCAGCACAGAGAGAAACAAATAAACGGTACATTGTCTTTAACGGACCAATGCCAGGAATCTATGATGACTGGTACAAAGCAGCCCCTCATTGTCAAGGAATATCAGGAGTTCATCATCAAGTATTTCCAACCAAAGAAGCAGCAGAAAAAGCTCTAAAGATTTCTCAAGAAAATGAAAAAGCAAGAAAAGGAAAAGAAGTCCAAGAAGCAGGTAAAGAGATTTATCTCGGACCAAGGACTTACTCGGAAACAGCACAAATAACAAAAACAGAAACAAAGAATACAATAAAGATTCTAGGGAGAATTCCATCCTCCTTAGATAATTACCCAATAATTACCAGAAAAGACCATGAATTACTAGTTCAATTTTTCGAAGAAAAATTTTATGAACACCTCGAAAGATTAATTAACTGGAACGAAAAAGAAAAAGTCAACTGTTTTTATATGGCTGGTAGAAATGTCTATGGACTTAAGACAATAATTACTCCAGGAGCAACCCCAGCTCTAGCATTCAATATGTTCCAATTTGGACTAATTGAGTGTATTTATCCAAACAAGAATCTCGATGAGATTAATCTGTTCCCACATTACTTCAAGGAAGCAGTTCAACTATACAAGAAGAAGGTAGCCGGAGAAAGAGCTATTTATTTAAAGTTCTACTCAGCATACCCAGACTTCCAAACAAAACAACCAGGTAAGCATTTCGCCTTCATAGGCATTAGCAACAATAACTTTCCATTAATGGACGAAGCAAGGAGAATCACTTATGATGAAGATGATATGACAACAATTATGGCTAACCAATTGGCAAGTATCCACGGACAGTGCAATGCAATAGGACAAAATTCCTTTGTCAAAACCAATTACAAGGGTCCAAATACTTTGCTTCTAAGCAAAACACTCGGTAAAGTAATGAAAGAAAAAGACTTAAGCTTCCTGACAAACTTTGAATTCCCATTCTATGCATTGGAAGGACCACAAATGAATTATAGACCAGCTGTCCTAAGCAAGCTATGCGCACTAATTAAATAAAGCAGGAATCATGAATGCGAAAGATGCACGAAAAGACATATAATGATAGAAAGCACCAGGAAGAGGACAGAGACTCGGATGAAGCAATAATTGAAGAATGACGTAACTCCTGACGTCATCAAACATAATTATTAAACAATGACGTAAGCACTGACGTCATCAGTCGAATTATTAAGACCAGATGCAATTATTTAAGGTCATTTATGTAAATTATATTTGGGTGAATAGGCTATAAATAAGTCCTATTATGCTGAGGCAAAATCAGAATTCAGAACCAGTTTCCAATTCTCACCTGTGTGTAACCACTCTCTAAGAGTAGTTTGCTAAACCTTTGTGGTATGGCTTGGATGGTTGAATGTCCATCCACCCCGCTTATGTAAAATACCAATTACTAAATAAAGTCTTTCCTCAAATTATTCCAACAATTACTCTGAGACCAAGCAAACTCAAAAGAAGCAATCAACGGAAGCAGCAGTGGGCAGAAGCAAATAATTTCAAAAAATCCAAGATCAGGTATGAATACTAAGTTTTTCTTCTCAAAACTAGGTTTATTTTATACAAAATAATGTCTGAGATAGATTAGATCGAAACTAATGAAATATAACACTTATAAATCCAGAAAGAAGATCTAGATCTAGTAGAAACAGCAAATATGGTAGGAAAGAAAGAAAAATTGATAAATATATTAAAGAAATTCAATAAAAAAAACATAATATATTATGGGAAAATAACGAATGAATCACCCATAGATATATCTAAAACTTAGGGAAATACAAGTATTCAGTTAATAAGTAAAGAAAACATTTCAGAATTAAAAAGAAATCTAAAGAACTAGGAACATAGAAAGAAATTAGGATATATCCATATAGGAGTAGTACAAGTTTTAATTAAAGCAACCTTTCAAGAAGAAATAAATTCACCAATTGAATTAATTTTAAAAGATAATCGAATAAATGATCCAAAGGATAAAATACTAGGTGTAATAGAGGGAAATTTAGCATATGTAAAATTAAAGTTTGAAATCAGACCAAATATAGGAATCCCATTAAATACTCAAAGATTGAATCAAGCATTAACTATTGAACACAATTTTTAAGAGAAACCTTAATGAAATCAGGAGATAAAATATTTTCAATTACATATTGTGTAAATTCTGCATTAACCAATTCATACCATAGTATTACCTTCAGAAATAATGATAGAATAGACATCCCAAGATTATTCGAAGATATAGGACAAATATATTATCCAAAGAAAAATGAAATAACAGAATTAGGCACCTTTATAAGTAGACCAATAATTCTTGAAATAGAATCAATTTCAAGACTAATTAGTCTCCCAGAACAAAAAAGATCTAATTAAAAAAATGATATCATAAAATTATCTAATCAAGTAAAAGAACCGACTCTATTTGTAAAAAATAAAATATGAATAAAAGAGAATAATTAAAGCAATTTATGAAAAGTTCAACCTAAGAAAAGATGAAATAGATATAAAATATGAAGAATTAAAACAAAGAGAAAGGTTAAAACAATTCATGGAAGAATTTTACCTAAGGAAAGATATAGCCCAAATAGATATTGGAGACTTTACTGGAGCTCTAGATTACTATCTAGAAAGAGATCCAGAAAATAGAAATAGAAAATTAATTAAAAAACATCTAATAAGAAAAGAAAATGAACTAATTGATTTAGAAAATAAAGAATTAAAAATAAATATACAAAATAGAAAAGGAATGAAAAATATAATAGAATGTATAAAGAAATCGGATCTTGAGGCTTCAAGTTCCTCTTCAACTTCAATTAATCACTTCAGAATTGAAGCACCACCTTTCGAAGGTAGTGAATAAAAAATGGATTTAGATGAACAAACATACAAAGAAATAATAAGTGTATTACAATTTAACATTCCTGTTGATTGTAAGCAAATTATAATAAAAAAGATAAATGAACAATTTTGGAAAGAATACTATTTACACTGTCTAGATATTGAAATTGGATTTGAATACTTAGAAGCAATGGAATTAATCGAAGAACAAAGATATTCTGATGATGAATATTGGTATTCGGAATAATGGATAAAGAAATATTAAATATGTTGGTTATGAAATTACCAAAAGACTGTAAACAAATAATAATTAATAAGTTAAAGCATCAACACTGACAAGAAGAACTATATCTAAAACAAATACAACGAAGAATACATTTAGCTTTTTGTAAAGAAGAATGAAAATAGATAATTAAGGAATTAATAGAAATAGATGGATCAATAGATGAATTTATCTATAAATTATTTAGTGAAGCAAACCATGCATGAATACTATGCTAAATATAGAACAAAAGTTAAAATTAATAAAACAAAAAAGGAAATTAATAGGGCGGTACCATTTTGGTATCAGAGCTAAGTAAGTGAATGGATCAATAAAATATAGAAAATTTTATACACAAATTAAGTATGCTAGACTAACTAATCAGAATAATATAAGAAGTTTAATACAAGAATTAAAAACTGAAGCTACAGATGCATGTGAAAAACATATATGAATTATCATTGTGAATATTGTAATTGTAAAGAATATGATAGACAAATAGAATTAATACGAGCAATCAATTATATATACAAAGTAAAATGTGTAACACCCTGTATTTTACTGTTTTAAATAACAGTAATACATATAAATATGTTTATAAATTTATTTGAGTTTTAGAAAATTATTTTAAATAAACGGAGTTTACCACTCAATCCTACTTGAATGTAGGAAGCTACGATTAAAATTTAGGTTGGAAAGTCAAGCGAAACCCGGTCCGCGAATTCCATTGACAGTATTATAATACTGCTCAAAAGACCTAATTTTAATTCGTGAACGAAGGACTTAAGATTAGTATTTTATTTTCTACAATTCTGTATTTTTAGAATTATTTCAGAAAAAAATAAAATAATTTACGTATTACAAGCAGAATACGCAATCGGGTGAGCGGCAGAATGGATTTCGGAGTTTCTAAGAGCAGATAAAGAGTTTATCTTAGGATTTTGAGATGATTCAAGGGGATGAATCATACTTTTAAGTCTAGAAGGTTCTGTAGGGTTAAAGTGAATTTTTTTGAATTTTACGCTCAAGTCCCTGAACTTTCTGTTAATTACCCTTTTGTCCCTAAGTTAGTTTCTAAGTTTTTTTTCAAGTGAACTGGGACACAATCCTTGTTTCCAATCTCCTAATGGACGTGGCTATGAAGCCCAAAATTTCTTGTCCATGGATTGATTCCATAAAGCCTATTTGCAACCATACAAGTTTCCTATGTCATACTTAAGCTTAAATCTTTTAGTGGGCCTCACAAAAATGAATCCAAGCCCAAATTTAGTAGTCCCATGCGCAAGCCCATGAGGGAGAAGGGGCTGCCCTCATAATTTTTGGATGAGCCAAGAATGTTCTAGAATGTTCTACATTCTTCTACTTTATTCTACCATCTTCTATAATTAATGTTCTAAACTCTTCTTGATTCTTCCTAAAATATCTTATGACAAAATCAGCCCAAAATAGTCAAGATAAGACCACATTTAATGTGGCAAATAGTCATCATTACAATTTATTGGCAATTTTCAAAATAGTCCTTATACTTTTGGAATCTTTGCAAAATGGTCCCTAGGAAGTATTTGCATTTCAATCCTTTGAACAAGACAACTCATCCTTTCTAGATCCTTCCAAGATGGCACCACCCATCTCTATAAATACCTTATCTTACATTTCATTTAGTTTCTATTGCCATTTGTTCAAAAACTCTAAAGTTCATAAGTCTTTTAGTGTCAAATTTGTGAAGCAAGTTCTTGGATTTCCTTTGTCATTGATCTTCAAGAGGTAAATCCTAATCTTCTTCCTTAATCATGCCTATGTTATTTAATAAATTTCTTGATTCAAAGTTTGTTTCATATGTGTTCATCACTTTCAAGTTTCTAAGCCTTGAACTTTGAAAAGTCATAATAAATTCTAGAAAAATCTCATGATGATGAAACTACTTTCTATAATCTTGATATCATGCATATTATCTAAATCCAAGAGCATGATGTAATCAAAAATTTCTTTCCTGAAAACCTAGCCTTGACCGAATCTATTAGAATAGGTTTGGTAGAGTTTTGTTTATGTGTTGTCATGTATGATCATGTATTCTATATGACATGTATGTCTACACACTCTAATCCATGATAGATTATTAAAATGAAAATCTTTACTCAAAAATCTCTATGTTGGCCGAACCCTAGGTGGGAGAGATTTGATGAGTTTTTGTCCAAAGTTTTCATTAATGATCTTGTTAATCAAGCTATTAGTATGTATGCTTAATAAATCCAAGTTGGTTTATTAAACTAAGAACCCTAGCCCTGTGAACATGTTGAGGCCGAATCTTAGTATATAAGAGTTAGGAAGTTTTGAGTTTGAAACTTAGTTGTTTAGTCACTAATCCATGATTTAGGTTGATCAAGGATCATTAATCCATGACTTAATCATGATTAGAAATTTTAGTCATTCAAAACCCTAGAGGCCGTGACTATGTATTAGGGTTTAGAATGTTTTGATTTCTTGATTTGTAATTATTTGATTGTAATGGTTGAAGGTTAAGTGAGTACGACGTTTACGCGGTATCCAAACTTCCGAAGGAAATCAGTAAGTTCACAAGAAAGTCTTCGAAAGGTAAGAGGGGAACACCTGAGGATTTATTCAATGGCTATATGCTATCCCGTGTTTGTTTGTAATTATTTGTCTGTTAGTATTTATTTAAGTCGTTTAATGTTGTGTTAGTTGTATCTGTGTGGTTTTAATTGCGTTTAATTGTTTATTTGTAATTATATCATGCTACTATGATGCATGATCTGCCTGAGAAATATCTGTGATATAACTGTTGGTTGATGTGTGAGAAGCCTGACAGTGGTCAGTGCCCAATTAAATTAATGGGATAAAAGCTTTAAGAAGCTTCGCAAATTATATTCAATGTTTTAACGGTAAAATATTGATATATAATCTTAAAGGGAATTTTATTTGGAAAAATAAGGAATTTTGGAAAATATTATTATTTTAATAATTTATTACTGAAAAAGTGAGTTATGAGTCACAATGAGCGTGAAATCGTGAAAATATTTTAGCACTGCTAAATTTTACGTAAGAAATTCCGGAATATTACAAAATATTCTTTTATGAAATTAATTGGTGAAAATAAGTTAATTGTGATTTTAGAAAATTAATTAAGTGGGAAAAGCTAAATTTTTGGCTTAAAAAGCCTTAAAAATATTATTTGACGGCAAATTTGGAAAAGTGTAGACGGCAAGTACTTTGAAACGACAATGCATATTTTGAAGAAGTTAAAACCTCAAGTAACTCATTGGTTTGTGAAAAACTAAGTTTTATTATTTAAGGATTTTATTAATGAATTTCTAATTTGAAAAGAATTTCTGAAAACCAAAAATAAATTCAACCGTGTTGAAAGTGCAGTTGAACTTAGTAACCAAGACGTCGGGGTACTAAGGTTTTGTGTTGTGATGAACTCGGGGTCATTTGGACTTTGAGGTCCTGTACCGTATACGTGGTGTATACCGTATTGAAACATTGAAGATGTTTTCTAGTACCACGAACCTAAGACTGGTGCATCGATCGAGAGGTGTTTTGCATGCATTTGGCAGACATGCCCGCGGTTCGATGTATTAATTACCAGCGGCGTCAGGTAATTCTTACTGTGTTTTTCTCATGTGCCTAGTGAGGACATTTGAGACCCCATCTTCGTTGCTATTGGTGCCCTGAGTGTGGACAGTATGCAATGTGTTTGGCAGTGTGCCTGGCTTTGTGCCTGTGTGGATGGGAAGAGGCTGCGTGCCAAGTTAGCCAGTGTGGCTATGGAGCCTGATCAACTCATTATGTGTTGGGATATCTCATGAGATTAGGACGAAAATTAGATGATGAATATGAAGTGTCATGCATAATTTTCAAATCGATGATGTTTAGGGTGTTGAACCCACTGATAAACCAGTGGTTATAAATGTTTGTATTTGGTAAATGCTGATGTGTTTATGTGGTGGCTAGTATGTAGTTATTGAGTAAGATCCATGTATTGGTTTCTCACTCTTACGTGTTCAGATGGACCCAGATATACCTTTGGTACAATCGAGGGTTCAAACGATCATGTTTGATCGTGCGCAGTACGGTGGTGCCTGGGAGATTAACCCTGGGGCACTCAGCGCCACCTACCATGGCCCTAGCAGAGAAGTTATCGGCACGATAAAGGAAGGACCACAGCAGAGAATTCATGTCATTGAGACTGTTGAGGTATCTCTACCTCCAGTTTGGCTATACCTGCAGTACTTGGATGAGCACGGATTAATGGATCCACCACCTCAGCCACATCCTCTTCAGATAGTAGGACCTGAGGAACCTCCAGCCGAAGTGGAGTTAGATGATGGTGAGGAGGATCCAGAGGAGTACACTGAGGACTATCTTGAGTTTCAACCTCCTGCGGTTGATGATGAGGATTCTTCCGATGAAGCAGCAGGAACAGAGACATCTTCCTCAGATACGTCTGGTGTAGGTGGGATTGATCATCATGATCTTTCCAATGGGTTTTAGTAGCTTGACCAGCTATAGGTATAGTTCTGGGGTAGCGAGTCTTGTCAGTTTTTGATCTGGCTTCTGAGAGCCATGAGTTTTGAATATGGTTCTGAACTATTCGTTGCTTATATGTATATGTCTTTATTTTCTTTGCTTAGTTTGATGGAGAATAGCCTACACTTAGGAGGACTCTTTTGTTATCTCCTATTATAGGTAATGTGTATGTAAAAGGTGATGTATATATGTAGGTATACATATATGTTGTTTATGTTACAATGGTTCTGTGTATAAAAAAAAAAATTCAGCATTATTTTTGTAAAGAAACAATTACTCAAAATATATTTTCCGAAAGTAACCAGCGTTTAATAATTTAATTTCCGCTTTTGGGTGATAATGTGATGACCCTAGAAGGGGTGTCGCAAAATGTGTTCCAAGAGAATTCTCTTCTCTGAACAATGACACCTTAGCAAGCCTTATATGTCAATACGAGAGAGATTCAAGAAATGAATATTAATGCACGTTAAAATCATAATTTGACTTTGATTGGTACCTTCAATGTTTCCAATTTTTTGGCAAGGATTCTTGAATGAATTAATAGAGAACAAAAATTCAATCGAAAGCAAATCAGATATAAATGAAAAGAATTTCAATACATTAAAACATACATAATTCAAATCCAAATCAATTCACATCAAAGTTACGAAATATATAGAAGCAAATAAAAGCCGATACCCAATAATACATCTCAGACCACAAATAATTAATTTTCAAAAATACATATGTTATGCGATTTTAAATATTGGGTTACAAAATCAAATATGAATGTTTAAAGGTAATAAAAGGAAATCATTGCTTTAATGGCATTTATGGAGGATTCCTATACAAACATTTACGTTTAGCCTCAATGAGAGAGGTTCAAGGAACAACATTTACATTCACTTTGGAATAGCAATCAGGAAGATATAGATGGCGTTTGGAAGAGTTTATTTAAGCTCCTTTTGACTTATCTGATGACATAAGCTCTTATGCAGTGTGTTTGACAGAGCTTATAAAAATAACTTATGCCATCCCATAAGGAGTTTTTGACTTATTTTCATAAGTCATTGTGAGAAGCTTATGGAATTATCATAAGAGCTTATACACTAAATACCTTCTCTGTGTTTTTCACTATTTGAATCCTCTCATGCCCCTTTCTTTCTTTTTCTTTCTTTAAGCACTTATGACATAAGCTCTCATGCGATTGGTGGCGTTTGCAAGAGCTTATTTAAGCTCCTTTTGACTTATCTGATGACATAAGCTCTTATGCAGTGTGTTTGGCAGAGCTTATAAAAATAACTTATGTCATCCCATAAGGAGTTTTTGACTTATTTTCATAAGTCATTGAGAGAAGCTTATGGAATTATCATAAGAGCTTATGTACTAAACACCTTCTCCGTGTTTTTCACTATTCGGATCATCTTATGCCCCTTTCTTTCTTTTTCTTTCTTTAAGCGCTTATGGCATAAGCTCTCATGCGATAAGGCCTTATGTGATAAGCTCTTAATTAAGTTGTTTTCCCAAACGCACATAAGATATGTGATAAGCTCTTAATTAAGTTGTTTACCCAAATGCACCCTAATCAAATTTGATGGCAATTCAAATTTGAAAAGTATAATCAAAATAGAAATTTTATGAGACATTGTTGTTAATTCAATTAGGTCAATAATCATTGATAATCTTTCTGATTCCTTACATTTAATGAGGATTAACATTTGATGACAATTCTAATTCGAAAAAAGCTACACATTGCATTCATTATAAATGATTAGTATTAATAGGGGGATTCTATTGACCTAATTTCATATTTCATATTGTTACAATTGCAACAGCATATGGAGTTGTCTTTCTTGCATTCATGACATTTGTGTTTGTATTAAACCCCGTTATGTTTGATTTTTCAGGATTGCAATAAAAATTTTCAAACCAACTTGAGGAGCAAATCAAATGCAAGAGTTCCATATATAATATCATCCTATCAAAAGAGTTTCTGAATTTGACACTGAGATGTGCCATTCAGAAGTTGAAGGAATGCATGGAGGTTAGTCTGATCATTCTATCACTCGACCAATTAACGATTTTAAGCTACTATTATTTGTTCGCAGGATTCTTTATTTGTTGTCGTGGTCACGGTGAAGCTTAATGTTGAGGAAAATATTTGGTGGTACTTGCTTGTGTTTGCAACAACAAAGTCCATTCAAAATCTTTGTTGGTTGGTTTGTTTAGTACTTGACATAAAATGTGTAATCACTTTTGTAATGCTCAATTTTTGATTGATATTGACAATTTCGATATGGCTGAATGGTTAAGATTTTTGTTTTTTTTTTCATTTTTCTCATTGTTTTTTTTTCCCGATGTTCCTTCCTCGTCTTCTAGGTACTTATCCTCTCACGCACAACACCACTTCTACTCCTACCTGTACATCTTATGTTCATTCTTTTTCTTTGCCCAACTCAATTGAACCACTCTCAATTGAATTTTGATTTTGATATTAATTTATTGTTTGTTTTTAACAGGTCCTTCAAGAACAGGAACATTGTGTTGACAAGCTTCATCTGCAACTACCACGACATTAGTAGTGACACACATTGAGGAATTTGTGCCTCATCCCCACTTCTAACACTTTATGGTATAATTTTTTCTCATCATTTTTATTTATATTATCATTTCCACTAGATCCGTTAATTTTAGCTCCATTAATTTCTTGGGTTTGTTTCTTCTCATTGCTATGTATTGGTGACATACAACTATGAATTTAAATGCAACAATGTCCAAGACAATGCTTTAAAATCTTCAAGGGCTGAAAATGAAACGGGATGAAAAATATTGTTCCGAGATTTTATTTTCCCTCATTTTATTTCAATCTTTTGTTGTTCTATGATTTTTTGTGACATTTGATTTTTGTCTTTTGCCCCACCTGAATGTAACTTTTTAGTGCAATGCATTATATAATTTGTTTGTAATATTCTTCGTTCGTCTAATAAATGTTAATACGTACTTTATTTTAGTCTATAAAAAGATATATTTGCCTTCCCTTCACAGGAATCAATTTGTATAAATTAGTTTATTAGTTTATTGATATTCTATCTCAGTTTATGCAACCACTTGAGGATTTTCTTTAATAATTTCATTCACCAACCCTTCATATTTCATGTTAGAGGTTGACATTAATTTATTTGATGCTCGTTTCTGGATTTCTTTTGACAATTGTACGAAGAACTTGATTAGGGAAACTTTTTATAGGATATGTCAAGAGAGCTTTAACACTACCATCATAGGTATACTTACGTATGAATTATTTATGAAAATTACACTTCGGTATAGTTTAAGCACTATTTTTGTGATTCATTGTTTTAGTGATTTTAATATTAATATAATACTTTCTTATTTATTTTTATCTTATCATGTAATTATTTTACTGAAATTTTTTTTGAATCAATTGAAGATTTTCGTACATCTACGTTAATCTAATTTTACCTAATTAAACTAGATTTAATTATGTGATAAAAAAAATCATATTCATATGATTGTCATTTTTATCTTATCCTTACAAATTTAAAGATACCAAATCTTAATAACTTTTGGCAAATCAATATTAGTTTCTTATTCATTATCTTCTCACCTAATTAATCTACAGAATATATTTTATTTAAGCAAATGTGGAATTTCTTTTATACATTGATATCTATATATAAATTAAACAATATAAAAATCACAGACACGAAAAACTCACAAGGATGAATAATTTTTTTATTGGTGAGCCACATGGATGAATATTTTTTTGATTGTACGTCGGGACGGATATTTTACTTGAAAGCAATAAAGATATTTAAAACTTATGCGGAAATTTTCTTTCAAACACGTGGATGAATATTTTACATAAAACCATCCAACAAATGAATTGCTATGATATTATTATACTTTATTATTTTAGTACTTGGTTTTACATAATTTTAGTAATTTTTTATTGGAAAAATACTAACTTAGTACTTTTTTAGTTCATTGTTATAATAATGTAGTATGGGTATATTTCTTTCTCAGTTATTATCTTCTTACCAAATGATTTTTTTTTTGAAGGTTTTCTTTTAATTACATGATAGAAAACCAAATTAAATTCATTCTTTTTTATCTTTCATAAAAAAAATAAATTTAAAAGCTAAATAATTTTAGACAAATAATTATTCCTTTATTTCTTATTATCTTCTCACCCAACAAATTGTTCAAGTTCCATTAATTTCATCTAAACATATTTATTTTTTCACTAATTAATTTACATTTAATTACATGACAAAAAAGGTAATGTAAAAAAACTAATGTAAGCTTATTATCCTTTCACCTAACTAAATTATTAAAGATTCTTTATATGAGTAAATTTGAATTTTCTTTTATAAATTAATTTCTACCTCTTAATAAGTTAATATAGAAATAACAAAACATGGAGAGAATAAACAGAGATAAATATTTTACGCAAAGACATGCAAGAGAAATAACACATAAAATATAGGAATGAAAAATTAAATAAAAACATGCATACATAAAAATTACTAAAAAGAAATATACTTTATTATAATTTAAGCACCTATTGTAATTCATTGTTTTAATAATTTCAAAATTAATATAAATCTTTCTTATTTGTTATCTTAGTATTTAATTCATTATATATATATATATATATATATATTATTTGTAAGTAAATTTGAATTTTATTTTATCAAATTAATTTCGATTTAATTACATGATACAAAATCAAATAAAATTCATATGTTCGTTTTTTCAATCTCTCCTTACAAATTCAGAATTTAAAATCTTAATAACTTTTAGACAAATCATTATTCCTTATCAATTATCTTCTCACCTGATTATTTTATTAAAGATTTTTTAATTTTTTAATTTGAGCAAATTTTGATTTTTTTTTTACAAATTAATATCTATATAAATTTATCAATATAAAAATTATAGATAAAACATATCATTTTTTAGTTGACGGATAAAACATAAAAATTATAGATAAAACATAACACATGGAAATGAGTATTTACATGAAAATAATAAGGGAAATTTACAGCTAAGGGTAAAGTACATGCAATACATGATGATGAATATTTTACTTGAAATCGCATTCACATATGAATTGTTAAAAGAAATTTATACTATACTATAATTTTAGTACTTTTTAATTTATTTTCATAAATAAAAATATGATAAACTAAAAGTAAAAATATACCACAAAGAACATTTTAAACCAATCATATTTCTATGTAATAAAATAATCTTAGAATTTAAATATGTCAATATCTATTATCCCATCTCAACCATAATTCATATTATGTTTCTTCTGTTTTAGTTAATAAATAACGAGGTATTCAACTTATGTTCATAATAGACAACAGTAATTAGTAACTTAAAAATTACTATGTTGATCTATGATTAAAATAAAACAGTTATAATTTTTGAAACATAATTTCAAATCACAAATAATCTAAAAAAAGATCAAAAGTCAACATATATCCCGTACAAGACATGGGTTACTATACTAATAATAAATAAACTAGAATCATGGATAGAATAATCTTCTATAAAATAAAAATAAAAAATTATTAAAATATTGATAGATAAAAATTACCCTAAAATTATGGTGGGCACCATAGCTCTCACCAATTAATAATGTTGTATATATATATCTGAATGTAGCACTTTGCGAGATACCTATTTTTTTTATATGAATTTAATTCTGATGTTGAAATCTATAACATATAAAGGCTGAACCCCAATGTTACTACAACGGCGCAACAGTAACATTGAGGTGTCAAGCCATTGAATTTTTGGTATTATTTTATTTAAACTACTAATTAATATATGTATATATATATATATATATTAATAATTATATATGTTTTAAAATTAATACATATACTTTTAATATTTAGTATTTATTATATTTTAATATTTGAATATAATTTTAAGTTTAATATTTTTATAAATATTTTATTTATATATATACATACATACACACATATATATATATATATATATATATTAATATTTTCGGGTACTATCTAAACCAAACCAAACCAAATCAGTTTTGATCGGTTCATATTTTTATATTATTGACTTTTTTAACTTTTAAAATATTTTAATAATGAAAGGTAGCAAAGCTACCGTGTTGTTCGGGAAAGTTTAGGGGGTGAGACTTGAACCAATAATTTTATTTTACGTCAATTTATATTTTTATTATTAAAAAAACAAAGTCCTATTTATTTTTTATTCTGTTTTTAATGTTCCTCCACACATAACATATTATTAATATTTTCGGGTAGTATATAAACCAAACCAAACCGAGCCAGTTTTGATTGGTTTGGATCTTTATATTATTTTATTATTGACTTTTTAAACTTTAGTTTTTTTTAAATGTTTTAATCATGAAAGGTAGCAAAGCTACCGTGTTGTTCGGGAAAGTTTTGGGGCGTGAGACCTGAACCAATAATTTTATTTTACATCAATTTATATTTTTATTATTAAAAAAACAAAGTCCTATTTATTTATTTATTCCATTTTTACTGTTCCTCCACATAACATACTACTAATATTTTCAGGTACTATGACCTATCTAAACCAAACCAAACCGAGTCAGTTTTGATTGGTTTGAATTTTTATATTATTTTATTATTGACTTTTTAAACTTTAATTTTTTTTAAAATGTTTTAATCATAAAAGGTTGTTCGAGAAAGTTTAGGGGCGTGATACTTGAACCAATAATTTTATTCTACATCAATTTATATTTTTATTATTAAAAAAACAAAGTCCTATTTATTTTTTATTTCATTTTTACTAATCTTCCACACATAACATACTATTAATATTTTCGGGTGCTATCTAAACCAAACCAAATCGAACCTATTTTGATTGGTTCGGATTTTTTTAATATTTTATTATTTTTTTAAACTTTTTTTTGCTTTTAAATATTTTAACCATGAAAGGTAGCAAAGCTACCGTGTTGTTCGGGAAAGTTTAGGAACGTGAGACCTTAACCAATAATTTTATTCTAAATCAATTTATATTTTTATTATTGAAAAACAAAATCCTATTTATTGTTGATTCAATTTTTATCTGGGAATGCATGATGCTATTTTTTTTTTTAAAAAAATGTCCTATTATCTACTACTACAAAATGTAGTATGATATTTTTTAATAAAACTTAAAATAGTATAAAAAATAATAAAATAAAATAATACAAAACTAAGTAAAAAAATTTATTATTTTAAATAATAATAAAATACTAGGATATAAAATAGTAGAATGTGTCAGGTCTTGGACTCTTTTAATATTTATACATAGATATATATGTATATATTAATATTTTAATATTTATATATGATTTAAAATTAATATATATACTCTAATGATTAGTGTTTATTATATTTTAATATTTATATATAATTTTTAGTTTAATATTTATTTGTGTATATATATATATAATTAATTTTTCTATATTTATATATAGTTTAATATTTTAATATTATATATATATATATATTCAGTTCTGAACCAAACCAATTTTGATTGGTTTGATTTTTATATTATTTTATTATTGACTTTTAAAGTTTTTTTTTTAGTTTTTAAATGTTTTTAGCCATGAAAGATAGCAAAGCTATCATGTTCTTCGGAAAGTTTGGGAGGCATAAAATAATGTATGTCTTGATTTTGATGTTAGGTCCAAATTTAAAACCACTTACTATTTATATTTTCATTAGTATAATATAATTATAGTATGAATAATTTAAACATTTTGTTTCAATCAATAAAATATAATGTTATTATATTTCAAAATTAAAATAACAATTACAACGGGATTTGAATTAAATATTATAATAATTTATTTTACAAGAAAATTTACCCGTGCGTTGCACGGGTAAACTACACTATTATATTAGAATTACGTTTCCTTCCTATTAAACGTAACTTTGATAAAAAAAATATATTTAGTTATCATTTATAAAATTATTAGTTTAATTGCTATAAAATGACACTATACGATTTTTACCTTGTTAATCAATTATTAGTTATATTATAAATGACTTTTATTTTTTATTTTTTTATGCTTAAGGGGCCTAAAGCCCAAAAAACAAAAACTTACAAAGAAGCAAAAGTAAGGGGTATGAGAACCCCAATAGAATCATCAAACACGAATCTAGTTAACTCGTCCGAAGGGGGTAACACAAAGTGAAAGCCTAACGGTTGAGATAAACTCCAATTGGTCAGCCAATATGCATAAGCATCGCCCTTTCTATAAGTGTGGGAGAAAAGAATGGACCACTCCTTTTGCTGCCAGCGAAGGATCCTAACAAGAAGTGTTGCCTTCTCTATACGAATGACGTTTTAAGTAGAAGAGTAAAAAAAACATATCAATGTGATAATTTATGATTGAATGTTTGAATAAAAGAACTGTACCCTATCAATATAGTATATTAATTACACTCTAAAATGTTCTGTCTTAAAATTTTGATTTAATTAAAAACAATAGAAAGTAATTTTTTTTATAACCACAGAAAGTAGTTTTTTTGTGATAGATTAAAAATTTCCACTAAATTTTAAATAAAAGTTTGTTTTAAAAATAAAAAATCAAAATTCAAATTCGATTGTAATTAAATATATTTTACAAAATTAATTTTATTTAATCAAATATTCAAATGTTCTGTGAAATATAGCAACATGTGGTTGATTCAAGTAGTAAGGGACTTGGGCACCTTAAGCAAGTGGTCAGAGATTTGAATTTTGACTTTTGTCATCTTGTGTATGAAGAAAACCTGATTGAGATGGTAGAACCCACTTTGTATGTGTCATGGTAAAAAAAATGCTCATTGAAATATACGCTGATATTTATCATTAGTATAAAAAATTTAACCATTAATTAATTATTAATTAATATATTATTGAAAGTATTTTTGACTTTAATGATAATCATATTAATTGTTAAATATTATTTACGATAATCAATATTGTAAAGAATATAACCCGAATATATAAAGTTAAAAAATATTATTTATATTGTAAAAAATATTTTTTATTTTATTTTTATTGCTTCAAATAAATAAATAATTATACAAAATATAAATATAAATAATATAATTAAATTAACAATTAATAATGTATTATAATTATAACTCAGAGAGTATTTGTCGTGAAAATTCGAAACCTGGCAAATCAAGGAGAAACTTGTAGAAGGATATAGAAAAGAAATGAATGAATACTATGTCTGGATCCATCCATTCCTATCTCAAATAGAAAATCCACGAAAATAGTAGATACTTCTTTTCATTCCTATATATATATAAAGCATCCTCCTTCTCACCTGCCATCAGTAGCATTGAACAACATAGCATTTCAACTTCCAAATTCCAGCTTAATTCGATTCCAAGTTCAAGCAGAAACCAACCAACATACTTTATACCATGTCTCTCATCCCAAGCTTCTTCGGTGGCCGGCGTAGCAACGTCTTCGATCCTTTCTCTTTGGATGTATGGGACCCTTTTGAGGGATTCCCCTTCTCCAGCAGCGTGCCCAACGTGCCTTCCCCCGCGCGTGAAACCAGTGCTATAGCCAACACTCGTGTGGATTGGAAGGAGACCCCAGAGGCTCACGTATTTAATGTCGACCTTCCTGGGCTGAAAAAGGAGGAGGTGAAGGTCGAGGTTGAAGATGGGAATGTGCTGCAAATCAGTGGGGAGAGAAGCAGGGAGCAGGAACAGAAGGATGATAGGTGGCACCGTGTTGAGAGGAGTACTGGGAAATTCACGAGGAGGTTCAGGTTGCCTGAGAATGCTAAGATGGATCAAGTCAGGGCTGCAATGGAGAATGGGGTTCTCACTGTCACTGTACCCAAAGAGGAAGTGAAGAAGCCTGATGTCAAGTCAATTGAAATCTCTGGTTAAACCCTTCTGCTTGTTTTCTCCAAAATCCATCTTCATTATACAGAACAAAGTGGGTGTCTTGTCTTGTGCAATTCGTGTTGCCAAGTACCGTGTCTCTCTGTGTCTGTGTTCATGTTATATTGTGTGTTGCAGTCATGCGAGGTTTGATTGGTGGTTGTAAAAGTTTTGGTTGAATATATCAATAAACAGTTTCTAAATCTCTTATGATTTTCGTGATCTAGTTTTGCATGTCAATCTCTTGGTTTTCGAATTTGATGACAATATATGAAGTACTCACTACTTAGACATGAGTTTAGATTTTGGTAATTTATCCATGTTTATGACTTTATTATAGGGGCCTTTGTGTTATGGAGATGAAGTGGTATAAACTTCTAGGACGGATTGTAAAGTTAGCATCCTGCAACTTTTCCTACTTGAAGTGGTGCCAAGTTATTAGGTGGATAGGTGTATCTTGGTGGATTTGATTAAACTATGATTTGGTGGTCTCCTTGTAAGAGGGGGTATTTCGTGGGGCATGTCTGTTCTCTGCTGCTTTCAGGGGTATGTAAGCAATATTTTGATAATTGTTGTTTGTAATCGGTTCTCTTGGTTTGGGGGCTGAACGGCTACTGCATAGGGGATTTTAGCTAATTTATCAACCTAGTGGGAGCCTTTGGTGCTGGGTTGATGTAAGGGTAGCAGTAGAACCCTTTATTTATTGAAGCAATCAAATAGAATAGGGATTAAGACTGAAACCAATTCTCTGTATTAAGTTTGGCAATGAAACAGTACTCACAGAGATATCAACAAGTACAAATGAAATGAGTAGATGTAAATATGGATTCTAATCCATTTAGGGAAAACTACAAGTACTGATAGTGATAAAAGAAGAGGACATAGCCGCAGCAGAGAGAAATAGACTTTTAGGGAGATGAGCCAAATGAGCAGCCGCAGCAGAGAGAAATAGACTTTTAGGGAGATGAGCCAAATGAGCTCACATAATCCACGCCCTTCTCATGCCTTTAATTTCCCTTATATTACATACTCATCAGCAGTATTTTTGATTGCCTTTCTCTCTCTCATACCTCTCCTTACTTCCTGATTTCTTGGATCATTAGCCACCTGTCCCAAGCCATCAACCAATTATGTTATGATAGGTGTGTTTTCATATGTGCCATTTGGTGTCATAACATTACTCCCCCCATTAAAATCAACCTTGTCCTCAAGGTTGGAGTTAAGACAATGCAGTTGGGTGATAGTAGCGTCTTTTCAAGTGGCCCCAAGTCAAGTGAACCTTCCCAATGGACAAGAGAAGGTCCACCTGGATTCCATTGTGAATTGTAAAGACCCGTTGGTATGGAAAAAATCAGCACCACTTCTTTCAAAATACTCAACTACATAGCAAGTGATGCCATATGGTTCTCCAAGTCCAGCTTCCACTTGAAGTTCTTTACCAATTGAATTACCATTAATGCAATCTAATAATGGAAAATGTGATTTGTAGCTCATTGCATTGAATGTTGTTAAAATGTATCCATTCATTGTAATTGCATCTCTAATCAACTCCTCTGCATATAGTGGTGCTGCTGAAAGGGCTGAATGATCCGAAGCTATCTCTTTCCCATTTTGTATAGCCTTGACAATATAGGTGAAATTTCATGAAGCACCATGTAAGTGATGGACAAAAGAACATAAGTAGAAGGATACTCTGGTCGAGTGGATAGAACCTGGAATTGTTGACTATGAGACAGAGTTAGTTTATTGCTCGATGACATCACCTTGTCTTTCAATGGATAATGGTGCCCTTGACTGCAATTCAATGGATAACTGTACTTGATTATTGGTCTTACACAACAATTTATGATTCCCTGGTCGAACTAGAATGGTATTGGCAGATTGTGCAAATGGTGGTACATGTCTTGCATCATTAGGAATTTAATGCTTTCCAAGAGCATTTTGAGATAGAGCAGTATTACCCTGTGACTGTGGACTGAGAAGGAGTAACTAAAATTACCATGTAACTCTTTTTTCCTTCCATGATTTGGAACTAAATTGGCGTGTGCCATAAGTGGAGGTGCACTTGGTGGGTTATTAGACAGCTGCACATTGTTCATAAGATCGTGCAAAGGAGGGTAAGTAGAACTCTGAGGAGGACTGGAATTATCACTAGTTTGAGATACCCCACCAATTCGAAAACCATCAAATTTGAACTCAGAACCCACCATCTCAAATTAGATAAGAAGAAACAATTCACTTCCCAGTTGGCATAGTTAAAAAGTCTAATATCCCCTAAGTTGTGATTATCAGGATCATCAGTGTCGAAGTCAGAATTTTTGGATTTGTGGCCCACATCAAAGCCCTTGAGTCCAGCAGTAACAATAATATTAGTACTAGCCTGCCTAAGGAAAACATCTATCAAAACATGTAAACCAAGGGTATGGGTCTTAACAAGCATATATGCGGTGGTTTTAGATATATTGCTCCCAGCAAAAAAATTTGTGCCATGAGATCCAAATTTAAATTGATACCTCTTCGAAAGTGGTGGATCCCAGTAGACACCACCATATTGTGTCACAAATCTGGTGGAATGGATAGTGGCATATTTAATCCAAGCAGGAATGTGATTAACCCAAATTCCAGGACTTAGTGTGAAGTTAAACTTCACTCTGATGTGCTTGAAGAATATCCATAGCCGATGCATCATTTCTAATACTAGCGCAACAGTACCACCCCAACCTCTCGCAAAATAGAAACCCATTCCTTGTAATACATATTCAAACTCATAATAGGGTGTATTAGACGCAAGTTCAGAAAAACGATCCTCGGTCATGACCAAAGCAGACTGAAGTATGGAAATGAGTTTTATTCTATCATTTAACATCAGTGTATGGCTTTTATGTGTGCGAGCACGGAGTAACTTAAGCAAGGGTTCCAAGGAATCTTTGTTACGAAACGTACCGGGCTCAAAATCAAGCTCCAATTCCAATTTATCAATAATCTTTCCATCCACAAGTACTTCTTTGAAGCTGAGATATTCAGAAACGCTCAAGTGATCCACCTTCGACTTTTGAAAACTGTGGCGGCGATGTTGGGTTGTTTAGTCGAGCTTGAGAAAGACACCTCCTCAGTGAGCTTGTCCCCCCCAATGCTGCCCATGGCGGATCGGTTGGACATTGCCACTCTGAAAACGACCCACCGCCTGCTAGCTCCAGCAGTTGAAACGGTACCATCTTGCAAAAAAGCGAGGGCGTAGTCTCAGTTGAGGACCCATTCGTCTTCATGAAGGTGGTAGCCTTGGAGCTGGGTAATCCGATTTCTTCTCATGGACGTCATTATTGACTGAAGGTTCCTCGATCGAGGGAGAACTCTGATCCGCTACCAGAAAGTTAGTGTTCAACCAATCTGAGGCATCAATCTCCTCTTTTAATATGTTGATCATTCTTGTAAGCGACTCCATGATTCTTCGGGACAGTTCCTGCATACTTTGGGAAGCCATAGAGGAGATGGAGTTCAAGAATGAAAGCACCAATGTAAGGGTAGCAGTAGCACCCTTTATATATTGAAACAATCAAATAGAATAGGAATTAAGACTGAAACCAATTCTGTGTTAAGCTTGGCAATGAAACAGTACTCACAGAGATGTCAACAAGTACAAATGAAATGAGTAAATGTAAATATGGACTCTAATCCATTTAGGGAAAACTACAAGTACTGATAGTTATAGAAGAAGAGGACATAGCCGCAACAGAGAGAAATAGACTTTTAGGGAGAGAAGGCAAATGAGCTCACATAATCCACACCCCTCTCTCTCTTATACCTTTCCTTACTCCCTGATTTCTTGGATCGTCCCAAGCCATCAACCAATTCTGTTATGCTAGGTGTGTTTTCACATGTGCCATTTGGTGTCATAAGGTTGGGTACCCTTTCTACTCGTACTATATAAAATTTTTTGGGTTATAAAAAAAAAAATTGACACGTAAATTAAATTTAAGACAGGGTTTGAGATTTAAATAATAGATTTAACTCAGTCAAAAAAAAAAAAAGATTTAACACGTCTAAAATAAGAATAACGACTAATATTGATCGTATGGAAAACTCTATCAACCACGATCAGTAATTCAGCATAAACTTTGGCGGGCGATCAATTGTTCCGTTAACAATGGTTAAATCCATACTTGTGCTTCCGGCAAATCTTTTCCGCGAAACAAATTGAGAAGGAAAAATCTACCACAGGCCACGAAAAGAAAAAAGAGAAGGGGCAACATTAAAGAGTTAAGTAGGAAAATTTATACAATAATGTCAACACATTTTAGGCACAGTCACAAAGCATTCTTTAGTCACAAGCTCGTAGCTAATAGTAACAAACAAGCAACACAAACTATTTAACATAAAATCCTAGACATAAGGCGGCACAAGGCTTCTTTGGAGGGTCAACCAGAAATGTGAATGGACCTGACATCAGCCTTCTTCTGGGGCTCTTCTTTGGGCACGGTGACAGTCAAAACTCCATCTTCCATCGCAGCCTTTACCTGATCAACCTTTGCATTCTCAGGAAGCCTGAACCTCCTCTCGAACCTTCCGCTGCTGCGCTCCACACGGTGCCACGTGTCGGTCTTCTCCTCCGTTTCGCGGTTCCTCTCGCCGCTGATGCGGAGGACACTCCCGTCCTCGATCTCCACCTTCACCTCCTCCTTCTTCAGACCCGGCACGTCCGCTTTGAACACGTGCGCCGCAGGTGTCTCCTTCCAATCGATGTTGGCGCGTGCCAACGACGACGTTTCAGACAAGGGGCGCGCTGGCCATCCCTCGAATGGATCCCACGCTTCCAGGGAAAATGGGTCGAAGGGGCTTGATCGGCGACCGAAGAAATGCGGAATCAGAGACATCGTTGAGAGAATCGCAAATGTTAAAGAAGATGATTGTGCAAACGTCAATTTGGAATTGATGTAATGTCATGAAGGGAATGGGCTTATTTTTAAACCGAGTTTAGAAAAATCTTGAGGATTCCAGAACGTTCTGTGGTCGTTACCATGCGAAGAAATATCAGAAACTTCCCTCTGCTTTCTCGAAATTTCCAGATGTTACCCTGCATTTTTCCCTTTCCCAGTTTCTCCTTTACTAGTTACTAGCTACTATAACAACGGCCTCTTTCATTTATACCCACGGCCCGGTCAAAAACTTGTACATGCTTTGCAGGCCATGATTATCGAAGGCCCAAAATGCTTTGCAGCCTTTTCCCCTCTTGTTATCAAAGGCCCAAAAAAACTCATTGGCACTTTTCCGGTAAGTATCCATTTTTTATTTTGATTTAAATTATTATAGTTATTTTGCAATATATAGCATTCTTTTTTGTATGTACAAAGTACAAACATATTGTTTGTTTCCTATAGAAAAAGATAAAGTTACACTCTTTTTACATAAAAATGACGATTTTTTTTTCGAAAATTAAATGCTTTAATTAGATATTTGAATATAAGTTTGCACCAAAGATTATCAGTTAGTTACAGTGTTTCTTTATTTTAAACTTCCATCTAGCATTGTAATTTTTCTGTCCTATATTGTGGCGCGATGGGGAAAAAAAAACTCAAAAGTGAAGCAATTAAGTTATATATCAATAATTATATCTTATACTATAGCTCAGCTACAAACTTGACCAAACCATCAAGGGGATGGTCTATTTACAAAATGGAACGTACAGATTTACATGTCTTCAGACTCTTCACCGCTTTCACTGGCACTTGAATCATCCACATTAATAGCAGCTACTTTGGAAGCACTAATCTTAAAAGAAGCAGATCGAATCTTGTATGGTAACTTTGCATTACCAGCAGCTATCCCACACCCTGCTACCCCTTTCTCTTCCTCTTTCTTCAAATCACTAGGGGGTAGGAAGCAATCCATGGACAACCCTTTAATATTAAAGTCCACTTCCTCAATTTTCCAAGTCTCTTCCATTCGTGTCCTCGAATGGCTCTCAGGCCCTTCACCGAACCTTGATAAGGAGACACAAGTCTTCCCAGCGTGTGCTATGTGAATGCCATCCACAGTTTTGTAGTCTTGTATGAAGGACTCCACTTTGGTTTCCCAAAATATGGTTTCGTTTTCCGAGGAGTTGAGTCTGAGCAAGTGGGAGTCTTCAAGCTGGACCAAAAGCCCTGTTCTCTGGCTGAAGTAACCCCACAATGTGTGGTTAATTATCTCTACGTTGTTGCTGCTTCTTGCTCGCAGTGAAGTTGACTCGGCTTCGAGTTTCAGTATGAAACATTCTTCGTTGTTTACTGTCCTCTCCCCAATGCATATGGAGTTGTTGAAGAGAATTGCTGTGGACCTTGGATCAAGACCCTGCTCGAAAGGCATTTAATTTAAGTACTAGAGATAAGAGATATGTAGAATGGAAAAGATAAATTTTTTGTATAAATTCATAATCAAATAGTGGATATACATTTGACACTAGCATTGTAGAAGTGTACCCATTTTTCTTATTTTTCTCTTTTTGATATGTTTTTTCCATAGTCAAAAGGAATATACTTGGCAAGCATGAACTCAGGATGCCAACCATGGTATGTGAATCATCGAATTGGGGCCTCCAAATTTGTGCTGACAAGGCCTATTAGGCCCATACGACCGTTCCTTGCTTGTCAAGGTATGCATGTCAAACTTCATCTCTTAGCAATGAAATTACCTCATGCTGACCATCGAAATGTTTGGGAGAAAGAATTGCTTTTGGAAAGGACTTCAGCTTTTTTAAAATGGACGATGCAGTTTAGATAATAAAGAATGTGATCTCAATTGTTGATAAGAAAAATAAAATTTAATATTTTATAAAATACATGTGAAGAATGGAACCAAGTCAGCATACGGAATGAGGATAGATTTTGTTGACTTCTCGCCATCAAAACTGCTACTGAAGAATTGGAAAATTCCAGGTTTGACTTTAGTGTTAAAAATGAAAGAATTTCCGCAGATTACCTATTAAATTGTTGACTTTTCTTATTAAATGTAGACCTTCTGGTTCCGGGAGGGACGGACCAATTTCTATGAAAAAACAATACGAAAGTGAATTTGCCTTTTTTTCTAATTCTTTTTTCTGGTTTTTTTATTCCTTTTATCAATGGGAAGGAATTGGTTGGTGGGCTTCGGTTAGGCACTGTTTGGTAGGGAGGCTAACAGCATCCCAACCCAGCTTCTCTGTAATAGGAAAGTAGACATTGAGGTAAAAAAAAGAGGATAGTGGGACTGGGAAGGTAGCATATATGGGACAACACATTCAATGCAGATTCACAGTTGAGTAAATCAGAAGTAGAAATCAAATTAACAAAAGCAACAAAACAAAGACCACAGGACATGGTTCTGTGACCCTTTTTGTCTTAGAAAAGTGCCAAATTACACACAACTTTTTTACTCAAATCTCTCATCATAAGAGTATAAAAAAACGAGGTAGAGAGGGCATGAAAATCAAAGACAAATGTCCCCAAAATTGTGTGAATAAAATCTTTTATCCGATATATAATTAATCATGACAAAATCTGCATTTATGCCCATCTCACCTAAAAAATCTGAAACAAGCACATCTCTACAAAAATTTTAACCACCATTGAATAAAGTGGAAAAAAGGAATGTGGAATCATTAATTTAGTTTTACCTGAAATAAACGCCTAAGGGGCCTTGGTGGGCCTCGAGAAGCATGAGCATGGTGCCAAGGAGTTTGCCTCCATGTCAGTTTCCCATCACTCCCGGCACTGATCTTGTACCCAGAAACCACCATCTCCAAGCACCACAACTCTGGCCTCTTCTGCCACACTACAAACCCTCCCATCTCTCCCTTCATCTCCACCTTCTTCACCTTCACCATCTCCTTGCTACTCACACCCCCTTCTCCTCCCCAAAACTCCGAGCTTGCTATTCTCACCTGACCCATCGCATACATACTTTCCACCGAATCCAACCTACCCTCTCCTCCCACAGCCGCCACGTACTGTTTCACTATATATTTCGCCATAGAAGCCTCCTATACAACACAAACAAAAATTGGGTTATCTCATTATAATCAGGGGTGAAGTAGCTCAACTGGTCCGGTTTAAGGATATAAAAAAAAACTAACATAATAGTTAAAGTATTAATATTTGCTACCTATAAAAAAAAAACAGAATAAAGAAAAAGCTTTTGTTTAGACATTACTGACAATATTTTGGCCTTTGATGCTGCGAGTTGTGATGGGTTGGTTGTGATGAGAGGTGATAGGGAAAGGGATTAATGGCGCTCCGACAACACTCAAGAGTAACTGGATCTCTGTGTTTCGGCCTCCGAGGAGTGATGATGATCTGGATTCAACGTTTGGCTTCATCCATGCCTTCATGTTGTGCCATGCTCTGGTGGTGCCGCTCTTGTTGCTGAATATCTCCTCGGGGATGGGGACCTCTAGCACAGTTTCGAGCCCATCCTCGCGATCAAGGTTGGGACACAGTTTCTTCATAGCAGAGACTAGACAGAAATTCAAGCAGATAATGTTTTGAACAGTTTAACACTAAAGAAAGAGTTTGGAGCTTCTAAGGTTATGGTATGGGCATAGGTATCTTTTAAGATATGAGGAAACGAAGAAAGAGGGAGTCTTGAATTCAAAGGGAGAAGGAGATGGAGGTATAGCGAGAGTATTGAGGATGAAACTTTTAGAAAAGATCATTACCAACCAAACTATGGGCACCCCCTCTTTCTCTATGTCCTCTTTGCCCGCCTATCTTACGCTATATAACTAGAAACAGTTGTATTACCTTTATAAGTTTAATTTCTATGCATAGGCTATAAGATTTTTATATACATATCCAAAAATATTTTCATAAATCAATATTATTATTATTTTATTTATTAAAATAAAAACATAAATATCAAAATATTATTAAATATCAGTATAAAACTAATAATATATTCTATTTTAATTCTATTTTTATAATGTTTTTTAATATTAACATTATATTATTATATTTTATTTATATATCCAAAAATAGTTGGTTGTTTCCCGGGAATAAACTTTAGCCGGAAAATTGAAGGTTTAAATCCCAAATTCGTCACTTCACCTAACAATCATCTTCACTTAATCATCATCCTCAATTTAAGGATTAAGTCTCATAATAATTAAATTTGTGAGAATATCTGATTAAATATCGAAAAAATATTTTAAATTTATTATTTTATTATCTCATCGATTTTCGACAACACTTCTTCGATAACTTAATGGGTTTAATGAGTGTCCTTAGGATACCCTTTAAGAAATTAAGAAAAGTAAGTTTTTATTGAAAAACTAAATATTTTACATTTTTATATATTAAATACATCAACTCTCTATGTAAACATTTTTTTCTTGGTTTCCTAACGAGTATCTAAGAGCATTCATTAACATTTTCCTAATATAATAGCTTGTTACGGCAGTGTCCTAATATAAAATTTAAAATGATCGTTCATGGTGACTTATACATGATTTGAAGCTCTTTCTTCACGACTTATTTTGTTTTTCATACATTAGGTTTCACCTATATTTTAATTTTTTTTTACTGGCACCTAAATTTTAATTTGATAATTGTGGATATTTTTTTTTTTGTTAGATTGAAATTTTAGATTGTAATCGATATTTATGATAAAGAATTGATTTTAATAGGAAACGAGGAAATCAAATCCGTCTTAATTAAATAGTGTATGAATGATAATGTTATAAATACCTTTATTGAAAAATTGCTAGGGTTATAAAATCAAGGGAGGTGAAATTATGAGGTAATATATTGCGCAAAAGAGTTGGTTGTGTTCGTAGAGAGTTTATAACTCTGTAAACAATAATTATAGGAGTTTTAGTGTGTTCTATAAAAAAAAAAAAATTAGATTGTAATATTATTTATAGTTGATGTTTTATTCTGTAGACTTTAAATTTAATTAGTGCATGACATCCGATCACAAAACACGGTATATATGGATTACCTTCAAGATATTTAGCATAAAAATTAAATATTTTTAATGATATATATGAAAATTTATGATTGATTGACAGTATAAATTTACTTTGAAGTACATACCAATTAAATTATTTTTATATTATTAAAAATATTTGACTTTTATGATAACTATCTTGAAAATATAGATATAGTAACATATAATTGATCGATAGTATAAAAAGATTGTATACTAAGAAAATGTTAAAATTAAATGAGTTTAATTGATATACATTGTCAATGTAAATGTTTTTTACACTTTCAACCAATAATAATAAATTGTCACGTCATTGAAAATCTTTGATTCTAATCCAAATCACCTTAAAAGTTATTCATAGTATAATTTGTGATTTATTGACAATATAAAAAACTTTATACTGACAGTACATATCAATTAAACTCAAATTAAATTTAGATTTGTTTACGTGATTTTACATGTTTCAATATTTCAGGTAAAATTATATTTTCATTTTTTTTTTGTAAAGGATATAAGATAAGATTGGCAAGCTGATTTCCGTAGAATAATATGGCGACCACCTATATATATATATATATATATATATAATTTTATTTTTGACGGAATCCTCTCTTGTATGTTGGTAACTTAGAGTGACGGGCACTCAAAATTTGAGCTGAAAATCTTCATATCTTAATTACTCAACTCAATCTACTAGCTAGATGAGCTCGTCTCCGACATTTCACCAAATTGTTTCTGGTTTAATCAATGGAAAATTGACTAAATTTTACAATGCGTCTTAATATCATCAATTACATATGCCGACTTTTTTTTTTTTTTTTTACCATTGTGGTACCTAAGTTTTTCTTCTAATTTTGTTTTTGCACTCATGTATTACTTGATACTTCAATGTCACAAAATTAAAATAAAGTTGAATACATTTTGATCATTAAATTTTATATGGATGGTGAAAATTTTATATGGGGGGGGATAAATCTCAAACATTACAGCACAAGTACACAAAATGATTTTTTCTTTTCTGTTTTCTTACTGCCTTAAGGTGAAAACATATTAAATTTAATAATGTAATAATATGGTGTCTTTTCCTTTCCCACACAATAATTATAATATCATTTTTTATGTGAATAATTATAAGGTAATTAGCTATATACAAATTGACACGGTATATCTAGTATGTGATTGTATGCGGTGAGTAGCTCAATTTATTTGAGCTAAGGGTATAAGGAGTGAAGGAGTTGAAGATCCAGGGTTCAAACCATGTTAAAAGAGAAAAAAAACTAACATGAGAACTAACATACTAACATTTGCCTATAAAAAAAATAGAATGATAACGAGTGTCTTAGAGCAATATTGGTTAAGAAATCTAAAGAAGTAAGTTTGTACTAGAAAACGAGGTATTTATTACATTGAAAATTATTAAACTTGTATTCTCAATACAAACTTTCTTTTTATTGATTCCTTAACAAATGTATTTAGGGTACTCATTAGCAACATCCTTAAAATAAAAAAAACAAAAATAAAAAACTAGTATGTGATTGTGAGAGGTCCAAAATTACCTACTTATGTGGTGTTTGGAAGAGCTTATTTAAGCTCCTTTTGACTTATCTGATGACATAAGCTCTTATGCAGTGTGTTTGACAGAGCTTATAAAAATAACTTATATATCATCCCATAAGGAGTTTTTGACTTATTTTCATAAGTCACTGAGAGAAGCTTATGAAATTATCATAAAAGCTTATGCATTAAACACCCTCTCCGTGTTTTTCACTATTTGAATCCTCTCATACTCTTTTCTTTCTTTTTCTTTCTTTAAGCGCTTATGGCATAAGCTCTAATGCGATAAGATTTTATGTGATAAGCTCTTAATTAAGTTGTTTACCCAAACATACCCTTAGTGTGCCTGCTACACAGTTAAGACTCTTTAGACACATATATGTATGTAAACACTTAATAAATGAATTTGACTAAGATGTAAACAACTTAAATTCAAAGTGAAACAAACATAAAGAAAAGAGAAAATCAAGATGTCTTATTTTTTACCGTCACTTATATAGTTATGTTGCAATTTGTGAAAAAAGAGAAACACGTAAAGAAGAGCTCCAAAGAGAGTGGATTACCCCACAAATCAAACTTTGTTACCTTCTACGAAGGCATATCTTTATATAACTTTATTTTTACACAATAATTACTAACCAGTTAAAGGATAAGATCATATTTATCAAGATACGCTATCATTTAACCTCAGAAAATGTCGGTGATATGATATATGCAGAGCATGTCCCAACCATACAAGATCCGCTACATGAGACCAACATTCTAATTCTACTTGTAATTGAGAATGGTAGCCCATGGCCGTGACCATAGGTGGTTGCTGGTTATTGGTTTGGAGCACATGAATCTATTCATGTCTCCAATTGAAAGGGCCATGTGAGCTGTGCCCTGATCCTATTTCTGATTATTGGTCTGGTTAAGCTGACAAGGATGTTATTAAACGACAAATTACATTGTCGTTCCCGGATTCCGAATCATGTCATACACGTTCTCATGAAAATGCTCCTTACTCTTTCGTCTTTATCTGTTGGAGTGCCTACGGGCCGGGTAACTACGCTGTTGTCTGCAAGACACTGAGAATCGACTGTAAATTGAGTTTTTATAAAATTTTTAATTTTTTTGCAAATAATTAAACTGTTTGGTATGATAATAATTTATTGTTATATTTTTTTATCAATATTTTATTGTTATATTTGAGCGTGAAAGGAAATAAATAAATAACAAATAAAAAGTATAATGGTACAACTGAATCGATATATATCAAGCTGGCTCGTGGGCTCTCTCTCTTCATTTGGTTATCTTTGAATTAGACTCAAAGGTAGTGGTTAATATGGCTCCGATGAGAGTAGCTCATTACAAATTCCTTCACCCTCTCCTTCATGAGGTTTTAGATCTTCTTAATGATCCTACTTGGAGATCGTCTGTGACTCATGATTTCAGAGAAGCTAACCGGTGTGCCGATCATCTTGTTAGTGGGGGTCATAATAATCCCTTTTGTTGGAAGGTGTTTGATAGGGTTACACCCACTTTAGCTTTGATTTTGTGAGAGAATGCTTCATGTTGTAGCATTCCTCGTTTGATTTCTTAGTTTGTTTCGCTTTGTTCCTTTCATAAGAAAAGAAGTTAAGTCTAAGAGGACGGAAATCAAACACTATGATTTTATTCTGGTTTACCCACTACCAAAACAAGCTTGTCAGGTGCTTGTGAACATTTACATCACAGAGCACTTTTTACATCTTTCAAGAAACCGCTGTTAGATTTATCTTTAATACTTTAGGTTCTTCATTCTTTATACGGAAGCATTAAATATATAGGCATACATCCTAGAGCACATTTACCACATAGCCTAGGATCTACATCATGCTAGATTACTAGGATTTTAAGGTTATGGATATACCTGAATCCATAGGGGTTCCTGAACTTAAGCGTTCTTCAAAAGGGCAACTTGATCACCAACCTTCACCGGCAAGCTATCACGAACAAGGGGTTGGTTGACTTGTGCGGAATACCTTGACAATCAACATAGATGATGATAACAAATATATGGTTAGCGGTTGTAACACCCGGGTTGTAACAAATATGTAGGGCTACGTCCAGTTTCTTAGCAGCACCAAGTTTCCACTATAACTGAGTAAATCACAGTACAAGTATTATTTGCACACCTAGCCTCTTCAGGCTTAACACTCAAACAAGTATTCTTTGCACACCTATCCTCTTCAGGCTCAACACACAAGGAATATAAAGGTTTTGTATAATTAATACAACTTGCAAGTCTTTCATATCACACTCAAGGAGTGGAATAAATATGAAGTGTGAAAGACTGTGAATTAATATCAAATGATTGAAAGTGTATTCAATGAAAGGATGAAGAAGTTAATGAGAAGAGTAAATGCTTATGTGCAGTGTTCTTAATGATATTCAAATTTTTTTCTTCATCTTCATTGTTTGATCTATTTAAAGGCTTCAATCAAAAGATCCGTTTAGACACAACTTCAAAAAATGTGTTCTTTTGATTTGAGCTTAGGAGACACCATTAATGCCAAAGAGTCGTTCTATATAAACATTAAATTCTTGGGAACGTTTAGCTTTGACAAGGTAGTCCAAGAGTACATTTTAATCTGAATCAACTGTGCAGCAGCAGGCTTCTTGTACTTGCAGCAAAGAGCTTTCCTCTTTTAGTGCAACAGTCAGTTCACTTTCCAGAAAGCACTTTTACTTTGTACTAAAACAGCTAAAAAGTTACTGTTGTGGTACGGACATTGCGTGTTTATTCCTTAAAACCTTGAAACAAACGTTCTTTATTCTTTATCCTTTGAGCTATTATCCAGAGGTCTTCGAGATCCTTAAGGAAGGCATTTAATTTGAATAAGATGACTTGGACTTCATTTCTGACAAACTGACATTATACCAGAGTTGGAAAATCAGACGGGTGAGAAGTAATCATAAATCAGACGAGTGCTCAAGCAGTCCAAAAACTAGACGGGTGATAATGCAGTCCAAAACTAGACAGGTGATCGTGTAGTCCAAAACTAGACGGGTGCTAGCGTATTCCAAAAGTCAGACGGGTGATCAACTGAGTCTGTTTTAGACAGATGCTTCTTGCCACGTCATCAAGTAAACTTGGATCTTGATAGCGCGTTGACTTGGTCTTTGACTTAAAATCAAACGAGTGGTTTTCAGACAGGTCTTATAAATTGAGCTCTACTAAAAACAGGACGAGTCAGAAAGTAGACGAGTGACCTTAAATCTGATTTTCTGCACACTTATCAGATTTGTTAGTAATTTCATAAGGTTCAATATTATCATACTTAATCTTTTTGGAATCATCAAAACTTAGAGAATTTACACATTGAATGTGCTTCAGACTTATGAGGTCTCAACATTCTCCCCCTTTTTGATGATGGCAAATAATTTTTCTGATTTTATTGAACATCAAAAAGCAATAAGAGAAATTTCAGAAGATATAATTTTTAATGCTCCCCGTTAGTTTATGTATAAGATAAACGAATATTTAGAGCAAAAAACAGGGTATCATAGAAGATAAATATTTTTAAACCAATTGTATCAGAGCAACCATAACTTTTGGAACAGAAAAACACAAAGTCAGAAATAATTTTCTTATTTTTCTATTATATTTTTCCTCCCCTTTTGGCATCAATCAAAAAGTAAGTAAAACAGATATATTAAGACATATAGCCAAAAGCAATACCAAAAAAAAAAAGATCAAGTCACTTCATATAACCAGAGTCAGAAGTGTTACAAGTGATAGACATCACTGACTAGTACATTGCATGACTCAAGAGGAAATGAAAAAGACTAAGTCCTTAGATCTAAGAATTAGGACCTCCTTGGCTTTTGAAGAAAGCTTCCATCATCTTCTGCATTGCTTGTTGCTGAGCTAACATCTGAGCTTGAAATGTAGCTTGCTGAGCAATTGCTTCATCCTGTCTTTGGATGACAGTCTGCAAACTTGAAGACATTTCATCTAGCCTCTGATGGGCAGCAAGATCATAAGCAACTACAGCAGTAGAATCTGTCGTAACCATTGCAGTTACAGATGCGGATGGAGGAGGTGGACTAGGAGGAGGTAACTCTTCAACAATAATGTGGTCCACAGGCTGAGGGTCTGGAAAAACATTGGTTGAGGGAGTTGTGACACAATCATTATTTGGATAGAATTCCTCTAGAAAAGTATGAATTTGTTCATGATGAAAAGGAGAATCTTCTACAGAAAGAGGAAATTCATAAGATCTCCTAATGAGATTTATGTAAGTTAGAGGAGTAGATTCCGGGAAGTGTAACAAAAAGAAGGGGAAAACCATGAAGAATGGGATCGTGTAAATGGAAGGTGAAAAACGCTAGAGAGCATAGGCTTGGCTACCTTCGGTTGGAATGGTTTTCTTCTCTTCTTCAGACACTCCAGAGCTAGAGCCACATCTCCAGTAGATGTCTCTGACTTTCAGAAACTTGTGATGGGTCTCTATAGTGAACAGCCTCAGTCTGGATTTGCATTTGTTGTCATTGAGCTTGATCAGACAGAATTGTTGATCTTCAGGTAAGTCAATGACCTCTTGCTTTCCTTTCAAGGCCATGGAGTCGAGCATTACTTTGAGCTCAGTAGAGGGTCTCATGAAGATGTGAGGATTGAAGAGCCATTTGTTTACTGATTTTTGTTTTCTGGCGAGCTTAACAAGCTGCCTTTCAGCTCCAAGTGAAGCAATGACATCAAAGTCTTTGCTACTGAGAAAATTTGAGCAAGACTCATGTGTGACAGAGAAGGGAGTGGTTCTGGAAGATAGGTGATATGGAGGTATAGAGGCTAAAGGCAAAGGGTTGTGTCTGGTTTTAGAGAATAAATCTGGAAAGATTATTCTCGGAGGGACTTGGTGTTGGAACCAAAGTGATTTGGATTTAATTAATCTCTAAGTTTTGATGTTAACAAAATGATTAAATTTGCTTTGCAAAGTGTTAGTTGAGATCTAACATGTGCTTTCAGTTATGCAGGAATATTTAATTATACGTAATAGAAACTTGGGATAAGTTTTCATTGAAAAATACGCGTCCACCCTTGTAGACGGGCTGCTCAATGTTTTGGTAAAAGTTATTTATTTACTTGAGTAGACTGGTTTTCTTAAGTAGACGAGACTCTAAATGCTTACTAGACGGAAATCAAAATAACCTCTTAGATTCAGCAAGTCCAAAGACTTGATAGTAGATGAGCTCTAACTGCCACGTCAGCAGACGAAAAAATTGGTAGATTTAAATAAACTGAAAAATAAAATAGTCAGGTAGACAAGCTCTATCTGCCACATCACTAGACGGAGATCTTTATAACTCATTGAGGTATAGCGAGTCCAAAGACTTGATAGATGAGAGGATATGTTACGTCATCGGACAAGCAAAATAATTTGTTGAAACAGACTTGATCTCACATATAACTAAATAGACGGAGTTTTTAAAGTAGACGAGCTCCATCTTCGAATAAATGAATGTAATCTGAATCTCTTGAATTTATTTCAAATGATTGACATTTATTTCAATAGAATATTTGTTCTTCACATTTGTTTTATCTGCTTTAATGTTTTACCTTGTTGTAAAAGAAACATAGTACCATCAAGAAATGCAAAAAACAGAATCGTACAATGAGAAACTGCAAAACAATCTGTACGATGACAACTTTATGACTGGAAAAAGCTGGATTGTACACAAAGGAGGAACAACAAGTTCTCAAGCTGCAATACTCACCAGTGAGCCTTCAATTATATACTACCTCAATAACCAAGAGTACTATTCAGCTTGCCATAATCAAACTATCGGTCACAACGGATATCATGCATTAAATGATATCTCTAAACATGATTATTCAAAATAACCGTTGAAGAAATACAAGTGAAGAAGAATGTCCCTATAAATAGAAGTCCCGAGATACTGAAGAACAACTCTTGCCAGCACAACCTTGCTAGCTCAATTTTTGCTAATCCATAATCATTCATTCTAGTATTCTTTCAAGAGCAAGAGTCTGTATTATTTAGTTTGAATATTGTGAAAATATTTATCTGATCTTAAAACTTTCATATCCTCACACATAGTGAGTTAAGAAGATCAAACGTTAAATCTCTTTGTTAGAGTGAGAGCCTGAAGAGGCTTGGTAAGAAAGAAATACTTGTAGCCTGGAGAGGTGTTGAATACTTGGTTGTAATCTATCTGGAAAATAGTGGAGAAAAACCTTCAAGTAGAAGGGACTGGACGTAGCTCTTGGTTGGAAGAGAGTGAACCGGGATAAAACATCTTGTGTGATTCTTCTATCTCTAAACTCTTACTGCTTTATTTGTTTTTACTGACTGGGGGGTTTTAATATTGCTTTTGTTAAAGATTTCTTTTTAAAAGATCTATTCCTCTGTGCTTGCTTCTGATTTAATCTTCTTATGTGCAAAAATAGTTTTAAAGGTTGTTTTCGAAAATTATTAACAAACACAATTCAACCCCCCTTCTTGTGTTTGCTTGTGTCAACTTCACTTGGTTCTGGTTTCTGATGTAATCAGGGGTTTGTATTTTGGGTGAAGGTGGAGGAGTGGGATTGTCAAAATAATCAAAGTCATTGACATCCTCAGTGAGAAGAATGTCAGAATGATGAGATGTTTGTGGTGTGAAAGTATCAGACATGTGAGTTTCTGATATGGTAGGATTGGGTTCAAAAGAGTGATGGATGGGTGATGTGTGTAAAGGAGTTGGAATTTTTGGTGAAGAAGGTGGAGTATGGGTGTTTTTTTGTGGTTGAGGTGATGGTGTTCTTTGCAGTGGTGGTGTTGGTGCTCTTTGTGGAGACAGTGGTAATGGTGATGATGGTTGTGGAATGGAGGTTGTTGTGGCTGTTGGTTGAGTTTGAAAGGAGGATTCTCTTCCTCTTGAAGACTTTTGTTATACTAGGTGCAGTAGGAGCAGAAGCAGCAACTTGCTCAGAAGATTCAGTAACAGGCTCAACAACCTAAGAGACATCGGCAGCATCTTGAAACACAGAAGCTTCATCAGTTGAGAGGGTAACTTTCCTCTTATTCCTTTGAAGTTGAGACATTTCTTCTTCAACAGGTTCCTCAAAAGGTTCAGCCTTAACTACTGGAATGCTCAGTCTTTCACTAGCAGGTGTAGCAGAGGAAGATGCTTCAGCAGTTGAAGGTTCTGCAATGGGTTGAAGTTGAATTTTCATCAAAGACAGGGTCTTTGAATTTATCTCTATGCAGAGATCAGCATGGAAAGCTTGTGACATGTTGTTCAAAGAGTTGGCTCTGAAGATTATTGTCATAAGCATGCCATAGGGATATCCACCCTTGCACTTCCCTTTAACAGTTTTCAGCATGTGTCCAAAAATTAAATGTATGATATCTATTTTGATTCTTTGGACTAAGTGGTAGATGGTAAATTTTTCTATCTTACTCACATGATCCCTAGAACCAGTTTTAAGTATCACACAGTTAATTAGAAGAGCAAGAAGAAATCTTGCCTTTGGAGTTAGGAACTTTGTATCAAAGTCCTTTGGCTTGGGAACTCCATACAGTACAAGGTTCATAGCTGCCTCGCCACCTTGATTTTTCACCCAGCTTTTGTCGTAGCCCGCTCCTTCTCTAGGGCACTTAGTCACTTCAGCGAGTGACTCATGGGTGATGAAGACATGGTCTTCATCAACATCACCAGAGATCATGAATCTTATGCTGTCCTTGGTGACTTTAGAGTTTTTCCAGAAGTCCCTAACCAAGGAAGGATAGACATCTTCCATAATCTGGAAGAATGGTAGCCACCCAGCATGCGCGATTTGTGGCTTGACATATAATCCTTTGTTCTTCAACTCAGAAGTTAGGGATCCTTCCAGGATGCACTTTCTTTAGTTTTGTTAAAGAAGTCCAGATTTTTCAGCAACATCTTCAAGAAAACTTTTGGGTGCCATTGTTTCAGAGGAGAAGAGTTTTAGGGTTTGGAAAGTAAGGGTTTCGAAGAGATGAAGACGAAGAGAGTTCAAAGAGAGATTGTGAGCAAGAGACTTTGAGTGGGTAGTTTTGAAATGAAACGAATTCCTTTTGTTAAAACACTTGAGTGTTTTTTGCGTTGGGAATGAGGAGAAAGATTATTGCTATAAACAACAATAAATTTTGAAAAGACAGTTGTAAATCAAATGAAATGTTTTTCAGAAAAGGAGGGAAAAAATGCAATGTACACGTGTCTCAGTCAGGGTTTAGCACTGAGTGCTTTTAGCCATGTCATCAGACGCTTAGCTTAAAATAGACGAGTCAAACAGATATAAAGCTTAGACAAGTAAAATTTTCAGATATATCAGCAAGCACTCATTTAGACACATTATGCATATTAAGATTCCTTCTGATAAAAACAAATCTATCTTCACTTAAGGGTTTTGTAAAGATATCTAGCCACTGATATTCAGTGGTGACAAACTTAATTTCAAAAACACCCTTTTGAACATAATCTCTAATAAAATGATGCTTAATTTCTATATGTTTTGCTCTAGAATGCTGTATGGGATTCTTAGACAGATTAATAGCACTAGTATTATCACACCAAACAGGTATATTATGCTCAAACATTGAATAATCGTCAAGTTAATATTTTACCCAAAGCAGTTGTGAACAACAACTGGCTGTAGATATATACTCAGCTTCAGCAGTTGATAGAGCAATGATACTTTGCCTTTTGCTTGACCAGGAGATCATATTTGCTCCAATGAAGTGACATCATCCATTGGTGCTTTTTCTATCAATTCTATCTCCAGCAAAATCAGCATCACAAAATCCAGCTAACCTGAAATCTTCAACTTTCTTATATAATAGACCAAGGTTAATGGTACCAATCAAATATCTGAAAATTCTTTTAACAGCCTTATGGTGAGATTCCTTAGGGTCTGATTGAAATCTAGCACAAAAACAAACACTGAATTGAATATCAGGTCTGCTAGCAGTTAAGTATAGAATAGATCCAATAATACCTCGGTAGACAGTTTGGTCTACCTTTTTACCTTCCTCATCCTTGTTTAGAACAATTGATGGATGCATAGGAGTACTCATAGGCTTTGAATTTTCCATTTTGTACTTTTTCAGAAGTTCCCTGGTGTACTTCTATTGATGAATATATATTCCATCACTTGTCTGTTTTATTTGAAGACCAAGGAAGAACTTCAGCTCTCCCATCATGCTCATTTCAAATTCATTCTGCATCAACTCAGAACTCTTTGCAGAGCTTTTCATTAGTAGCACCAAATATAATATCATCAACATAAATCTGTACTACTATGAAGTCTTTCTTTGAGCATTTCTTAAAAAGTGTAGTGGCTACTTTTCCTCTAATGAAATTATTTTTCATTAGATATGTGCTTATCCTATCATACCAAGCTCTTGGAGCTTGTTTGAGTCCATATAAAGCTTTCTTAAGCTTATAGACATGATGAGGATTTTCAGAGTCCTCAAAACCAGGAGGTTGCTTCACATACACTTCTTCCTCAATTATTCCGTTTAGGAATTCACTTTTAACATCCATTTGATAAAGAGTTATATCATGTTTAGCAGCATATGACATGAGAATTCTAATTGCTTCTAATCTAGCTACAGGTGCAAAAGTTTCAGTAAAATCAATACCTTCTTGTTGATTATAACCTTAAGCAACTTATCTTGCTTTGTTTCTTACCATTTTTCCATCTTCATCCAGTTTGTTTCTAAATACCCATCTGGTTCCAATAACAGATTTCTCTTTGGGTTTAGAAACTAGAGTCCAGACATCATTTCTCTTGAATTGATCTAGTTCTTCTTGCATGGCTAGAATCCTGCTTTCATCTTGCATGGCTTCTTCAATATTTTTGGGTTCCAAATCTGATATGAAGGTCATGTTGTTGTTTTCATTGAAAGTAGATCTGGTTCTAACTCCTTGAGATGGACTTCCAATAATAAGATCTTCTGGATGATAGGTCTTGAATTTCCAATCTTTCTTTAAATTCTGAGTTTCAGACGCATCAACACTTGTCTGAATTTCAGACACTTCTACTTTTGGCTCGTCTGAAGATTCTTCCACTGCAGGATTAAGTTCAATACCTGCAATATCCTCTTCTAGATCTGATAGTTACCTACCAGTCTTCAAACCGTCATTAAACTTTACATGAATTGATTCTTCTACAACTGAAGTTATAGAATTAAAGATTCTAAAAGCTTTAGACATTTCAGAATATCCAATAAATATGCCTTTATCTACTTTTGAGTCAAATTTGCCAAGATGATCTTTTGTATTCAGAATATAACATTCACATTCAAATGCATGAAAATATGATATGTTGGGTTTTCTACCTTTCCACAATTCATAAGGAGTCTTATTTAGGATAGGTCTAATCAGTATTCTGTTTTGCACATAACAAGCAGTGTTAATGGCTTATGCCCATAAGTACTTAGGAAGATTATTTTCATTTAGCATTGTTCTTCCCATCTCCTGAAGAGGTCTGTTATTTCTCTCAACCACTCCATTTTGCTGTGGAGTTCTAGGTGCAGAGAAATTGTGAGAAATACCATTTTCATCACAGAACAGTTTGAACTGCTCATTTTCAAATTCTCCTCCATGATCACTTCTAATAGCAGAAATACAGAAACTTTGCTCATTCTGTACTCTCTTACTGAATATTGTAAAGACCTTATAAGACTCATCCTTATGGGTTAAGAAGAGTACCCATGTAAATCTAGAATAGTCATCAACTATGACAAAACCTTATTTCTTTCCACCTAAGCTAGCTACACTGACTGATCCAAACAGATCCATGTGTAACAGTTGCAAAGGTCTAGAGGAAGTGACTTCTTTCTTATATTTGAAACCTGATTTTACTTGTTTACCTCTCTGACATGCATCACACAGAATCTCTTTCTTAAAGGAAATATCAGGCAACCCTCTCACAAGGCTATATTTTTTCAATTTAGAAATTTGTTTCATACTAACATGTCCTATTTTTTTATGCCATAGCCATTTTTCATCCTCTTTAGACATAAAGCATGTTATACTTTGATCTGAAAGTTCAGACAGGTCAATCTTATACAGATTGTTTTGCCTTTTAGCAGAAAAGAGGGTCTTTCCACTATTGTCATTGACTATGCATGCATCTTTAGAAAAAGATACATAAAATCCACTATCACACAATTGACTTATGCTAAGCAAATTATGTTTCAGCCCTTTAACATATAAAACATCACGGATAATAGGCAAGGGAGGTTTACCACCAATTTTACCTACACCAACAACTTTTCCTTTCTGATTGCCACCAAAAGTCACATGTCCACCTTTCTTAGGTTGGAGGTCTAGGAACATAAACCTTTCTCCTGTCATGTGTCGCGAGCATCCACTGTCCAGGTACCATGACAGGTGTTTCTTTTGTCCTGTTAAGTAGGTCTGCAACAGAAATGATCGTGGACTTAGGTACCCATACTTTCTTGGGTCCTTTTCTGTTAGTATAAGGAGTCTGTGAAGACTTCTTTCTCTTTCTATGGATACACTTAGACGTGATATGTCTAGATTTTCCACAGTATGTGCATATAGGTTTATTTGACACAGATTTGACAATTATTTTTGAGAACTTTGTTGATCCTTTATGATGTTCTTGACTGGAATATCCTATTCCTTCTTTGTTAAGGGAGTGCCTCTGACTTCCCAAAAGTTTAGTAAGATTATCTCTACCATTAACAAACTTGGCAAGATCTAAGGTGAGCTCTTATACTTTATGTTGAAGTTTACTAATTTCTTCAGAAGGTAGAGTTTCAACCGAGCTAGATCTCAGCTTTAGACTTTTCAGTCTTAAGCATACTATTTTCTTCAGCTAACTTTTCACACTCTTGAGATTTTTGTGTATACTCATTCGAGAGTTTAACATACCGTCTCTTGAGGGATTTGAAAGCTTTAGACATATAGTTGGATTCTTCCAATAGTTCATCATAGGCATCATTCAATTTCTCAAGTTCAGAATGTACCTCTGTCTTATTCAGAGTCAGTATCTGTCATAAGACAAAGATTTGCTTCAAGCTCGATCCTCTCATTCACTTTCAGTGGAGCTTTCATCAAGATCTTCCCAAGTGGCCATCATTCCTTTCTTCTTTTTGTTGAAGAACTTCTTGGGAGATTGCTTTTTGAGATGAGGGCATTCTGCTTTGATATGACCAGGCTTCTTACATTCATAACACACAATGGCATTCTTGTCATGAGATCCACCATCTTGGTTTTTCTCTTTGTTAAAGCACCTGAAAGGTTTGTCCTTTCTGAAGTTTCTTTTCTTCCAAAGCTTTTTCATTTTTCTAGTGAAAAGAGAGAGTTCATCATCTTCATCATCTTCATTTGATTCCTCAGATTCCTCTGAAGATTCATCAGCTTTGAGAGCTTTTGATGAGGTTCCTCTAGATGATTTCTTGCAGCTTTGAGGGCAATGGATTTGTTTTTCTTTCCATTGTTTTCTTCAATCAGCTCTTGTTCATGGATTTGGAGAGTGCCAAGAAGCTCATCTAGCTTCATTATTGTTAAGTCTTTGGCCTAAGATACAGCAGTCACAAGTGGTCTCCATTGTTTTGGAAGACTTCTGAGAATCTTTTGAAAATGTTCCTTAGTCTTGTAAACTTTACCCAGTGATTTCAGTCCATTGGTTATGGTTTGAAATCTTCCATACATTTGGCCAATAGTTTCTCCTTTTTCCATTTTAAATAGCTCATACTTTCTGACCAACATGCTGACTTTGGTTTCTTTGACTTTACTGGTTCCTTCATGAGCAACCGCTAGTGAATCTCACATTTCTTTTGCAGATTCACAAGCACACACTTTTTCAAATTCTTCTCTGCTCAAGGCGCACATGATTGCATATCTAGCCTTGGCGTTTGACTGCCACTTTGTCTTTTGCTCAGAGGTCATGTTAGCTTTAGGAACTTCGTCTCCATTGTCATCTTTAGGGACATACGGGCCTTCTTCAATGAGATCCCAAAGATCAGAGTTAGTGGACTGTAAGAACCACTTCTTCTTTTCTTTCCAGTAAATGTAGTCATCTCCATTGAAGTAAGGAGGTCTCGACATTGAGGATCCTTCTCCAGCACGGTACTTGCTTGTGCTAGCTTCTCCTGCCATCTCCAAGATCTTTTCCTCTACACTATTAAGTGCTCAACCTAGAGGCTGAGCTCTGATACCAATTGAAATAACCAAAGTTAACACAAGAATGGGGTTGAATTGTGTTTACCAACTTCTTTTGGTACTTTAAAAAGGATTTTCGCAGGAACAACAAGCTGTACTTAGATAAGAGAAAATCAGACCAGTGAATCGTCTAATATTCAAACAAGACACACGGGCAGACAGAGTAGGGTAAAACAGAGTTTGATATTCACAATATTAATTGCCCAAGTTAAAAGCTAAAACAGAATAAAACTCAAGCAAAATAAAGAGATAAGGGAAGAGGAATATCACTCAAGAGATTTATACTGGTTCACCCCAAAATCCACAGGGCTACGTCCAGTTTCTTGGGTAGGACCAAGTTTCCACTATAACTGAGTAAATTACAGTACAAGTATTATTTGCACACCTAGCCTCTTCAGGCTCAACACTCAAACAAGTATTCTTTACACACCTAGCCTCTTCAGGCTCAACACACAAGGAATATAAAGGTTGTGTGTAATTAATACAGCTTGCAAGTCTTTCAGATCACACTCAAGGAGTGGAATACATATGAAGTGTGAAAGACTGCGAATTAATATCAGATGATTGAAAGTGTATTCAATGAAATGATGAAGAAGTTAATGAGGAGAGTAAATGCTTCTGCGCAGTGTTCTTAATGATACTCAACTTTTTTTATTCATCTTCATTGTTTGATCTATTTAAAGGCTTCAATCAAGAGATCCGTTTAGACACAGCTTCAGAAAATGTGTTCTTTTGATTTGAGCTTCTGAGATACCATTAATGCCAAAGAGTCGTTCTGTATAAACATTAAATGCTTGGGAACGTTTAGCTTTGACAAGGTTGTCCAAGAGTACATTTTAATCTGAATCAGCTGTTATTGCAGAGTATGCGGCAGTAGGCTTCTTGTACTTGCAGCAGAGAGCTTTTCTCTTTTAGTGCAACAGTCAGTTCACTTTCCAGAAAGCACTTTTACTTTGTACTAAAACAGCTAAAAAGTTACTGTTGTGGTACGGAGATTGTGTGTTTATTCCTTAAAACCTTGAAACAAACGTTCTTTATTCTTTATCCTTTGAGATATTGTTCAGAGGCCTTCGAGATCCTTAAGGAATGCATTTAATTTGAATAAGATGACTTGGACTTCATTTCTGACAAACTGACATTATACCAGAGTTGGAAAATCAGACGGGTGAGAAGTAATCATAAATCAGACGAGTGCTCAAGCAGTCCAAAAACTAGACGGGTGATAATGCAGTCCAAAACTAGACAGGTGATCGTGCAATCCAAAACTAGACGGGTGCTAGCGCATTCCAAAAGTCAGACGAGTGATCAACTGAGTCTGTTTCAGACAGATGCTTCTTGCCATGTCATCAAGTAAACTCAGATCTTGATAGCGCGTTGACTTGGTCTTTGACTTAAAATCAGACGAGTGGTTTTCAGACAGGTCTTATAAACTGAGCTCTACTAAAAAGCAGACGAGTCAGAAAGTAGACGAGTGACCTTAAATATGATTTTCTTCACACTTATCAGATTCGTCAGTAATTTCATAAGGTTCAATATTACCATACTTAATCTTTTTGGAATCATCAAAACTTAGAGAATTTACACATTGAATGTGTTTTATACGTATGAGGTCTCAACAGAATTTCCATATTTCCTTTTGGGCATTAATTGTGACTAAAATAGCCTCCATTAGTTATCGGGGTATGCCCTAGTTTACTATCTTTCATGTTGAACTTATCCAAAACTGTATCGATATAGCTCTTTTGTGATAATCCACAGATACCTCGAGAGTGATCTCTATGTACCTGAATTCCTGAGATAAAAGAGGCGTCCCCAAGATCTTTAATCTTGAAAAATTGATTAGAAATTTCTTGGTTTCGTGCAACGAGCCTATATCCCTGCTGGCTAGTAAAAAATTATCAACATATAATATCATGAATATATTTTTGCTCCCACTGAAATTGTGATACCTACAAATGTCCACAATATTTATCTCAAAACCAAATGAGACAATCACTTGATGGGACATGTGGTATCACTGATGAGACACCTTCTTTAGCCCCTAGATAGATTCTGTCAATTTGCAAACCATCTTCTCTGGGTCTTTCAACACAAGATTTTATGGTTGCATTATATACAAATTTTTCATCAATGTGACCATTAAGAAACACCGTCTTGACATCCATCATATGAAGCTCCAAATTATAACAAGCAACGAGCGTCATGATTGTCCTAAAAGAGTCCTTCATTGGTACTGAAGAGAAGGTCTTCTTACGATCAATCCTTTCTTTTGAGTATAACCTTTTGACACTAGACAAGCCCTATACCTCTCCATATTACCCCTTGAAACTTTCAGGTAATAGGATAAGTTTCAAACCTTATTTGTCTTGCTTGAGCTTGTACTCATTCCTTCAATCCACTTTTCCGAATGGAAACTTCATATGGTTTTATGGGAGTTGATAGAATCATCTTCCATTACACCATTTACCTTATGTTCTTGGAGAAATACTACATAATTATCAAAAATAGTATTCATCCTTTCTTTAGTGGATCATGGCAAAATGCAACGACTCTTGATGCTCTAGTTCTTGAGGGTGTTGAGTTTGACCTTCAGGAATAATTTCCTTATCTTGAATAGGAAGAATAACAACAATATCCTCACAAGGATCAAAATTTTCTACACAAATAGCAACTATATGAATTGGTTCAGGGATTAGAACCAATTCTTCCTCAAAGATAATGTCTCTAACCTTATCTCCTCCAAACTCAATATCCTCAAAGAACTAGTCAATTCCTGTCTCAAGGTATCTTTAACTTGGGATTTAAAAAAAAATTCATACCCCTTTGACCTTTCAGAGTAACCAATAAAGTAGTCACTCATTGTTTGGGACTCCAATTTCCTTCGTGAGGATTATAAGACCTTGCCTTAGTTGGATATTCCTATACTTAAAAGTGATTAGTCGGTTACTTTAGTTGGTTCTTTGTCAAGCATTTAAGCTGTAATCTTTAGTTTTACTTCCATAGTGACTCTGGTAAGGTAGAATGACTAATCATACTCCTCATCATATTTAAAAAAGTCATTACTAGGACTTAACTGTATTCTTGATAGCCATGTTATGATCTATTTATCTTTAATGCATTTAATACAAACAATAAAATGTATAAGGTCAATGGAATCTAGGATTCCCTCATACAAGTCGCCCAACTCTATTTATACAGATGTGCCCTGAAGGTTTGTATCATAACTCTCCTTAATTTTTATTGTCAACTTTATGCTTAGTGCCATATGACTCAATGTTTTAGCACAAGAGGTTTCAATACCAAGCAGTTTTAGATCTTTACAGTCCATAGCTTAACTAGTTCCAACAATATTTGAACTTAAAATACAAATTAAATCCATCATTGCTAAATGAACAAAAAGTATTCTTGATTTGTTCAGTAAAAAAACCAAAACCAAATTTCATCTAAATAATGACTAAACCAAAATGAATTTAAATTCCAATTATTAGCCAATAACAACAATCTAAAACGTCAATAGCCTTATCCTTTACCGACTTGGTTAACTCCATTATAGATGCATCTTTCAGCACCACTTTACCTTCATTAGTTCAGACAATTCTTTATAAGCATGTCAAACATGATATTTGGGACATTTCTTCTTTAGATGCCCGATGTCCTTATAAAAGAAACAATTGTGAGCTTAGTTGTTTCTTTTAAGATAGGCCCTTAACAGCTTCATCCTTAATTTTCTTTTGTTTACCCTTATCTTTAGAGGTGTTCACCAAATGAGCATCATTTATCTTTTCTTGCTTCATTCTTTCCTTTCTTGCACACCTTATGAAATGAATTCATTAAGATATCATTTCTCCTTTTGGTAGCTATAAGCTGACTTGAACTGACTGAATTGTGCAGGAAAGAAAACCAAATGTTAAATGCATGAGCAAGTCGTTAGACAGTCCAGGCTTTAACGCCTATATTTTATGAGCAAGATTGAACATTCCCATAATATGCTCATTAAATTTTCGTTGCCTTTATACTTAATGAAAAGCTAGCACTCCAATGAGAGCTTGTTTTCGCCTTTATTGCTTTTAGAAAGCATTTTTAAACTTAAGCAAGGAATCTCTGGCATTAATTATGCCATATGAAATAACACCCCTGAAGGTTTATGGAATATTGTGCTTTATGATCATAAGACTCATGCGATTGGAGTGATTCCACTTCCTATATTGTGCTCTATGATCATAACTGAACGGATATATATCAAGCTGGCTCGTGGGCTCTATCTCTTCATTTGGTTATCTTTGAATTGGACTCGAAGGTAGTGGTTAACATGGTTCCGACGAGAGTAGCTCATTACAAATTCCTTCAACCTCTCCATGAGGTTTTAGATCTTCTTAATGATCCTTCTTGGAGATCGTCTGTGACTCAGGGTTTCAGAGAAGCTAACCGGTGTGCCGGTCATCTTGTTAGTGGGGGTCATAATAATCCCTTTTGTTGGCAAGTGTTTGATAGGGCTACACCCACTTTAGATTTGATTTTGTGAGAGAATGCTTCAGGTTGTAGCATTCCTCGTTTGATTTCTTAGTTTGTTTTGCTTTGTTCCTTTCATAAGAAAAAGAAGTTGAGTCTAAGGGGATGGAAATCAAACACTATGATTTTATTCTGGTTTAGTCACTAATTAACCACTTGTGGCCTATGCTGAGTCTCCAAGTCACACTCAAGATTTACCCTCTACCAAAACAAGCTTGTCAGGTGCTTGTGAACCTTTACATCACAGAGCACTCTTTTACATCTTTCAAGAAACCGCTGTTAGATTTATCTTTAATACTTTAGGTTCTTTATTCTTTATACAGAAGAGTTAAATCTGTATGCATACATCCTAGAGCACATTTACCACATAGCCTAGGATCTGCATCATACCATATTACTAGGATTTTAAGGTTATGAATATACCTAGATTCATAGAGGTTCCTGAACTTAAGCGTTCTTCAAATAGGAAACTTGATCACCAACCTTCACCGGCAATCTATCACGAACAAGGGGTTGGTTGACTTGTGCGGAATACCTTGACAAATATATGGTTAGCGGTGGCTTTATGGTTCTTCCTCAACCTGGACTCCTTATGCCCTTAGTTGCTCTTCAGATGGGGAGAAGAGGCGGTGTGCGTTATATCCGGTGTAGTGGGGACCATAGCCTAAATATAGGGTGATGGCCAATTAGGGTTCCCATTATTCCGAAATTGGTCATCTGTGACATCCACTCATATTTTACCATATCAGATAATTAATGATAATCAATTATCAAATAAGAAATCTAACCAGTCTTATCTCTAAATTGATCACATATCAATTAAGGCCCCCTAATTGATAAATAGATAATATAATTAACTACCGATATCTACCAACATTATTATATTGGAATAAAATATTCCAACAACCAATCCCACGTGTCAAAGTCTTAAATATTTTTAGCACTCTCATTCTCGCCTTCGGAATACTATATTCACACTTTTGAGCCTAAAGTCCCAAATAAAAATGACTCATCATCCTTTTACAACAAATGGATACAACATGCATCTCTCACTCTCTTACTTCACTCATAAGGCCGTTCCAATGAGAGTTTGAAAAAAATAAAATAGTTTTATGATGTAGATGTAGAAGTAGAAGTGGAAGTTAGTTTATGTTTGAATGAAGTTTAAAAATGAGAGCTTTATGAGATTTATGGTAAAGACATTATTGTTCACTAAAATATGACTCATCATCATTCTCTCTTCTACTACACCTTTTTTTTTTTTTAGAAGTTAGAAATTGTAACCTTTTAAAAAAGCATTAAAATATATTTTTCACTCTTTTTTAAGCTCATCCAAACATCCATATTTTCTTTAAAAGCACTTATATTTTAAAAATAAGTGTTTTTTTTCAAAAGAAATATATCGAAGTGGGCTCTTAACAAAAGTATTATCATACAACAAACTTCATCTCTATTTCCTTCCTGTGTTTAAAAAGATTTGTTGAGAGAGACAAAACTTGCTTCAGTGTTCACGACGTTTCAAAAAAGATTTTTAGTCTTCGAGTGTGCACACCAAAAATTCATCTTTATTTTATAAATTAATCACATAAAAAAGGTCATTAACCATGATGGTGATAATAATAAAAATAGTATGGCAAAAGAAAAATTAATGACCAAATAGTGAGGGTTGAAGTAGAAGTAGAGGTAGATTATAACTTCTGGTAAATTTTATCTTTTTTTTTTTTTGTACTGGTAAATATTATCTTTAATGTGGGTGTTTGAATTGTAAAGTAATTACTTTACAGTGAGTTTTATATAATTATTGTACCATTTTTAGTTTAATATTGTTGGAATAATTTATCAAACTAGATTTTCTACCCGTGCGATGCAAGAAAAAATTATGCATAAAAATAAATATTTTTGGGTAAAATTTGGCTCTATTATTGATAGACAATAACGATGTATGAGGGATAAGATTTCATAGTATTTTGAAACATTATTCATACTTAAATGCAGAAAAACACATTAAAATTATAATACCTAAGCATTTTTACCTTCCATGCCATGTCTTCATTGAGTGTTCCATTTTTTCAAAATTATTTCATAATATCCACTTATCACTTCTTATATCTTTGTAACGTAAAAAATCAAAACACCTATTTTTTAATCTTTTTCTAATAAAATAGGAAAATCACATATTTGTTGTCATTAAAAGCACTAATCATCAATTTATTTTCTAAAATTAAAATTAAAAAAATAGATTACTACAATTAATTGTTATAGTTGTTATTTTCTCATTAACAGCACCATTATTTTTAAAATAGATTACTACCATTATTTTCTCAAATCAAATAGATTTCCTTTCTCGTTAAAAGCACAATTAATTATTATTTTTCTTTAAAGAGATTAAATATATTTTTTACAATTTTACCCTCGATTTTAGGGGAAAGATTACTACAGTTTCTCTACTCCTTTTACAACTCTTACACTAAAAAAAAGATGAAAAAAATAGTAAGCTTATTTTCATAAATACATGTAAATAGAACAAAACTCTACATAGACAAACACTAAACATCAGATAACAAAATTAGTTCGATAAATTTATAAAAACACTAAAAATAGTCCTACATCCAGTCATTAGTCATTATTTTTCTTTAAAGATATTAATGTATTTGTTTATAGTTGTTATTTTACAAATCCACCCTCAAATTTTTCAATGAATTGGAACAATTCAATTAATTTTCCAAATTCACCTAATGTTCTCCCAATCAAAAGTTGTGTCTTTTCATTCCATATATTTATTTATTTTTGTTTTTTTCAATGTATTTGAACAATGTTCTAATTTAAAACCTCAATTTTTTTTACCTTCCATTGTAAAATTTTCCAACCCATATAATATAATATAATATAAATATAAAATATTTAAAATTACCAAATTCTATATAGATATTCTATATAGATAAAAAAAAAAAGCAGGCATGTGATCAATTAATTTTTTACAATAATTATATAGGTAGAGGCATATATATGTAATAACCGAAAAAAACTATTTTATAGATAATTTTGTTTTATCAAATTCACTTAAATGCTTTACAAAGTCATGTCATTTTCATTTCATGTCTTTAAATTTCTAAAATTTTTCAATGCAATGAAAGAATGTTCTAATTCAATACCTAGGCATTTTTACCTTCCATGCCATGTTTTCATTGAGTGTTCCATTTTTTTAAAATTATTTCATAATATCCACTTATCACTTCTTATATCTTTGCAACAAAAAAATCAAAACACCTATTTTTTTTATTTATCTTTTTCGAATAAAATAGGAAAACCACATATTTTGCCATTAAAAGCACTAATTATCAATTTATTTTCTAAAATTAAATTTCAAAAAAAAAATTACTACAATTAATTGTTATAGTTGTTATTTTCTCATTAAAAGCACCATTATTTTTAAAATAAATTACTACCAATATTTTCTCAAATCAAGTAGATTTCCTTTCTCATTAAAAGCACCATTAATTATTAATTTTCTTTAAATAGATTAAATATATTTTTTATAATTTTACCCTCGATTTTGGGGGAGAATTTACTACAGTTTCTTTACTAATTTTATATATAAATATTTCTAATAAAATAGGAAAATCACATATTTGTTGTCATTAAAAGCACTATTCATCAATTTATTTTCTAAAATTAAAATTAAAAAAATAGATTACTACAATTAATTGTTATAGTTGTTATTTTCTCATTAAAAGCGCCATTATTTTTAAAATAGATTACTACCAATATTTTCTCAAATCAAATATATTTCCTTTATCATTAAAAACACCATTAATTGTTATTTTTATTTAAATAGATTAAATATATTTTTTACAATTTTACCCTCGATTCCCTCGATTTCGGGGGGAAAATTACTAGAGTTTCTCTACTACTTTTATATTACTAATATAAAAGTTGGATAGACAATTTTACTGTACATACACATGTCACTACTAGAATTGTTTGTCTTTTTTTTTTTTTACTTTTTTTTAAAACTTACTTTTTTTAAAAATTTTAAATTATTTTTAAATATTATTATTATTATTATTAGTTCTTAAAATTTTTTTACGTTTTCCTTAATTTTTAATTTTTTTTCCTAATAATTTTTTTTTGCTAACACTTTTTTTTTGAATTTATTTGTATACACTGACAGTGTAAAGTTTTTTTACACTGTCAACCAATCATAAATTGGCAAATAGTAAAAGTAGAGTTGTCATGTTCTTGAAGTTATAATTTTTATATACTTATATTTCAATGTATATATAATTTAATATTATATATATAATATTTTTTGATTATAACTGAATCAAACCAAACCAATTTTAATTGGTTCGGATATTGTTATTGACTTTTTAAAGTTTATAATTTTTTTCTGTTATAAATATTTTTAGCCAGGAAAGGTAGCAAAGCTACCCCGTTCTTTGAAAAAGTTTAGGGTCTTAAGACTCGAACCAATAATTCGATGAATTTGAAAATCCGAACCAACCAATTAAATTGGTTCATTTTTTTTTCTTTCTTGTGTGCACGACTCCGAATTGAACCAAAACTCAATGATCATTAATTCGGTTATTTTGGAACCGAACCAATTACTATATTTTAATATTTATATATATTTTAATATTCAATATATATCACTTTATCAATCAACAACTTTCCTGTAACAGTAGAAGGAGTTGTCAACTGGTGGATTATTTTGAATTATTGAAATTTATTCATTAATTTTTTAAACCAATATTCTTTATAATATTTTTTAAAAAATTATTTTTTTACGGCTCCGAATTGAACCAAATCCAATGGTCATTAATTCGGTTATTTTTTAACCGAACCAATTACTATATTTTAATATTTATATATATTTTAGTATTCAATATGCATATCACTTTATCAATTAACAATTTTTCTTCTACCGTTCCTGTAACAGTAGAAGGAGTTGTCAACTGATGGATTATTTTGAATTATTTAAATTTATTTATTTATTTTTTAAACATATATTCTTTATAATATTTTTTTTAAAAATTTGTTTTTTTCCCGAATTAGTTTTTTATAATTTAATTATTTTAAAATGTTTATTTTCATAATTGTTTTTTAAAAATATTTTTGTTTTCTAATTAAATTTTTTTCTATTTTTTTATTTTTTTATTTATTTTTTTCCTGTTTTTAAATATTTTTTATAACTTTTCTAATTTTTATATTTATTTTTTCGAAATATTTTTTTATAATTTAATTTTTATTTTTCTATCATCTGTATTGACATAAACAGAGATATAACTATTCATCTTTTATATTTTTATTTTTATATCATTACCTTTGTTTTTTCTATTTGCACGGATGAAAAATACTAGTAAAGATATATAAAGATATACAAAATAATAAACACAAGTGGCGAAAGATGCTTATTAAGGTGGGTAAGACAAACAAGCGCTAGCCGCTAATTCCGCCGTGTTATTGCAGCAGCTCCTGCACTGACTGAACTAAATTGCCTTCCAATTTTATTATGTTCATACTTCATAGGATTCTAACTTCGCCCTGAAAATTTATCCAAAAAAAAAAAAAACTTCGCCCTGAAAAAATAATAAAGAAATAAAAAAAATTTCGCCCTCAAACAAAGCATCTTTCTATCTTACTCTATAGTCTATGTTATTATAGATCAGTGCATTAATTGTTGATAATAAATTAAGTGTTTAATATATTTTTAAAATATGTATATATAAAAAAGGTAAAAAAAAAGGTTATAAATGAAAATGAATATATATAAATTAAATACAATGTTTAAAATTTAATATCCAAATATTAAGACTCCTCGGACTTATATTTGAGTCTGATATATAATGACATATCCATTTCAATATCATGTTTTTACTTTTTAGGTTCTTAAATGGATATCATCTTGACATGCATATTGCTCATTTTAATTTTTATAACCTAAACACCTCACCTTTTCAATCCAACCACTTCAAAAAAATTCCTAAATAGATCTCACCGATGATCCCACATCCTTACATTTTGTTGGCTAGTCAAATTTTTTTATTTAAAAAATTCAACACAATTAAATAAGAACCACATCTTCTACAAACATCCCTTCTACATAAGCACACATTCTAAGATCCTCTCCAATGATGGGTGCTTAACAAGTACTGATTCTTAACAAGCAAGCACCCAATTTTTCTTATAGTTGGAGATGGCCTAATATAATATTGATGATCCTAGAGGAATATATCATGTGTAATTCAGTTGGATGCACTGTCAAAAAGTGTAATGATAATAACATATTATTTTTAACAAATTTTTATTATCAGATAAAGTTTATGTAAAACTTACTAAATTGTAGTGATTGCTTCTATTTAGTGAATCTCATATAAACTTTACTCAATATTAGAAAAAAATTAAATAGATATTTTTTTAAAAGAGAAATCAAATAGATATTAAAATTATATTTTTTACAAAAAAAGTCTATTTTTCAGACGTTTAAAATATAGAATAGAGTTATGATATTCTAATAACCAAGGATAGACAACTATACTGGAAATACTTTGTATTAACTCATTATTATAATACTTTATATTATTATATTATTATTTTTGCCTTTTCTCTATCCTTAATAATACTTATACGATTGTCAATTGTTAATTTGAATTATTAACTAATCATTTCTCTAAAGAATAACTAGGCAAAATTTGCCAAATACATTTGCTCGTATTCCCATTTTCCTTTCTCTTTTCTTTTTCTTTTTTCTCCTGAAACTAAATTTTAGATTACGGTATATTCATTGGGACAGTTTGTGATTGACCTCTCACATGGCATATGTTCAGATAATGTCTTTCACATTTCTTGTCTTTTCTTCTCAGTATAATAACTCTCATAGTAGACTTGTAGAGGGTATGGCATTAATTATTCTCTGTTTTAAAGCACATCACTTACACTATATGATATATCCCTTGTCAGCTTTCTCATGGAACTCTTTATTATTAGTTTTTATTTATTCGTATGGATCTAATCGGTTCAGAAGTTGTTTTTACATTTTTGAGCATCTTAAATTGAGAATGTTTTGCTGTCATGTTCAATAATGTTTTGATTGATTGTGAGAAGAAAAGAAGAAGAGAGAAAAAGATGAGAAAGAATATGAGAAGAGAAAAAAGAGTGAGAAACATGATAGATTTGATGTGTCATCTGGTATAAGGAAATATGAGAGAAATAGAGGATAAAGAAATATGTTTTCTCTCTTCCCTTTGCTTGATTAGATAGAAAATGAGAAGAGAGAAATATAATTTTTTTGAAAAAGACAAAAATAATCTTAACTAAAAAATTAATATACAAATATTTTAATTTCATCGATTAAGTTAATTTAAATAAGCAAATAATTTAAAATAATTTAATTGATTTTAGTTATTTTATTTTATTAGTTTTATATAAATACTTTATTAATTTCAATTTAATTAAATTATTAATTTAATTAAATAATTGATTAATTTAATTCAATTTAATCGTATTGTATTTTTTTCCCTATATTTTTTTTTCTATATTCACTGTAAATTCAGAAAATAAAAAAGAAAGAAAAACACTGACATATTTATTAAAATTAATAGAAACGTATTAATTTAAAATAAAAGGTAAAGTTTAAAAAAAATTAAAAATCATTGTCGTTGATTCTTCATGTTGAAAATTTTCTTCACATTGTTGGGGAGATAAAATTTTTGGGTGGGTTCCACTCCTCTTTTTTTTTTTTTTTTTTCTCTCTTCTTAGTTTCTCTTTGACACCAAACAGGAGAAAACACAGATTTCTCTTTGTTTTCTCTCTTCTCCTTTTCTCTATTCTTCTTTTCTCTTGTACCAAACAAAGCATAAGAGATATATTATATCTGGTTTGAAGTCGATATTTATTATAGCACAAAGTCCCTGCATGAAATCATTCTATTCAATCCAATGGATGATTTACATTGCGCTGTAAAATGATATAAACATAACTCATCATGGGTTAGTGCTATATAAAATAATGATAATGAAATGGCATCAAATAGTGACAATTCCCCGTCCAAAGTTATTCAGCACAACAATTAATATATGGAAAATGCTTCTCTAAAATGAGTTTTTCTTGAACCACCAAGTGTATCTGTCAAGAACAGTAAACAATCTCAAATTAAAGTATCTTTGGCTCCGCTGTTCAGCTTGTCTATGCATTCCAATATAATTTCTACATGATGGAGAGAGAAGACTAGAATGATATACAAATTTAGGTAAGGAAATAAAGATAATCGCCTGTGATACCACTCTAGGTTGAGCAAAATAAAATCAACAATAATACACCAAAAGTTCACATATGAACATCATATATGTAAAAGAAAAACACAGCTTCCAGTTAACCATATGGTCTATGGAAACTCAGGTATTGAGTTTGGTACCTGTGTTAAGGGGTATAGATTGGACTAACATTCCTCCATCATGTTGTTTCCTGCTTCATTCTTAAGGAATTCACGAGGGCACATTAAAGTGAAAAAGCCAGGATATGACAAAGGCAAACACCATACAGGCTAGCAGGAAATTTAGAAAACGGTGGCCCTGCCAAAAATTTCGACTTTCTGTAGGGGGTGCAGGTCCAGTTGGTTGTACCATGGAAGCATCATTTGCTTCATCACACAGTTCTGTCATTTGAACTTCAATTGCACCAGCTACGTTGAGTGCAATCGATCCACAGATTTCACAAGTTCTGTTATTTATGCAAGTATCAAATAATAAGTGCAGTTAACACCTAAAAGGAAAACACATTGCAGCAAATTTCTGAATTCTGATAGTTCAATAACAAGAACAGCATGGATTAATAGGCTGCTTTGATAGATGGAGAGGTACACCAGCCTAGTCATCAAATTGCCTTCAACCTTCCCCACCGCATAAAAATATGCAATAACTGATGATGCATGTAACAAATATTAAGAGTTTCTGAGATGCTTTGCAGTTTGCACCCCCAATTCGCATGAAACGGTCGAGTTTAGAATATATATAATCTTAGAAATAATGCCACATGATCATTTAACTTGCCAGCTGTTGTCATTTTTTATTGTTCCCTCGTGTTTGGGCTGGTAGCCACTCAAACTGAAGAGAAGTAGCTAAGGAAAACAATCAAGACATATAAGAGAATTTATAGGAAAAATCAGCCTAAGCTAAAGATATGCATTGAAGAACAGTATAAAGAAGAAAACATCATTCAGGAACAGAGAACAATCCAGAATCAGTAATTTTTAATGTTTCTTCCTACAGTTTAGACATAAGATTTTTTCAAATATGGCATATATATAGTTTTTTTCTGAAACTTGATGCAAAAATAAAAAAAACGTACATGCCGTAAACATTACTAAAGAGAAATTGTACAAAAGTGAGAAACTCATAGTTCTGCTTTTACAATTTCAAAGCTAAAAGAAAACACCAAAAACTGTGCAAAATGTAACAAAGAAATTTCTATTTTATATGGCTTTGCTGCAAGTTTTCCCGAAAATATCTCCACATATACTCAGAATGTAGGAATCTTTTTAACGCATTTGTGTTTTGAGCACATATAACCCATTTGAAATTGAAATTCTGTAACTTATTTTGATTAAAAAAATTATGAATAAGACAAATATCAAGTACAGACATTGTGCATACATGATAAGGTCAACTATCTGAATCAGGATTGAAACGACAGTGATAAGGTGGCTTGGTGGTTTGGGGGAGGGACATAGGGTTTGGAGTGATAAAGCCCCCACTAACATAACAAATACTAACAAATCTAACATTTGCCTATAAAAAAAAAAGGATTGAAACAACTCAGACAAAGGATTACTTTTAATTTATTAAGGGGAAAATGGAACCAAGAAGAAGAAAATAGGAGGACGGTACCACTACTACAATGGAAGGACTAAAGTCACTGAACACCAAGAAAGATCAGTGTGGTGAAAAATATTACCAAGAAAACTTTATCATGATTACCACAAAAACAGCAAAATGTTCTTGGATATATTCTACTAAGCAATCATATGCTTTATTGTAAGTCGAAAATTCTTAAAACTGTGATTTAAAGTTCAGTAAATATGAAATCCCCAAAATGAAAGGGGAGGGGGTTGGTTTGTTTTTTGTTTTATTTTTTATTTATAAGTTTTCGCTCATAATTATAGAAATGCCACCTTATTTTTCATTTTGTTTCCTATTTTAAAACTTTGTAAAGGAAATAATGAAAACATCATTGTCTTGTTTCCATCATTTCCTTTACAAGGGAACAAAGTAAAAATAAGGTGGCATTTGTAATTATGAGTGAAAGCATATCACCTGAAAAATGATAACCGAAAACAAACCAAACATCACCTCATTTTCCAGGCTTCTGAGTTCTGATCACAAGCAACAGCGCAGAGTGCATAACTAGAAACAAAAATTGGCAAATAAATAATAAACAAGAAAAATATTAAATGTCATATAACCAAGCTCCATACTTGACAGCAGCTTAATCAATTCAGCGCTGACCAGTAGTGAAAGGCCAGATCAAATCACTCTGGAATAAGTAAAATTTGACTACACAGTGCAATTTTCCAGTATGCACTTCACTATAGAAGTAAGCACCTGCCATAAATAAACATTTAAATGACTAAACTGTTTCTACCTTCTCATTTTTTTTTGTTAAACCAAGGAAGTGTAAAGTGATTTTCATTCCAAACTTTCCACTTCTCCATTTTCCATCTACTCAACCAAGCAGACTCAGACAAGTATCGAACTATGTGTTCAATTTCCCAAAGATTCATTTTTCTTTCTTTGGGGCTCACCCAAAACTTCAATTATCATTTAGTTGATTTTTGAATTTGGAGATTGCAAGACGTCCACATAGAAGATGAAAAATAGGTGAAACTATTACTCCATTAAATTCTAGTATCACAAAAGTCCTAAGTGAAAGATACATTGATTCATGATTTTTTTCTAAAAAAGGAAAAGAATAAAGTAGGAGTCAAACACCATGTAGGTTGACTTCACTTAGGGTAGTCAAAATCCAATCTGTTGACAAAAAACAGAAAAGAGCGAGGTAGAGAAACAAATCAAACAAATATTTGAAAGAAAAAAAATTTATTATGTGTGGTTGGGCAGTTGGAGCAGCAAATAGGATATTTTCAACTCCTCTCCTACTTTGATTATGTCCTTCAGTTTGCAGAAGAACCTTATTCTAGTTCACATTCCACTATTAAGGTACTTCACATCAAGCACAGGAAAGACTGTCCTTAAACCCCATTATCCCAAGTCCTCTTGGTATCATATGCATATGCTAAGGGTAAGCAAAAAAATAGACAAGTCAAATAGCTCTAGATTTGGTAAAATAGTATGTATACCTCAAATTAAAGCATGCCCACTTAAGTGCCTTGACTATTTCACAATTTCACCCAAAAAGAAAAGCATAGCAACTTAAGCACAAAGATTAATACTTTGTTGAGAAACAAACAAGCAAGCATAAACCTTTCCAAGAACATTAGAAGTTTATTTCAGTGTACTTACTTGTTACCCTTGATCTTAAACCAAGCCTCAGCACACTGTTTATGGGCAGCAGCTAAGTCATCCTTGCAAGAACATCCCAACTCAATGGGAATCCCAGATTCATGGTTGGTCATATCCATGCTGAGATGACAGATCCTACAATCCCTCTCCACCTTAGCCAAATGCACCTTGACATCAGAAACTGCACCATCCAGATCCACCTCCACTGAACACTCTGATGCAGAGGATCCTCTCTCTTTTTGAGTCACTCCCACAATCTCTGGACTAGAATCAGAACAACCTTCACAGCCATTTTCTATGTTAACAACAACATGAGAAGACTTGTCCTCAGTGACCAACATTGTGAACACCCAAGTTGAGAATCTTCATGTAATGACTCAGGGAGGCAAAGATCATTACCACCCACAAGCTTTGAAGAAGAAAGTTGTAGTTTTTCTGAACCTCAGAAGAGGTAATAGTGATGTGCAATGTGAGCAAGGTATATTAAGCAACAAGCTACTCGAGTGTGGTAGGTGATCTCTCTCTTTTGAGCCCCTCACAAAACTTGAGAGAGAGAGATATGAATCAAGGAAAGATGTTATTATAAGAGAAAAAGCAATCTGATTATACAGTGACCGAGGGGGAGGGAGGGGGGACTGTAATCAATCAATTAGATATTTTTTAATGTCATCATAATTCATAAATGGTTTATAATCTAAAAATTATTTAGCGTTTGATAGAAGTTATATTTTTATATTTTTGGAATTATATGATGGGAATAAAATATATTAAATTAAAAATTTATGGTTCTTATGTACCCAAATTTTTTTTAATGGTTTTGGAAATCTAGAGTTGTTTTTTATGCCTTGTTTTATCCATGTCTAGTGAGGGAGGGTTTACATGGCTACATGCTAGTGGATAAAGTGTTTAGATAAATAATTTAATTAAGTGTTTGTTTGATAAGTATTTTTTGAAATAAGTCAAAAATAATTTATTTTCATAAGCTTTTTAGACGAATTTATTATATTAAGCTAAAATGAGTTTATATAAAATAATAAATTATTTTTATAAATTTATTTTTATAAATTCAAATAACCTCTTTCAAATAGAATTAAGATGGATCTCTCAGGGAAGTCAAGTCACTAAACGAACTCAAACTTAAGCGGACTACTGGGTTAATGGACCTTGGAGCCGACGAAAGGAGGTTAGCCCATTTAGATAATATCCTGGTTTCGATCCTTGTCTGGTCATTAGTCTGGTCCCCTCATACACGGTCGAACCAACTCGACTTAGAGAGGAACAATTGTGTAATGAGAGAGCATTACCTTTTTTTATCCAAAAAAATAGATCAGGAAAGAGTATGTCCCTAGACCAGAGATTGAAAATCGAATCCAAGTTGTAGTGAGTGTCATTAGAAGACTTGACAGATGCGTCAGTCATTGATTTAATAAAAAATATAATAGGTGATGACCATATATATTAGTAAATTATAAATTATATAAATTTATCTAGAAAAATAAATATCTTATTTGATTTTTAAAATTATGAAGTAGTATCAATCCGATTTTTGAAATTGTTAAAATTTTAAAAATGTCCATAAATGATAAGTTAGTATCAATTTGTTCCTCATTTTACTCACTTAATATCAATTAAGTTCCCGACACTACTGACTTAAAATTAATTTAGTCCATATGATTTTCAACGAAGGGAATAAGTTGATTACCGTTTTACAACTTCAAAGGTTAATTTAGAATTTCAATAATTTCAAAGACCAGGTTATTACTACTTCATAATTTCAGTGACCAAATATGATATTTACTCTGATTTAGAAAGCAGCATTAATATTCCATACAAATTATGTTTGAATGAGATGGCTGACAAATTGGAATTGACTGATCATATTGTTTAAAATCATACATGTGTGGTGTTGGTTTGAAAGGTGATCCAGGAGAGAAGAAAGGAAAGTAAGCTGTGTCATTTGTAAAAACTTCATTTTGTGAGCACCAACAAAGAAAAACTTCATTTTGTATTAATTAATATCACCGTTTAGAATAAAACTTTAAGAGTGTATTAGAATTTTAAAGTGGGTTCCACCACCTTTCTTTTTAATGATTTTGGGAGAGAATATCGTGTTTTCCTCGGCTGCTTCGGGTGCAAGAGAATATAAAGAGTTATGATATTTTGACATTAAAATTTGATATTATGGGGACACTCTAGTTTTGAGTAGGGTGTTTATCATTTTACTCTTTTTTTTATTTCATCAGTTCATAATCTATTCAAAATTATGGTATCCCCATGATATCAAATTTTGATATCAAAATATCATAACTCGAGTATAAAAGAGAAGAAAGAAGAAAAACAGGGAAAGAAAAATGAGTACTAAAAATGGATTTGAAGAGACTTCTTATGTTTGAGGTCACCTAAAAATATCTTTCTTTTGTAGGTAGCACCGGAAAATTGTACAACAATAACAATCAAGTATTATCCTATTAGATGGGGTCGGTTACATGAATTAAACAACACTATAATGTTCGAGTTATGATATTTATACACCCAAAACCAACACCATATTTATTCATCCCCAAAAGTATTTCAAAGTTTCACAATACTCACCCCATACGGTGTTCGGGTATGATATCTCACTTTGGTTGTCCAAAAATTAATATTAATAATGTTCTATCATGAATTAGATTTACAGCTAAGTCATTGATTTTTAAATCTTTCTTACTAGTTTCTCATATATTTAAACCAGTGGATAAAAATGTAAAAAACACACAATTATTTTCCCCCTTCTCTTCAAGCCTCACTGATCTTTATTTGTCTTTTTTTTTTTATTTAATATAACATTCTATCTTTTTTATAAAAAAAATTACATCACTCTTTTTTTTATATTTAATTTAGAATAAATCATACAACTTTCACTTAATTAAATATGACATTTTTTGTTTCCTAATTACATGTTTGTGTTACAAAGGTATAAGTGTAATAACATTATTATAAGTATAATAATAACATAAAGTTAGTCAACGTGGGTTGACACAAGTGATTAAAGATCTATATTTGAACTCTCACTCTCCCTATAGGTGTGGGTTTGAATCATCATGATGTCACTAAAATCCCCCTTGATGGACAATCCTCCCCAAGGAGATTCCTTGGCGTCCGGAGGCTAGTTGAGTAGCTGTAACTGGATGAGACTGCTTGCGGTTCGAACCTGTACAGTAATCCTCTAGGTTAGGCCTCTACTGGTAGCCCCAGCATGTCATTGGCACCGTGTCGGGTAGTCTTGGGAGTTGGGAGTGCCTTCCCTAGCTGGCATTATAATTACCAAAAAAAAACATAAAGTTAAAAAGTGATTAATATAAAGTTTTTTATATTATTCAACTAAAAGGCCGTTTGTTATTGTTTATTTTGTTAAAAAAAATCATTTTTTAAGCATAAAAACAATTTTTTAAAATTTTTTAGTATGTTTGTTTTTGCTTCTGAAAATAATCAAAAGCAAAAAAAAAAAAAAATCATTTTGGAGGTTAAAATGAAAAACAACTTTCATATGCTTTTGAAAAAAATCAGTTTTTTTAACTGACTACTTTTTAAAAAGATGATTTTTATGATTGTAAACAAATACAAATCTGTTTCTTTTTTTTTTTAAATCTTTAAAAATAAACACTAAATTATTTTATAAAAAAATCATTTATTTTTTAATCTTAAACAAACGGGTTCTAATATAAATTATTATGTTATAAAAAATTTGACCTTTATTATAATTTTGATTTAGTTGTTTGTGTATCAAATGTCATGAAACATGCGTGCACGCTTCATTATGAATAAATCGACGGGATAAAATGTCACATAAAAGAGTTATTTTCCATTATAAAATCAAATCGGCCAATATATGTTTAGTATGACACTTTTAACTTAGTTTGTTTATAAAATAAGAAAATAAGAATATTCATTCTAAATTTAACAAAATAATTTATGATCTTAAATCTCAAAATAATCTAAAAAGTCCAAGGTTTACAAAATCGGACCCACCATCGAACCGGTGAAGACAGCGGTTCAAGGTTCAATGGTCCAACCGATGTTGAATCGTGATTGAACTGATTATAATTAAATAATATTATTCTAATTTTTAATATAATATTTGTAACAATATTAAACAAAAAAAAACACAACAACTAAAATTATTAAGCACAATTTTTTTATTTTGAAATTAAATTAAATAAATGTAAAGATATATGTTAAAATCATCTTCATAGGAAAACCAACCCAAAATCTACAACCAGCCTACATATGTTAGAAAACAAAAGAATTGAGTTTTGGCTAGGATGACCCAAATCATTTTATATTATTTTTATTTAGGAAACCGGTTTAGGTCGATCCACAACCGGTTATGACCGGTTTTAAACCAGTTCGACGGTTCTGAGACCGGTTTTAAGCAAGGCCGGTTCAGAGGGCCAACCGAACCGACCTAGGTCCCGGATCCCGATTAAATCGGTCGGACCGACCGATCCGGTCCGGTTTTGTAAACCTTGCTAAAAATTAGTAAGCCCTTGCTTTTTTATTTTAAAAACAATCTCACTGAACAAAAATTTACTTATACTTTCGGATGAAAAGTTCCTAGGATGACTTCAAGAAACTATAATGGACTCTTCCTATTAATGAAAAAGTCGAACGGGCTACTCACTCGATAAAATTATAAGTTATGTTATTTAAACACTCAAAATACGAAATTTAAATAACCTCCCACTCATATTTGCATACTGATATATCATCCTAATATAACATACGGTGTACAAGAACAATAAACTATACTCAAATGTGCAGTGTCTTAGGCCAGTGTTGTATACCAGGTGTTCAAAAAAACTTATTTGTAAAATTAATACCCTCCACAGTGAGATTGACTGTAGAGAGACAAACTTGTACCATCCACCACATAATGCCACAAACGAAGATTGAAATCCACTAGAGTAAGCTCAGCTCAGGTTAGCATCAAACTTCAGCAGGCATTGCAAAATGTTGCCTAGGCGTCTTCGTTGATAACACTTCTTGCATTGCACCCAAAAAGTTGCCAGGTGCCTCCTCATATTGCATGTGACCTTGTCCTAAGAAGCCTGTTTGTGAGGCAGTGACTGCCCCTTGGGTTGCAGTATTCTCAGTTACTCTGCTAGAGCCATAATTCTCAAGGCCACTCCTAATCCAAGCTATATGGTTTAAGTCTGTAGCTATCGAAATCAATTCATGACTTGAGAAAGAAGGAGACTCCAAATAGTCAACAAACTCAGGACCTAATAGTGAACCCTGAGAATTGCTTCCCCTCGATTTGACTGCACAGCAGCCATGACCACATTGCTGTGGAACCATGGGCCCACATCCAGTACCATCAAATAACTTACAGGCTCCTCCATCTGCTTTGGATGATTGGATCAAAGGGCCCTGCATTGGGAACAACTTTGAACATGATCCAGTTGCCGGCCTGCTTGGAGGATTATAAAAACTAAATGCACCAATACGTGATACAGGTCGACAAAGGGTAGGATGTCCCTCCACTTCAACACCATCTTCCTTTGGAGGTTTGTCTTCATATTGTTTAATTTCATTATCCATCACTACATTTCTAACTTCTGGAGGGTTCGATGAATTGATATCACCAACTGATATGGTTTCTTCAGAAGATGCCTTTGTTTTCTCAAAGCTGCCATCTTCCATCACATCAGCATGTGCTGGGACATATCTTCCCAATTCCACACACCTTCGCTTCAGAGTAGAATTCCAGTGGTTCTTGATGGCATTATCAGTTCTACCTGGAAGAAGCTTTGCAATTGCTGCCCACTTGTTTCCATGAATTGCATGTGCTGAAATTATAAGTCTGTCCTCTTCCTCTGCAGCAATTTAAGTTTCATTAGTCATTGATAATTGACAGGCACAATAATCATCACAGGTGGCTAAGTTTTCAATTAAATGGTTACATGTCTACTTCAATAGAATATATAGCATACAATAGAAAAATTAAAAAATGGGAAAAAAATAAGGATAAGGTCCGAAATGAGCTTTCCATGAACTAGGCAGGTAGCAAGTACCAAGACTTTTACTTCTTCTCATATTGAACACGAGCATATAACACATAAACAAAAACAGCATGGAGGCCTTCAAGCTTAAACATTAACAATTTATTCATATTCCATTATTTTATTTCTGAAATTCATGGGTATATTCTAACCAAGCATCCATTACTAAGAAACCACGAAATATGGTTTATTTTCCTTCTTAACATCTAATATGTGAATTGGTTTTTATCACAAGTCACAGCCCTGTCTATGGTATGTAGACCTTTGGTTCACTCCTGTCCTAAGCTGCTTTCCTGCTCTCTCCTTCATTCTCATCCCAGACCACCCCCACCACCATCACCATCAGCATAAAGCACAATTGATGAATTTCACCAATCCAAAACTACTCATAATAATGCATTCTTAAGTTTTTGCGCGATTTCACAAATTAATCTTTATTTGTTATGGATTTCCTTCTCTATGAATAATGTCCAGAGACTGTTAGTCCTCCATTTACTTCTTTTCAGGTGTTCCCTTCGATAAATCATAGAGGTTTGACTATTAAGCAACATCTTCCTATTACATCAGACATTCTATCACAGTTATGTGCTTCACCAGGTTTCTGACTACTCTTTTGTATTGTTATTGTGGATACGTACATGCTCCTATGATTGTCTCAACCAGTAATGTAGCAGAAAGTTAAGCACTTAGAAAGAAAACTATTCTGAAAGGCGAGATTCATGCTTGGTCCATGTAACTCTTGGACATTTCTTTAATTTTATTGTTCCTTCCTCTCTATAATATGTAATGGACTAAAAGGAATATATGAGAAATTGAAAGAGACGCCCATCAAGATAATAAATCAAAAGTTACTGCACTTATATGTTTCCGTAATAACAAATGAGAAAATCTGAGAACTGCAAAGAGAAAGGGAAGCTCCATTAACTTCTTTGCCAAGAGGTCTTATTCAGAAGTGATAGTGTGACACCAAACAAAAACTACATGAAGCTAGGACTCAATGGTGTTCAGTCCTCAAGTGAGTCAAGTGACACAAGGATACCAAGGGTTTACAAGCTGTCTCCCTATGATATTCAGTAGTATTAATATATCAGTGGTTGACTGGACCATATAACTTCAGGCTTAATAATGACCAGGATCATGAGCTACATATACAGCAGGTAATATTTAGCAAATAAAACAAATTAAATAACCAAATTTAAAACTGTTTAGAAAACTATCATCCACACCAAAACAAAATGCTGGTTAGTGATTACTAAATTAAAAAATAAAAAATATTATATTCATTTAATTCTAATTCTAATATAACAGCCCAAATACAAGAAATGATTATACTCTGTCAAGGGATAAGGTCTTCATTGGTATCTTCATAGTCAATATTTAATATATTAATATATGCATGCTCAAAAAATAGCACAACTGGCAAGTTGCAAGTTCTACCAGGTGAAACTTGAAAGGCATATTCATTTTACAAACAAACTATAGCTAAAGTTTACCACCAATTACTTTGTGAACTCATACTTTAATGCTTAAATGGATCTGTATGTAAAGGTTAAACTTAGTATCATGGTTATCAAAATCGTACGATTTACGATTTGACTCTTACAGTTCGATACGAGTCGCCGGAGAAACAATGCGTATCAATGGTTGAATCGAAGAGTCACCGGAATCGCACCATGAATCGACGGAATCGTACGATTCGGTTCTGACTCGTGAATCACTAGATGGAGAACGATTCACACTGCTGCAGCTTTGCAGGTTGTGCAATCGGGATCTCGATTCCGAAGTCGGGTCTGTCGCAACCTAGAACGAAATCTGCACTGCTGTAGGTGGGTTGTGAAGTCCGGTGGTCACCTTGGGTGGTGCGATAGGTGGTTCCTCTTGTGGCTCACTCAATCGCACTATTGTAGGCAGCCATTGTTGTGCTTGTTAGTTGTATCCCTTCTCTCTCTTCTGCAAAGTGACAATCTGTTTTCTTCTTTCATTATTATTATTATTTCTTTATTGGATTTGGATCAGATTTGTTTCATTTTGGGTGGGCTTATTATGGACCTAGTTTTTTTTGTAGTGGATAGGTTAAGATCCTTTCTTCAGTTTTTTTAAACAAAAAACCAAAGATATACAAATTATAAAAAAAAATTATCCTTCTATTTCATACTGTATGTGTCATTTTTCTTATTTATTAGCTAATAATAGTGTTAAATACTTAAATCTATTAATGAAAATACTTAATTATGAACTTGTGATTTATGAATTTGTTTTGTTTTATTCATATAGTGAAATATACACACATTATATCATTTATATGATATATTTCAAGTTATTTTTCATTGTTTGTGAATCTTACGATTCGATACGATTTACGATTTACGATTCAAAAATTAACCCAACAATTCACGATTTGAATTGCGATTTGACAACCTTGCTTAGTATATCAAGTATCATGGTTATCACAAATTTCATATAAAATGCATATTATACAGGTTGATAAGGGATCATGGTGTACATAGTAAGGAGCCTGTTGAGAGTCAGAGAGTGGATCATCACTGTTTTGATTACTTCTTTCCACTAAAGTGTGAAATATCCCGCCATCCTTTTCCTTTTGTATCTCTTCATAAATGGACATATCATTACAAGGTTCACCAGAAATAAGGAAATTTAAAAATCACTTCCAAGTCCAATGAAAAATTGTCAATAAAAAAAGAGAAGAAAAGAAGCATCTGAAACACAAAAATAAGCCAGCAACAAGAACACAAAAGTCTTTCCTTTGCTAATACAGATTCAAAAAGCATATATGGCCTTAAAATTTTAAAGTCAATCATAAATACATGATTTTGAGATTCCATATCAGCATTCTGTTAGGTATGGGAACAGAGGAATAGGGAATAACGGGTTGAATAAGTGGGAGAAAAAGCTGTTAATAACAGTTAGAACAGTTGTAGGCAGCTAGGATAATTGTAAAGTAGTATAAATCAATAGGTACAGGAGAGGGGGTCATTCTAAAATTGAGAAGAAGGAAGATTTTGGGTCTCCACAATACCCAAGAGGAGAGTCAGGCCTCCTGAAAGCCTATAGCTTTGTAATACCCTATCTCGAATTCAGCTATCTCAGCTGTTTCCGAATCTCAGATCAATAACATAGTTCGCATTCTTCTACTGATTCTAATCCAGTTCCTATCAACTGGTATTAGAGCACCTGAATCTTGGGAGTTCTATTTCGTTCATGGTGCATGCAACAATGGAGGCAAGGTTGGAGTTTCTGAAGAGGGGTTTCCAAGCCCGGATGACCTACATGGAGGAAGAACGCAGACATGTTGTGCGAGAAAGAGAGGAATGAGCGTGAGATCGTGAAAACCAAGAAAACAGATTGAGGGAGCTGATGGAGATTCTTGAAGGGATCTTCCTTCACGCCAATGGTGAGGCAGATCAGACCTCGTGGTCGGTCAACATGGATTCAAGTCAGGCCCACACGGTGGAGTGGGGTGGGGGCAGCAATGTGGGTGGTCTGACTTAAGGCGAGAACGAAATGCGTAATATTATACATGAGGTCAGAATAGGAGGTAAATGCATGACAAGACAGAGAGTGGTTTGGCAAGGGAAATACAAGTCGAACACAAAGAATATTGATGGAGATTACTCAAAATACCCATTTTTGCAGGAGAAGACACTTATGGATGGGTGAATTGGGTAGAGTGATATTTCCAGATGAATGGGGTCACACAAGAAGAAAGAAATCAAGCAGAGATGGTAGCTATGGAAGGAAGAGCTTTAAGTCGGTTCCAATAGTGGGAATCGGTCTCTTCGGTGGTTTCTTGGGAAAGTTTTCGAGCAGCAATGATAAGGCAGTTTCCATCATCGAGGATGCAAAATCCATACGAGTTACCACTTGGGTTGAGGCAAGTGAATTCTTTTGAAGAGTTTCAAGAACAATTTGAATTGTATGCGGGTCCCTTGAGATGCACTGATCAAGAATACTTCAAATGAACTTTCTTGAATGCATTGAGGGAGAAGGTGAAAGCAGAACTCAAGCTGCATCCAATGGATTCACTTGCAAAAATGATGATTACGCATAGCTGATAGACGAGAAGAATCAAGCATTGGGCAGAGGGTAATTCACCATGGGACATAAACTAGGAACCCCTTACAAAAGCTACCCATCACCCAAAACTGTTACCTGCAGATTAGGAGCCAAGGTAGCACATATCGTGTTCCATGAAAGAGGGGTTTTGAGGTAGAATTTACAAGCGATTGGCCCAAGTCACACACTACTCAATCTACATGAGGCTCAGTAACAGAGGCCACTAACATCAGGTCAAAGGATGCGTCCAGGAGAAGAGGAAGCAACAATGGGAGGCTAACAAGTGAAGAGTGGCAGGAGATGTACCAAAAGGGTTTATGCTTCAAGTGTGACTAAAAATACAGATGCAGCCATAATTGTAAGAGCAAACAGTTCCATATAATGTTGATAGAGGAAGTGCTCCAAGAGGAGGAAGACACACACCATGGAGGAAACAGCTGGAGCTGCATTGGGATTCTGGAGGGAAACCATTTTCTGATAACCCAAGTGATCCGCCTTTAAGACAAGAAGCATGTTTAGGGGGAGTGTTGTTAGGTACGGGAATAGAGGAAAATAGGGGATAAAGAGTTGAATAAGTGGGAGTCGGACCCAAAGCTGTTAATAATAGTTAGAATAGCTGTGGGCAGTTAGGACACTTATAAAGCAGTGTAAATCAGTAGGTAGAGGAGAGGGAGGTCATTCTGGAATTCAGAAGAACAACGAGTTAAGAGAGTTTGAGTCTCTCCAATACCCAAGAGGAGAGTCAGGCCTCTCAGAAGCCTGAAGCTCAGTAATACCCTTTTCTCGAATTAAGCTATCTCAGCTGTTTCGATGACAGAGTTCGCATTCCTTTACTGTTTGTTTCTGATCCAGTTCCTATCCACTGGTATTAGAGCTCCCGATTCTCGGGAGTTCTATCTTTGTTCATGGTGCGCACAAGAATGGAGGCAAGGCTGGAGTTTCCAGAGAGGGGTATTGAAGCCTGGATGACCCACATGAAGAAGAACAGACATATGCTGCGTGAGAAAGAGAGGAACATTCTTTTACTGTTTCTGATCCAGTTGCTATCACATTCCAGGCATTGTATTTGAAATTCCATGCCCAAGAAAAATAGTACTACTATCTGTATATATTTCTGTGTCTCTTAACAGCTTTCAAGTTTGTTGAGTGCCTTGAGTTAAAACATAATGCAATTAAGACAAAACCTTTGCTTCAGAGAATAACCACCATAAACAAATTAAACAAGGTTATGCAATAGCAGGAGCACTGGAGCAGTGAGCATTCAATCTAAAAATAAAATAAAATAAAACCAAAGCAAAAGAAAACACACATAAATATAGTTCTAAGCTTCTACCCTAATTCAAGAAACATCGACTGAAACACAGTATGGTTGTTACCAGTGAAGGGCTTGCGTTTGAGGCAAGGGTCTAGCTGATTACACCACCGGAGTCGGCACGACTTGCCGGACCGACCAGGCACTCCTCGTGCGATCATGCTCCAGTTCCTCGCCCCGAACTGCGCCACCAATCGGCTGAGAGCCGCGTCTTCCTCCGGAGACCACGGCCCCTTCACCCTTCCCGCCACGTTACCTTCGCCCACCACCGCCATCTCAACATCGTCGCCTCCCGCGGGTTCCAACTCGGCGGAGCCACCGCCATTGCTGGCGAATGGCTCGGCGGAGGTTCGATCTTCTTCGGTCATGGCGGTTGTTGGTTTGGTTGGTTTGCTAATGCCCGCTCTGTGTCAGTTTTTTTATTTATCTTTTTCTCTCTAACAAACTGGAATTCAATAATATAGGGGCAAACGCAAAATGTTTCGCCTTCTTCTTTGTATGCTGCTTTTCCTCAAATGACTAAATTGTCCCCCTCGCGTCAACGTGAAAACGACGTAGTTTCAAATATCAGGTGATTGCCTGCGTCCGTGCCGTTTTTCATAAGCGTTCAGTCCGTTGGTTGACTAGGAATGTCGTTCTCGTTGACTGAAGACACGTCAGATTGCTTGTTTTGAAATTATCCCTAGGTTGGTCGTGAATTACCGTGTTGCCACCCTTTGATGAAACAAAATAACCGCCTTCCGGATTTGAATTTTGAAGAAGAATCGCGTTTTCGGGTTACGAGTTTACCCTTCCAATTACGGGCTTGGGCTTTTGGATAAGTAAATCCAAATCGATGGATTTTTCTAAGTTCATTTTGAGCAACTTCAAGATTTGGGATTTGATATTCCCACCTCCCACTTTGATATTCTCACCTCTCATTTATCAAATATTTTTATGTTTTTTCGATTTTACCCCTACCCACTTATTACCAGTACTATCGTAAATCACTAAATCATATTTCCCCAATTTCTTGCCCCTCTCCTTCCCACCTCATCCTCACCTCCTTCTCACTTTTCCCCTTTCTTTTTCTGCAACAGAGACAGCGAGCAAATGAGACAACAAGCTCCCTTTAGCAAGAGAACAAGAATGTAAAATAGAACGAGAGATGCTTCAAATAGGAAGACAGCAAGCTTAGAGCAAAGTTAAAGGAGGAGACGAAGAGCAGCGAGGCAAGGCGAGGCGGCAAAACCGGGCACAAGGCGGCGAAGAGCAGCAAGGCGAGGCAGAGTGATAAAGAATAACTTCTATAAGTGTCAAGAAACTAATTTCCGTAAATGGAAGGTGAATCCGTAAGTGTCAAAAAATTTCCTAAAGTTGAACGTTAAATAAATTTAATACTTACGGAAACTAGTTTCCGTAAGTGTAAAAAAATTTGACACTTATGGAAACTAATTTCCGTAAGTGGAAGATGAATCCAGACGGAATTAAATTTTCATAAGTATATAATTTCTTGGCAAGAAAATTTGACACTTACGGAAACTAGTTTCCGTAAGTGTCAATAAATTATACACACTTACGGAAATTAGATTCCATAAGTGAAAGCAAAAAATTAAAATAAAACCGTAGGTCAAACAAAGAAATTAAATAGAAGAACATTACCAACTTTTGTCTTCACCGGATCGAGCATGCGAAAGATAAACCAAAGAATCAAAGCTTGGAGTGTTGCGTAATGAGAGGTGAGAGGATAATGAAGAAGAACAAAAGAATGAAGAAAAAAAAGAGAAGAGAACGAGATGGGTTGGATGAGTGAGGTAAATAAAGGGTTAGGGTTAACAAGGGTATTTAAGGAATAGAAAAGTTAGAGGGATAAGAGATGTGTGAATAGTAATTTATGCGGTGGTAAAATCAAATCCCTCAAAATTTAGCTTTAGCCCGGTGTTGTTCCAAAAAGTTAAGCCCAAAAAACATTATACTATGTTTGACAGTTTTGAGGGAGATGAAATAGAGTATTTTAGAATAAATCAAAAGTTGAAAGTTAATATATATATATATATATATATATATATATCACTATATTGTTTGAAAGTTTTATTAAGGCTTTGTTTATGAGTTAGGACGAAAAGGAAATGGAAGAGATCAAAGGGGAAGGAAAGGGGACGGAGGGAAGGAGAGGGAGAGGATTATCTCTATCATTGTTTGGAAGTATGTTTTATGTGAGGGAAAGGAAATAGAAGGTTTATGACATGCTTTTGCAATTTTATCCTTATTTGAAAAAAATTAACATAAGTATTATTCTTTAAATATTATTAATGCAAAAAATAAAATAAAAAATACTTCTCCAAATAAAAATCTTTCTGTAAATATTTTTGTATTCTATCTAAGGATATTATATTTCTCTCTTAAAATTAAATATATATTACTTATTTATTATAATATTAGGTTGGTTTTGAAAATGTGTAAGGGTAAATTTCGAAAATGTATAAGGATAAATTAGTAATTTAGGTTAGTTTTCCTCGTAAAATACCCCAAATTGGGGGAACCACGAAAATCACATCTAGGAGGTTTTGGAGGGTTTATTAAAACCTTCAAAACTTTCCCCTCCTTTTTTTATCAACTCCAAACAAGGATCACACATCAATAAACCCCTCCTTTCCTACCCTCCCCTTCAAAAACCAACTTGCAAACATAGCCTGACTTTGTTTGTGAGTCTTGTTTAGAAGGGGAAGTAAGGGAAAATGAAGGTTTATGAGAATCTCTCCCTTGTTTGTGAGTGTAAAAAATTGAAGAGGAAATTTTTAAGGATTTTAGAAAACCCCCCAAACTCCTCCTCACCTCAATTTTTTGGTTTACCCCAATTTGGGGTTTTTTGGTGGTTTACCCCAATTTTTAGAGGAAAAGGAATTTTTTTTTTTTTGCATTAGTGTTATTTTTTTTTTGAAAGGTGCATTAATATTAATTAAAAAATATTACCTATGTTAATTTTATAAAATAAAGGCAAAATTATAAAAGTATGTTATAAACCCTCCATTTATTTCCCCTTATACAATATGCACTCACAAACAAGGGGATAATACTTTCATTCCCCTCCCCTCCCTCTCCTTCCCATCCCCTTTAATCTCCTCTATTTCCTTCCCCTCCAAACTCACACACAAGGCCTAAGAGAACTGAGAGAGTCGTTATTTAGGAGTATAATGTTAATTAATGGAGTGAAGTGAACTACCAAGAGAAAACTACAGGCCACCTGTTCTTGTCATGCCATTTTTCTCATTCCATTTGGATGTATATATATAATTGGGTTGGTCTAGATGTGTAGCAACCAAGAGTTTTGAGGGATTTTTTCATTCATCATGCTCTAGGCAATTGAGGAAAAGAACTCCAAAAAAGCGGCGGTAGTTTTGATTTTCTATTGTTTGTCACTATGGGTATTTAGAAATGAAATTATCTTTAAAGATGTAAAGTGTAACACCCCACTTGGTTATTACTTTGTAACATGTTTGGAAATAAATTAAAAAAAAATTTAATTGCTGGTTGCTTTCGGAAAATTAATCTACTTTAGGCCTGAAAACTAGGGAGTAAAAATTTTCTGCTGCGGAAAACTCGGGAAACATGGTACATACATTAAAGCAATGAGATCATATTGAATATCTTAACACATTCATAACTAGGTTACCACAACATACGCTGTTTTCTCAAAGAGCTTCCATTTTCAAAAGAGAAAATTATACCAAAACTTAACTTACAACACCACATTTAACTACCTTTTTAAAAATTTGTACTCAACCAAGACTCCTAAGCTGGCCACTCTACAAAACACCAAATGGAAGAACTCTTTAGTTCTCACCACTATTATCGACATCTTCAAGGATCAAGATTAGTATCCCCGATTGAAGTTAAGACTTCCTCCGCACCATCTTTTGCTAGTACCAAGGTACATTGGTAAAAACGAGTAAAACCTGATATATTGTAAGGGTGAGACACCAATATATGGATATAAGCACGATAACTACATGTGTGACACACCAAAACAATATATAGACATATATAGTCATAACAACATAAATTTCTCAGAAATCATAAGTAATTTACCAATGGGTTCCACATTGGAACAGTCAATATCATTCACAAAAGATTAATAACATTTCACAGATAATCATCTAATCTTTATAGCTAATATCCCGGAGATTCACTCAACAAATAAATGAGCTGATTAGGCTATGGAATGGCACATTGTCCAAACTCTTGGTACAATGGTCAACCACATAATGGCACATTATCCGAACTCCCGGCACAATGGTCAACAAGACAAATGGCACATCACCCAAACATCTCGGTACGATGGTCAACAAATCAAATGGCACATCGTCCATTAAGGCACAATGGTCAACTCTAAATGGTACATTGACCATTAAGGCACAATGGTCAACTCTGAAACATGAATATCATCATGATACTATGACTAACAATTACGAAACATGAATAACATGGAGATACTAAAATACACTGTAACATGAATATCTTCAAGATATCATGACTAACAAATACATCGAGGCCCGAATGACCTAAAGATACCATAATTAACACATACACTGAAACATGAATATCATCAGGATATCATGACTAACAAATCAATTATAACATGAATATCGTTGAGATATCATGACTAAAAAAATATACTGTTGAGTAAAACTCGTTTACAAAAACCCTTTCTATTGTAACTTGTTTACAAAATGTCAAACCATATTGAAATTCTTTTTCTTTTGGAAACCATTTTTCCCGAAATAACGTCCAATTTTCGTAAAATCATTTCTACTATAACTTCCTTCATCAAATCGCTAAAAAACTCATTTTCGTTTAAAAATCAATAATTTGAACTTGGGAACCTCATTTGAGACAAATCCTCAATATTACCCATTTTAAGAATACTTTCGCAAATATTGACGGAATTGTCCGTCGTTTGCCGTTTTAAAACGTTTTTAGGTCAAAAGATGACTTTTGTCGTAAATTTTTTTTCCAACACTGTAATAAAATTATTTTTGAAATTTTTCCTCTTAAAACAACATTTTCTAATATTTATAAATTCCTTATGTGAAAATTAGGAGTGCTACAATACTTTCACGGTTACGTCCTCACTGTGACTCTTAAAACGCTCTTTTGCTGTTAAATCATTAAAATAATATTATTTTTCACTTTTTCCAATTTTTTCACCAAATAATAAATTAAGTAATAATATATTACTATTTTCACTGAATTAAACTTATAAATTCATAAAAAACTTTTAAATGCTTTTAACCTCGTATTTAATTAAGCTCTTACGACTGTCAGGCTTTCCAATCCACAATCCACACCAACAATAAATCCATGTCAACAATTCATCACAATATTATAGTGATTAACCCAGGCAGATCATGCATCAAAGGACTATAATACATAACTGCAAATAATTAACCACAGATAAAATCACAGCTTAACACAAAGCTAAACAACCACCATGAATCTCAACCAAATATTACAACTAATACACCAATCACACATATAATTATCGGGAAAAATCCCTCAGGTAAGCTCCCCTTACCTTTTGAAGATTTAAGTTCCTATTCAACGAAGTCTCGGTTTCAAATCCAGTTTCCTCCACGAACTCGGGTATTCAAAACAAATGTTATCCTTCAACATATACAACAACCAATCAACAATTAAACAACTTAAGAAAACCTGAGTACCTACATGTTGGTTTCGGTCTTGGTGTGATTTTAGGGCTAAAAATCTCTAAAATTCCTAAGCTTTTGGATTAGTGATTCATAATCACTTAAAACCCTAAATCAACACTTAGGTTACAAGAATTGAAATAAAATATTCCAATCCTCCAACAAATCCAATTCGGTCATGACCAAAAAACATGGCTTAGAGACTTTGATTTGATCTAATAACCATGGATTCAATACATATATAAGCTATAAGATTGAATCATGCAAAACTAGTTAAGAAAAATTGAACAAAATCCTCCCCCACCAAAGCTTAGGGTTCGGCCTCTTTATGTTCAAATGGCTAGAAATTTTTGTTTGATGTAAGCTCATAGATCTAGAATATAGGGATGATAATAGGAGCATAGAAATTGGTTTCATATTTTTAGGATTTTTCTATGATTTTCTAGACAATGTCAAAGTTTCTAGATCTAGAAATTGGAAAAATGAATAAGGCAAGGAATCATGAAAATATGTGAAGAACATATTGTTAAATGATGATGAGGATCATGGGTTACCTCTTGGAATTGAAAAATGGACAAGGAATCACCAAGTTGCTTCACAAAGTAAGCTTATGGAAACTAAGAGTTTTTGTAAAAATGGTGAAAGCTTGGTGAAGAAGATGACCTTGGCCTTAAGTAGAAGTGAGAATGGGCTCATTTGGAGGGGTTTGGTCTGCCAACTAGGGGCAAAAGGGTCCAAGCATGAATTTTGAGGGACACAATGGTAATCTTACATAATGGCATTTTGGTGATAAAATAACAACTTAGGGACATTATAGTAATTTCACCTCAAAAGCAATCATGACACTTGTGAGTCACCTATATGACTCACCCTTATGAGTCATCACTTGTCTTCATCCATAGAATGTCGGCTTTTGTTTCTGCACGTCTATTCGCGACTCCGTCGATTACCCGATTAGGGTTTTTGTCTGTTTTCCGATCGAAAGTTTTCAAAATAACCAAGCTCGTTGGAAATATGTTTTAAACATAAATCATTTCGTTCACGAGTCAAAATTAGGTTTTCTGATCATTAGAATCTTACTGTCAGTGAAAACACCGACTATTTCCCGACTAAACTTTTACCAAAATTCGTCCGATTAAACATAATATTTCAATTATGATCAGAAATTTGGAATGTAGAATTCCTCAAGGACAAAATATAAAAAAATCTACAAATTTTAGTTTCGGGTCAAATTAGGGTTTTCTGCCGGTATAAAATTATACTGTCAGTAAAACCATAGACAAGTTTCCGTCTGAGTTTCAAACCCAAAATTTCACCGTATACTTATAAAAATAAGTATAATATGACTGATTTTGGTTTTCCCAAAGTCATTTTCTAAATTTCTAATAAAAATATAAACGTTTATTTAAATTTTACCGATCTTAGAAAGTAGAAAAATGGGGATGTTCCGTAAAGAGTAGTCTTGATAAAGTGTTTGATCTTATAAGAATAAGAACTTGGAGTTGGTGTGACCTATTCAGATCAGGGGTCTTATTTCTCTTACGTGGAATGGTGTATCAATCCCGTACGTAGCTTGAAATCATGTAATAGGATGTAGTTCAATTTTGCAGATGTCTCGTGTTGTTGTAATTTGACTTGATGTAAAGGGTCTCTCTTTATTATAATTATTTGCTTATACAAAAAAATCAATGAGATATCAAACATCAAATATCATGTAAGGAAAAATGTCTGAATAATCAAACAAGAAAGTCTTAAAGTAATTAAAAATACTAATTATGAATATTTTAATTTATTTTGTACTCTTTTTTTTTTTTAGCTGAACGTTCTCTTTTGCATATTTTCAGTAGTATTGCTATGAAGCCTAGACCTCTGTAACCCAGAGTTCAGCCCACATAAATGAAAATAAAAAGCTTCAGTAGAGGAACCCACGTCAAGTTTAGCTTTTCCCACCACTAACAATATCTGTGCATTCTTGCAGATACGTTTTTTCTTTGATTATAATTTAAAATAAATTACTTCAAACATAGAAATTAAATATAACATCGAATTTATAATTACACATGTATTCATTTTCTTAATTATTTATTCATTTTCTGCTTCACAAGGTTAAAAGTTCTTTCAGCTTTGAGATAAGAAGGGGCTCTAGGATCAACGTAGGTTGACACAAGTGGTGATGGACTTATGCACCTTAATCAAGTGGCTATGGTTTGAATTACAGCTCTTGCATATGGAGCGAATTTTCGCTGGGAGGGGGTTTCCCGCCTTCAGACACTACAAAAAAAACACGACTTACAGACGGAAAAAACCCGTCGGAAATAAAGAAATTCCGTCGGTAAACTACATTACCGACGGACACGGTTCCGTCGGTAATAGGCGTGTAGGAAAGCCTTTCCGACGGATCTAGTTCGTCCATCGGAAATTTCCGACGGCTTTAACCGTGGGAAAACTTGCCATACAGAACCCCTAATTGCCGACAGAAAATCCGTCGGTAACTCTCTGTGGACGTTATCGATGGAATTTTCTGTCGGAAAATGTAACCAACAGTTACCGACGGAAATATCCGTCGGAAACAAGATTTTTTATTTTTTTTATTTATTTTGTTTTATATTAATAATTATTTATTTTTATTAAAATTTATATATTCAATATTAAATATTATATTATATTTATTAATTATTATTATATTTTATTTTAATTAATTATATTTTATTTATTAATTAATTATTATTATTTATTTATTAATTTATATTTTACTATAATTAATTATAATTTATTTATTTTATTTTATTTTAATTAAATATTATTATATTATCAATTACAAAACAAAATTGAAATTAAAATACAATTTAAAAAGCAATTAAATTAAAATTAATTTAAAATAAAAACAAACTCAACATATAATCCATAAATAAAATATCCGTCTATCTACAAATCTCTACTACACCTATAACTATCCTAATAACCATCACCATAATATCCGTCATCGTCGTCCTATCGGGGGGAGTCTGCCGGCGTCACATGACCATCAAGCTGCGGCTTAGTAGACAGACCGTCATCGTGCGTCTGCGGTGGTGGATCGGTAGTAGTAGTGGAGGGTCGGGGATGGGGCCGGGTGGCATGGAGGACCCCCTGCAGAGCGCTGCGCCTGCCTGGTGGGAGGAAATCGAGCACAACAGTCATGACCGTAGAGAATGTCTCCATCTGCTGCATGATGCGCTCGTTCGTCTCCCTTTGCTGCTGCACCTCCTGCCTCAGCCGATGCACCTCCTCTGTGTCCTGTGAGCCGGAGGATGTAGGCTCCCTAATGGTCATGCTCGGCGTCGACCCCCGACGAATCGACCTGGCTAGGGTCGCAGTACCGTAAATCCATCCCTTGTTCTTCCCGCCCGCCACATCCATCCAGGCCTGGGTCTGTAGTCGCTCAACCTCGGCGGGGTCCAGCTGAGAAGGATCTGAGACACCAGAGTAGGAGGCAGCCTCAAACGCTACCTGACTAAACCTGGCGTTGTACTCTGCCTGCGATCAATACATTACAATCAATATGTATTAAACTCTATATAATAATAATAATAATAATAATAATAATAATAATAATAATAATAATAATAATAATAATAATAATAATAATAATAATAATAATAATTACCAATAGTTTAAATATAAAAAAATATTTTAGCTCACCACTGTCTGCCTCGACCTCTCATTAACAAACTCGTCGGTGTCCGAGCGAATATGTGTCTGCTCAAACTATATATAATAATAATAATAATAATAATAATAATAATAATAATAATAATAATAATAATAATAATAATAATAATAATAATTACCAATAGTTTAAATTAATGATTTTAATAATTAACTTCTTCACTAATATCAATTATTACATAACAAATAACTAATTGCTCATTATTATGTAACTATTTTATTGATCAATTCAACAATAACTATGTACAAAGATCCCGATCACGCTTAATCGATCACTATTAGCTACTGCTAAATCTGCTCATTACTGTCAAATCTGATTTAATTAACTTCTTAAGTATTATTTAACCACTCTGTTATTTACGTACAAATAATCCCGATCACGCTTATAATGGATCACCATCACTACGTCGAATCAGCTAGCTTTATCACTACTGCTGCAAGTATATGTGGGAGGAAAACGATTTTACCGACTAACTACTACAAGAAAAATTCGTTTTAGCGAGGGCCAAAGGCCGTCACAAATCACAAAAATCCGTCGCAAAACACGTGTTTCTGACGGATTTGCGACGGCCACAAATCCGTCGTATATAGTGTCGTCGCAAATCAAGCTTTTCGACGGTTTTTTATAATTGACCGTCGCAAATTTGCGGCGGCGCCAAAGTCGTCACAAATTTGCGGCGCCGGCCGTCACTAATCAGCAAACATGAGCGTCGGCTTGGCCGTCGCAACTCACAAGAATTTAGCGAGGGCTTGGCCGTCGCAAATCACCATACATTAGCGACGGCTAAGCCGTCGTAAATTTCAATACTTTTTTTTTAAAATAAATAATTTAATTAATTAATTTTTTTATTAATTGATTATTTAAAATATGAATTATTATCTTTTTAATTAATCATTTCTGCTCTTTTCGCAAAAGTGTCACCAAACTCTTCATCTTCCATTGTGTTCATTGCCAACTCTTTCATCATCTCTTCCAAGTCTCGCCATCAAAGAACAAAGTTCACACTTTTTATTATTAGTGTGCAAGAAAATGAACACATAGTAAGAGAACCACTCCTCTCACAAACTACATAATCGGACCAGTTTCAATTCTAACAACAAGAAAAAAACAAAACAACACAACATCAACTACGATAATTTAAAGCACAAAAAAAAACAATAAAGTGCAAGTTGGTTTTGAATAATTTAAAACAGAACAACACAACACAATTTAGACAATAATGTTAATAACAAATCTGTGGGGAAAAAATCACCAAGAAGAAAGGAGGAGGAGAAATGAGGATAAAGGAGGAGAGGTTACTCACGGTGGCGGCGGATACAAGGCGGTCAACGGTGAGGGGCGTGCGATGGGGGAGCTGGCGGTGGCGGCCGGCCAGTTGGTTGACGGAGGGAGAGATGGACGGTGGTGGCGGCCCGGTCACCGGTTCGCTCGGTGATAAAAAGGAGGAACGAATGGAGCAAATGGAAGATGAAGAGCTGTTGAGTTGATATATACGGCCTTTACCGAGCGGTTAGGCCGTCACAAAATCCCTATTTTTATTAGCGGCGGCCAAGGCCGTCACAAACGTTAAAACCTTGAAACCGGTCCTTCATTTAGCGGCGGCCGGCCGCCGCGCAAAATCCCTTTTCTTATTAGCGACGGCTGAGGCCGTCACAAACGTTAAAACCTTGGAAATCGATCCTTCATTTAGCGACGGCTAGGCCGTCGCAAAATCCCTGTTCTTATTAGCGACGGTCAAGGCCGTCGCAAATCCACTAAATTTTGGCGCCAAAATTTTGGCTGAAAACCGCGCGGGTGTTTATGACGGATTTTCTGACGGATTTACTAAAGGCCGTCGCAAATATGGAAAAATTGAACCGCCAAATTTTTCGTCGGTTTAAGTGGTCGCAAACTCCAAGTTTACCGACGGCACTATGGCCGTCGCTAAAAGGCCGCCGCAAATCCTTGAATTTCTTGTAGCTCCTAGCTAGGTCTCATCCTATCAACAGTACTTGTCCTTATGATTTTATGTTAGAGTAAATTAATTAATTAATCTACATCCATTAATTAATTATATATTCGTTAATTAATTTATGTAATTAGCAAAAACAACAGCTTACTAAATTTAAAACTAATAAACACAATTTTGTTACAACTAGACAAATATATATATATATATATATATATAAATTAAACAGATATATATTACAACAAATTAGACAAATCAAATCTATATAATTTCTTTAGTATGCATTGAACAGTTATAATTAATATCCCAAAATAGAAAAACCCCAGTACCTCCGACGGCCGGAAACTGCTCTATGCAATGGTGGTGATGGTGGCTAGTCTCACCCTCTGGTAGCCCTCAAAATAAAGAGCACAACAACAACAACAAAATAACCTTAATCAACATTAATTATAATTAATAAAAAACCCAATTTTTTAAAAAATAAATAGTAATAAAATTAAAGAGGAAAAAAATTAGGAGGATACCTAAACAGTGTGGTGGTGGTTCTGGTGGTGGTGGTGGTGGTTTCAATGGTGATGGTGGTTTCATTGGTGGTGGTGGTGGTTTTCCAAGGGAATGTGGGTTACTGGTGGGAATGGAGGGGAGGAGAAGGAGAAGGTGGGTTTCGAGTGGTGGTTCGCGGTGGTTGGCGCAGCTGAGACGGAACCGAAGAGGGAGGATAAGAGAAAATGAGAGGAGGAAAGGGTGGAGGCAGTGGCGATGTTCACGAGTCACAAACGGAGGCGGCTACTGTGGTGTTCGGTGGCGGCGATGGTGGTGCGCAGTGAGGGAAGCAGAGATGGCAGGGAGAGAAAGTCAAGAGGGAAAGCAGATAGGGAGAACTGAAGGGGGAAGAAGGGTTACGGCCAGGTTATTTAAAATGTTACCGACGGCTTTTTCCGTCAGAAATTCAAAAAAAAAGATTACCGACGGAATAATCCGTCGGTACATTTCCGCCGATTGTATCCGTAGGTACTTATATTTCAGAATTACCAACGGACTATTCCGTCAGTACACTCTGACGGGCTTTCCATCGATCGGTAATTTCTTCAACTTTTGGTATTATAACTTACCGATGGTTAAATCCGCCGGAAACGCACAAACTACCGACGGATACGAAGTCCATCAGTAATTTTCCGTCGGTAATATCATGTTTTCTGGTAGTGAGGTGTCATTCATTCCCCCACAGGAGATTAATCCCCACTTCCGACGGGGTATACTCCTGGTCAATGACCAAAAAAGAAGGGGCTCCAGGATAAGCATGCGATACTTTCAAATGGGGAAATAGTTTTTGTACACAAATTGCCTTTGTTTTTAGAGTGTATTTTCGAGAAACGTGTATATAAAGAAGATAAAAAATAAGTGAGAGATATAGATAAATATATACGGTATCACATACGAAGTCCAAATCTTATGTTCAAATAACAGAACTCTTTCAAATGCATGTCCTATGCATAGAATACGAATATATTATATATACACTTTTTTTTTACACATTATATATACACTCGAATCTCGACAATGTTTATGCCTTCAATAACTATTAGATATTATTGAAGCTTAATTAAGGTGACGAAATTAATGTTATCTAGCTTCTTCCAGGTGTGTACTCTTCATATTCTCTTTAGCGGGCACTCTTTATTTTTATCTCACTCACATGGTCCCCTCCCCTAGGGGTGTTCGCGAGGTTTTTGACCAAATTGTATTCTTTTTAGAAACTATTTACCAGTTTAGGGTTATTCTGAAATTATTTATCAATGGGGGTCGTTTTAAATATTTTATTATTTTTCGGTATGACGGGTCAAAGGTGCCATACTTTTTATTAAAAAAAAAAAAATCAAAAGGGGAGGCGCCAACTGCAGTGGCGCCTGCCACTATGCTATGTCTTCTTCTGATGAGTGCATTAGCGCTACTTTAGCACCCCCTTTTTTTTAATTTTGACTTTTTAAAAAAATAAAAATTTTATTTCTAAAAAAACCCATTCACCAGATAATGAACTGAATTCACCAGATATTTGCACATACTTAACCAAAAAATTTATTTCTTAAAAAAACCTATTCACCAGATAATGAACTGAATTCACCAGCACTTTTTTTTTTAAAATTTTGACTGCTTTAAAAAAATAAAAATTTTATTTCTAAAAAAACCCATTCACCAGATAATGAACTGAATTCACCATATATTTGTACATGATTCACCAGATATTTGCACATACTTAACCAAAAAAGTTATTTCTCAAAAAAACCTATTCACCAGATAATGAACTGAATTCACCAGATATTTATACCCGATTCACCAGATATTTGCACATACTTAACCAAAAAAATTATTTCTCAAAAAAACCATTCACCAGATAATGAACTGAATTCACCAGATATTTGTACCCGATTCACTAGATATTTACACATACTTAACCAAAAAAAATTATTTCTCAAAAAAACCCATTCACCAGATATCTAAACTGGTAAATAGTTTCTAAAAGGAATCCAGTTTGGTTAAAAAGCGGAAAAAGAGAAAAATGTTCGCGGAAGAGAATGGTCTGAAGGGAGACCCAAGACTCCCAGCCATCTCCCAAGCAAAGAACTGATCTCGATTTTTTGATCAAACTGAGTTCCTTTTTGATAAAGTATCTATATAAAAAAGCATGAAGTAATAAAAAAAATCCCGTAATAATGAGTAGCAAATAATATCGCAGTAGGCATTAAAAAATAATAGCAATAACACTTTACACCAATAAATATTCATCAATTATTACAGTAATAAAAAAAATTATTTGGTGAGAGCATTGCAGAAAATCTCCAGAGTGAAACTAAGAAGATGAGTTTACCTGAGATGAATATTCCTTGATCCTGTCGCTGATGGTTCCGTCTAAAGCTCTCTCAGCAATAAATATTCATCATTTTACCTGAGATGAATATTTCTTTTTCGGCTTTTTGACCAAACTGGGTTCCTTTTAGAAACTATTTACCAGTTTAGATATCTGGTGAATGGGTTTTTTTGAGAAATAAATTTTTTTGGTTAAGTATGTGTAAATATCTGGTGAATCGGGTACAAATATCTGGTGAATTCAGTTCATTATCTGGTGAATGGTTTTTTTTAAAAATAATTTTTTTGGTTAAGTATGTGCAAATATCTGGTGAATCGGGTATAAATATCTGGTGAATTCAGTTCATTATCTGGTGAATAGTTTTTTTGAGAAATAAATTTTTTGGTTAAGTACGTGCAAATATCTGGTGAATCATGTACAAATATCTGGTGAATTCAGTTCATTATCTGGTGAATGGGTTTTTTATAAATAAATTTTTTATTTTTTTAAAACAGTCAAAATTTTAAAAAAAAAGTGATGGTGAATTCAGTTCATTATCTGGTGAATAGGTTTTTTTGAGAAATAAATTTTTTGGTTAAGTATGTGCAAATATCTGGTGAATCATGTACAAATATCTGATGAATTCAGTTCAATATCTGGTGAATGGGTTTTTTTAGAAATAAAATTTTTATTTTTTTAAAAAAGTCAAATTTTTTTTTAAAAAAAGGGCTACTACAATAGCGCTACTGTAGCAGTAGGTAGGGGCAGAGGTGCCATTGCAGTTGGCGCCTCCCCTTTTGATATTTTTTTATTTATAAAAAGTGTGGCGCCATCTGCAGTGGCGCCTTTGACCCGTCAGACCGAAAAATAATAAAATATTCAAAACGATCCCCCATTGGTAAATAGTTTCAGAATAACCCTAAACTGGTAAATAGTTTCTAAAAGAAACCCAGCTTGGTCAAAAACCCGGTGTTCGCGGTTCAGTAGGTAAAAAATCATCTGATCAAAAGATAAAAAGAGTATGCGGTTTGGTTTGGATGACTTCCTTAGAAAAATCCGATCCCACTAAAAGCGGTTTGGATCGGTTCGGTTGATTCGATTTTTACCGACATATCATTACATATTTATATTATATCAAAGTATTAAAATTATAAGTTAAATTGAACAAAATCTTAAACATGTATATACTTGTTTTATATTCATGTAATAACATATCATAAAATATGTACAAAATAAATAAATATCACTGTCAACTAGTTCCACAACATCTTTTTTTATGTTTGGAACTTAGAAATAGTAAAAACTTATGTCAAATCAAACTAGAATGTATTAGTAGGAAAAAAATAACAAATACAAAAAATCAATAATACAAAAAATCGAATAAATATGTATTAAATTTTATATATGCGGTTTGGTTTGGATTGGTTCAGTTTAAGAAAAGGGATCCAAAATCTGATCCGGCCGGTTTTCACAAAACAAGATTCATAAAAATCCAATAGAAATTGGTTTTATTCGGTTTTCAATTTTTTGGATCGATTTTCGATTTTCTTTTGGATCGATTTGAATATAAACATCCCTCCCTTCGCCCCTCACTCTACCCGTTAATAAGGCGTAGCCAAGGCCCAATAGCCATATTTGGTTATGGCCAGTGCCTAACTAAACCAACAGATCAAATTTCCTTTCCTTAAAACTCATTTCCTAAAGTGTTTAGTTTTTGCCTTTTTCTTTTTGCTATTTGTTTTTATCGAATGGCTAAAGAAACAAGCTTGCTTTGGATCATTGCCATCATTGAAGGAGCAGCAGAATGACAACCTTTAAAAACAAATGAGCTTGCATTGCAATTGCAACCAACCGTAGTGTATGGACCCTAGTGAATTTGCAACCACATAAGAAAGTAGATGCACCAACTGATTGGGCTTTTTCCTTTTGCAAGACAGACACAAAGTGTCATCCATTTCAGTTTTTAATTTTTATGGTGCATTTGGGGATTGAAATTTGTTGTACAATATCTCATTGACGTAACAAGGATTCGCACATATAAGCTACGTGAAACTACTCTCCTCCATATAAGTGCTTTGCAAATTTGCACAGAAGCAAGTATGATAATTGCATACTAACAGCAAATCCCTAGCTTTAAATTAACAGGGCGTGGTTGTCATAAACTGATTTTTTTTTTACTAAAAAAAGATATTCATTCATTCAAATTGATAAAATACATCGAAAACAATATAAATTCAACATCGTTAAAAAACGAAAATGATGAATCTGCGAACAAACTCACAGCACCTAGGTTAATAGCATCACACGGCAAAATGCCTACAAATGTGATAAATCAAAGTGACCGGAATACCCATGTCTCCGGATCTGTAACGTTGATGCCCAAGTTTTGATTGAATCTGTAATGGATCGAAGCAGATCTGCCAATCTGAACCAAACGAACACCGCCACAAGACGAGAAACCAAACGACGCCGCAACAAGACGACGAACAAAACACCGCCACACGCAGACGACGAAAACACGGAAAAACACGAAAGAAAAATCAAATCTATGTAGAACAACCACTTATTTAGATAACAACCAACAACAACAACCAAGCCTTATCCCACTAGGTGGGGTCGGCTACATGGATCATACGGCGCCATAATGTTCTATCATGAATCATGTTAACAGTTAAATCATTGGCCTCTAAATCTTTCTTAATAGTTTCTCCTATAGTTTTTCTTGGCCTACCTCTGCCTCTAGCTATTGGATTGCCCTCCACTTGATCCACCCTCCTTACTACAGAATCTAAAGGTCTCCTCCATATATGCCCAAACCACCTAAGTCGAGATTCAACCATCTTTTCTACAGTAGGTGCTAAACCACTTATTTAGATAAAAGGAGAAAAAAAACAATGTAGATGGGGCGATTCCTGATCAAAAGATGACTCAAAACCATCCCTTCCGGTGGATGAGAAAGTCATAAACTTATAATAGTCATGGCAATTATGATATTTTTTATGAAAATTGTAAATTATCATTCAAGTCACATTTACCATTATTATGGATGTGTAATATATAAAATCCTGGTCAGCATATTTGAAAAGAGTTAGTACTTAGTAGTACATATTCAAAAACTATTTTACCACGGTCCTCTAAAAATTGCGATGCATTTTAGAGCGCAAAACGCAGGAACATATATAGAATCCAATATATATATATATATATATATATATATATATATATATATATATATATATTTTGATGTATATATAGAATCGATTATTACACATATAAATAAAGTATTATGTATATGCTTTTTTAAAGAGCTTGGATTCTGTTAATGCGGTGGAGGAAATGTTGGATAGAGGTATGGTGACAGATGCGTGGCTTAATTTATTCCCTAATGCTAGACTTAAAAATTTAATAGCTCCTATTTCTGATCATTCACCTATCTTAGTCTCGAGGAAACAGCTCATTTTATTGGTAGGAGGAGGTTCCGTTTCGAGAATGGGTGGCTTCGGGAACCTAGCTTGGTTGATGTTGTAAATGGGAGTTGGGGTAAAATTCATGATGGTGATATCCTCATGAAGCTTCAGAACTGTAATAGGGATATGGAGCAATGGAGCAAAAGCCTGAATTTTAATTTTAATAAAGCTATTCTTGATTGTAAAAATTCCATGGAAGAAGCTAGAATGTGGGATGATGAGCAGGGGGTGGCTGAGCTTTTGAGCCAAAAAGAAAAAATGATTTCTCTTCTTCTTCAAGAGGAGGATTATTGGAGACAAAGAGCGCTTAAAGATGGTGATTCAAATACCAAATATTTTCATATTACTGCTTCAGCTAGAAAGCGTGTGAATCACATAGATTAGCTGGTCAATATGGATGGCGTGGATGTCTCTTGTCAAGATGATATTTGTGCAGTGGCCTGTGAATATTTTCAGGAGTTATTCCATGCGCAACACTCCTTCTATGACACTGTTTTAGATGCGGTTCATCCTATTATTAATGAGGAGCAGAATAATTTGTTGCTGAGGCCGTTTGAGGAGCTGGAATTTAAGGAAGCTATCTTCCAAATGCATCCAGATAAGTCACCAGGACAGATGGGCTCAATCCTGCTTTTTTCCAACATTTTTGGGATCTTTGTGGTAAGGATATTTTTCAAGCTTGTTGTGTTTGGCTTGATAATGGTTATTTTCCAGATTCTTTAAATGACACTAATATTGTTTTGATCCCAAAAGTGGAGAACCCAACTTCTATGAAAGATTTAAGGCCTATTTCTTTGTGCAATGTCTTGTATAAAATTGTTGCAAAGGTTTTGGCTAATAGATTGAAGAAGGTTTTGCCAGATTGTATTAATGAGGAGCAATCTGCTTTTATGGAAGGGAGATCAATTCTTAATAACGTTCTTATTGCCTTTGAGGTTATCCACCATATGAAGTGTAAAACAAAAGGTGCTAAGGGGGAGATAGCTTTGAAAATTGATATGAGTAAGGCCTATGATTGAGTCGACTAGGGTTTTCTCAAAGCTATGTTGGGCAAGCTAGGCTTCCAGGATCGTTGGATTGGTTGGATCATGATGTGTGTCTCTTCAGTGAATTATTCAGTGCTTGTCAACAGAGAGGTTGTGGGGCATATTGTGTCGGGTAGGGGTTTGAGACAAGGTGGCCCTCTTTCGCCTTATCTCTTTATTATCTGTGCTCAGGGGTTGTCTGCTCTTATTAGAAAGGCTGAGGGGAGTGGGGATCTTCATGGAGTTAAAATCTGTAGGGGTGCTCCTTCCGTTAGTCACCTTTTCTTTGCAAACGACAGTTTCCTCTTCTTCCGCGCTAATGCAAATGAATGCGAGGTAATGAAATCTATTCTGAATACTTATGAGGTTGCTTTGGGCCAGACATTAAATTTTGGAAAATCTGAAATTTTTTATAGTAGAAATGTTTCTCCTGAGTTGTGCCAGTCTCTATCCTCTATTCTTGGTGTTCAGATGTGCCTTGGTATCGGAAAATATTTGGGGTCCACCTTCAATGATTGGAAGCAAGAAGAAGGGAACTTTTAATTATATTAAGGATAGGGTCTGGAAGAAAATTAATTCTTGGAGTGACAAGTCTTTGTCTGCTGTCAGGGCGTGAGATTCTGGTAAAAATTAGTGTTGCAGGCTATTCCATCTTATTGCATGAGTACTTTTCTCTTGCCTCATTCGCTATGTGAAGTAATTGAAAATTTGATGAACTCGTTCTGGTGGGATTCGAGAAAGGGAGGGAAAAAAGGTATTAATTGGAAGAGATGGGAGAAGATGGTGGTCAAGAGTTTGGTGGCCTCGGGTTTAGAAGCCTAGAAGCCTTTAATTTGGCAATGCTAGGAAACAAGGTTGGAAAATTATTTCTAACCCAGAAGCTATGATATCAAAGATTCTCAAAGCTAAATTTTTCCCACGGTGTGGGTTCTTGGATTCAGCTCTCGGACATAATCCAAGTTTTTCATGACGTAGCATCTGGAGTTCCCGGGTTTTGTTAAAAGAGGGTATAAGGTGGAAAATTGGTGATGATAGCCAAATTGATATTTGGAGAGAACCTTGGTTGATTGATGGTATGAAATTTCAACATCCTCCTATTTTAAATGTCCCGAGGCCTAGTGACCAAGTTGGTGAGCTTCTTTTGCATGGTTCATAAGCGTGGGATAGGTCAAAAGTTTTATCTTTGTTTCATCCTGAGGATGCGATGCAGGTCCTTGCAACTCCTCTATTTCATGCTGTTAGGAAAGATGAGATAGTGTGGAAGTTTACAAAGAATGGGGTCTACGCTGTTAAGTCAGGGTATCGAGTCTGCATGGATACAATTGTTAACAATGAGCAGTACCATGTGGAGAAAAAATGGAAACTGCTGTGGAACCTTCATGTACCACCTAAGGTTAAGGTTTTCTTGTGGAAAGAGTGGGGGTGCTACCTACACGGGTTGCCTTGCAAAGTAGAGGGGGGATGTGCTCAAGCTCAGGTGTGTTGTTGTTGTGTGAAAATGATCCTGATACAACTTGCCACAGCTTGGTATCTTGCCCTATTGTGTCTTCTATTTGGTGTAGGGTGGGTTTGTGGATTGTGTTGGAGTCCATTCTGATGCAGGCTAAGGACTTTGGGGATCTGTTTTTTAAAGCTTTGGAGATGTTGAATGAGGAGGATAGCAGCGTGTTTGTCATGGTTTTGTGGACGGTGTGGCTCATGCGTAATTCCAACTTGTGGGAGAATGTAGATACTCCAGCCATGCATGTGGTCTAGCGCCAAGGAGACCCTTGCTAGTTGGAGATGGGCAAAACAGTACAGTCATGGGCAGCAGCTTGCGCAAATCTCAGCTGGTCCTAGTGCTTGTATCAGGTGGTGCAAGCCAAATTTGGGAACTTGGAAATGCAATGTGGACGCTGCGATTTTTGAGAGTTATCGACTCACAGGGTGGGGCATGTGTGTACATAATTGTAGAGGTGTTGTGTTGCATGCTGCTACTGGGGTGGCGTTTGGAAGAGCTTATTTAAGCTCCTTTTGACTTATCTGATGACATAAGCTCTTATGCAGTATGTTTGACAGAGCTTATAAAAATAACTTATGCCATCCCATAAGGAGTTTTTGACTTATGTTCATAAGTCACCGGGAGAAGCTTATGGAATTATCATAAGAGCTTATGCACTAAACACCTTCTCCGTGTTTTTCACTATTCGAATCCTCTCGTGCCCCATTCTTTCTTTTTCTTTCTTTAAGCGCTTATGGTATAAGCTCTCATGCGATAAGGTCTTATGTGATAAGTTCTTAATTAAGTTGTTTCCCCAAACACATCCTAGGTGGGATGAGCCTCTGATGTGTCCTCACGTAGGTGAAGCTTTGGGACTGTACCATGCAATGCAATGGGTTCGTGAGCTTGGCTTTGAGAGGATGACTTTTGAGCTAGATTGCAAACAAGAGGTGAATGCAGTGGACTTTGAGAAGGTTAATATCACAGAGTTTGGCTCCATCATTTCTCAGTGAAAAGATATCCTTTCCCTTTTCCCTAACTTTGAAGTTAAGTTTGTAAAGAGGCAAGCCAATCTAATAGCTCCAACTCTTGTTAGGATTTCTATTTTTAACGTTAGTATCTGTTATTTTGATTATTCTCCGGTTTGTATTAGAGACATTGTTATGAATGAAATGTATTAAGCTTGCTTTGATAAAAAAAAAGTATATGCTTTTTTTTTTAAAAAGGAAATTCATATTATGTATATGCTATATCTTATAAAATCTTAAACTTTTGGGTGTGTTTGATTTGCAAAATGTATCAGGACAGCACAAGACAAATCTTTGAGTCACAAGACAATTGTTTGTCTTGTACATTATTTGATGGATAATGAACATCACAAACAAAATAATATTAAATTTACCGAAATACCCATTATAATATATATTATTTAATATATAAATATACACAATATATATTTTTGTATAATTAATATATATATGCACACACACTTGAGTTATGTGTGAGTTGTGTCATTTACAGAGAGAAAATCACCAGGGGAAGATGTAAGGATAATTTTGTCTTTTGATAGTCTGTCCATGGGACAAAAAGTTGTCCCATGGTTTGGTCGATCGGGGACAAAATTGTGGGTTTTGGTCCAGTCCCTCACCCCTTTTTTTGTCATGTCCCATGACCACTTTTCAAATCAAACAGGGGACAAAAAATTTTATTCTGTTCAGTCCCCTGAATTTTTACAAATCAAATGCACCATTTGATTTTCTAATCAAATATTTAGATCTCATGCTATAGAGTAAGCATTATTAAGTTAGCTAGAAATTTAAAGGGTTAAGCAAATTTGGTCCATCATTATTTTGAATGAGATTTTTGACTATCTCATTTAGACTGCGTTTGTTATTACTTATTTTGTTAAAAAAATTAATTTTTTAATTGAATAATCATTTTTTAAAACTTTTAATGTGTTTGTCTTTGCTTTTGAAAATAATGAAAAGCAGAAAAAAATCATTTTCATGATTAAAATGAAAAACAATTTTCATTAGCTTTTGAAAAAAAAACCTATTTTTATAACTAACTATTGTTTAAAAAAAAGGTTTTTTTTTTGTAAACAAACACAGGTCTGTTTTCTTTAAAATCTCTAAAAATAATCACTAAAATATTTTGTATTAAAATCATTTACTTTTTAATCTTAAACAAACGAGCTCTTATTTATCTGTACTCTTAATTCTCTGTAATTTTCATTGTTTTGGGAACAAAAACTAGACAACCAGATAAAAACAACTCCAACATGTTCTTTAATTTTGATTTTTAAAACTAAAAAACAGATATTGTTTTCCGAATCAATTTTTAGAAAACACTCTTAACAAACAAGAATTTTTTTTTTATTTTTTGAATGCATGAAAACTATTTTCAAAAGCAGTAAACAAAATGAAGGCCACCATATCGAACAAAACTATAGCTGACATAGCAAGTGTAGTCAGGTTCCCGAATTATGCTAGGAACTGCGAAGAAATATTGGATCTTTTGGGAACTTTCATTAACGATGATATTGATGATGAGTACCAAATGCCTAATTAATTTATCTAGATCCGTCTATTTAAGCCGAAAGTATAGGAAGAAGGAAAGTCGATTGCCCAATTAACTTGATAAATGTGCAAAGGAGTATCCAATGTGACAGCCACATATATAGACTATATAGTCATATATAAAGTACTCAACTGTTAATGTTGCGGTTTTAGAATAGAAAGAATTAAAGAGAAAGAAAAACAGAGGAAACTAGAGATAAAAGACAATTGAATTCTTAATCCTCTGCATGTGAGCGATCCAAAAAAAGGCCTAATTCCTTTGCAGACAGTCCAAGCCCCACGTACCAGAATGAAAGTCGTAGGGTTCGATAACAGACTAATTGGGGTAGGGTATGGAGAGGATATGGGGTAGGGATGTCGGAGGTGTCAGCATTAATTGAGTTGTGATCACACAAAAATGTAGTACACACCGAGTTTAGATCAAAACTTGAAGAGAACCTAGTACACTACTTGTTTTTTGAATGACCTGCTCCTCTCCTCGCCCGAACCTCCTTTTATAGCATGGGGTGTCAACGAATATTCCGTTATCAGTTATTGTTTTGGACACGATCCTCTCCTATCATCTTAATGCTATTAAAGTCGCATATATCTCGGTTTTGGACGTTATGTCCACGATAAACACGTGCTTCATATATTTAAATACCTTGGCCATAGCTCGGTCTCTTGATTAGGATCCTAGTTGTGCTCTTGGATTGAAAAATGACTGGGCCGAGAACTCGTTGGCCGAGCTTGAAGAGTAAACCGAGCTTTGTTCATGTCTTGTGGAATGAATTGGGTCGAGGAGTTGTTGGCCAAGCTTGAGGAGTAAACCGAGCTCTATTCCTAGCTTGTGGATTGAGTTGGGCCGATGACTTCTTGATCGATGTTGGATCAAGTTGTCCTTTGTGGGAGACCCTCCTAATTGAGGCCATGTGACATTGAAAATCCATGTGCTTATACTCATCAATCATCATGATTAATGGGCTCCTGTTATCCTGTTTGTCACATCCAGCCAACTTATTTACTTTTACATATTAATAATAATAGATAGATCTTTAGGAAAATATTTGCACCAAAATTTATACATCACTTCCATACCAAATTACCAATGTTTAATATATAAATAATCAGTCATACTAACATGTATTTTGTGATAATTGAGATTGATAATTAAATACTGCTATGTGATGATCCTTGTAAAAAGTGGTGTAGAGATTTTAGTGTTTGAATAGCAAAACTAATAGGTTTAAGGAATGCAATTTGTGACTCAACAAAAACGAAAGAACAAAATATCAAAGGTGATTATATAAAAATTACTTAGCTATTTTATTTACAAGAATTTTACTTGTCATTATCATATATGGGTGTCAATTGCATACTATATTTTTCTCTTTGTTGACTCTTTTCTTCTTTTATTTTTTTTTTCAAAAATTAAATAAAAGTCTAGAGCGGCAGTTGTGGTCCATCCATGGCTTCCAACATTCCATAAATAAAGATATAATTAAGAGAAGAGGTGGTTAGCTACAGGGACCACCGATCCGATTCTTTGTAAATGACATAATTGCTCCGCTTATAAAAGAGAAAGGCGAGCTATAGAGCTGGAAAAAGGAAAAAGGAAAAAGGAACCTATAAACTAAAATTCATATATATGATATCAACAAGGAGAATGCTTGTTAGTGTGAAAATCGGGTTTCACACAGTTCGACAAATGACGTGGTTTCATTTACACCACAGATTCTTGATTCCTTTCATTAATTTCAAAGCTGCGTTACTACTCATAGGCTGCCATTCGCAATGATTTCACACGGATATGTTTCGCACCATATAGCAATCCTCTACCAACAAACATCCAATATCTTCAGAATTAGATCGAGTTTTGACAAAAGATTAACGTACCTTCAACACACATCCAATTCTTTAAACGAAGTATTCTTTAAACGAAGAGGGTTGCTACAAGACCGCTTGATTGGTTGGGGAAGGGGCATAAGTATGCGTAGAAGCTACAATCTAATATGAAAGAATATATCGAATCTTTGTAGTTTATACCATTGTTAACGTGGTTACAAATAATTATAGATCAAACGAGCATGGGGCCTACGAATTATGCGGTAATCAATAAGTATGTGAATTGTCTGCTAAGTACGAATTTGACAATGAAGCCAAATTAGAAATTATTGGAAAATATTTAGTATCAAAACAAATATGTAAATTTATAAAAAAGACACAAAGTGTTGTCAATAATGAATTTTAACAATAAAACGACTTGTGTTTTAAAAGATAAGTTTGAAATTTAAAAGAAGAAAGTAGTTTCTATTGTAGAAGATAAATTCTTAGTTGCATTAAGTTTGTAATGAAAAGAAATAAGAATTTGAAAGTAAGGTTAAGTAAAATAGGATCTAAGTAATAGCATTCACGAAAGGTAAATGAAAATAAGAATATAAACGAAACATCACTAGTGCAGAAAAAGGATTCCACATCGATTATTTTTGGCTTTTCACATCGGTTTTCAAACTGATGTTGAAAAGACCGATGTGATTTATTGTCACTTTTCACATCGGTTTTAAAACCGATGTTTAAAGTACATTTTTAACAGCGGTTTTTACATTAACCAATGTAGAAAGTTCATTTGTCAATTGATAACCTATTAGAAATATTACTTTCCACATCAGTTTTCTTTAAAACCGATGTGGAAATTAGACTTTACACATCGGTTTTGTCAAAACCGATGTGAAAATTTCAATTTACACATCGGTTTTCCTGAAAACCGATGTGGAAATTTCACTTTCCACATCGGTTTTTAGGATAAAACCGATGTGGAAATTGAAATTTCCACATCGGTTATTTTTAAAACCGATGTGTAAAGTCTATTTTTTTTTAAAAAAAATGTTTTTTACATTTATATCATTCATTTCCCCTGTTTCTCAACACAATCACTTTTGTACAATAAAAACACACTAAATTAATATATACTGAATTTATTACGAACAATACATATGTACGTTCAATTACATTCAGACAACAAAGATAATTAGAAACCAAAAAGCTACATGATATATTATAGGTTTCATATCAAAATACATACGATCAGTCAAAAGTACACTATATCTAGTACATGATAAGTTTTTAAACTAACTACATATATACAAACTATGGTTGGTACACTTCAAGAAAGAAAGTTGCCCAATGCCTCCTTATGTTGTTGATGTCGGAATCAGATAATGGAGTTGGATTGTTGAATATCTGCAAGTTTAATTGGACAAAAGATTATATCTTTTAAGTAATAAACTAACATAAAACATATAAAGAATCTATAACTGTTACTTCTAATTGTTATCAATTAACATTTACCTCGTGCCATCTTTCAGTGATCCTGGAGGAGATAATTTCCAACATCAACTTCATCACATAGTATCCACATTCCCATGATCCATGTTGTATACTTGATTACGTACAAATGAAACCCAATTAGAATATGAGGAATTAAATAGAAATCAATAATTATACCCACTGCATTTGATGCATTTGAACTAATAAATATCTTACGCTAGGAATAATCCATCTGATAGCCTGACGCCTTTCACCATGCAACATGTGGTTTGCATTAATAGAACTATCATGACAAAATAAACATTAATTAAAGTATATCTAATAGATTTCAGATAATTAAAACAACTGCATTACTGATTATAAAGTATTTTAATGCTTACGTTTCGATGATCGTCTTCAGTTCATTCGCCGGCTTATTTCCAATTGAGCAGAAGAAGACCACGACGTTCATCATAGGGTACAAGATCAACAGTTGCCAATGCTGGCTGTATTTGCGGAACAATTAGTGACTAAGTCATATATAGTTATAATTAAATAACCGGTACTTACTTATTGAGATAAGGCGCAAGGTAGAATTGATGATCGTCTCGGGCAAGTATATCACGTATGGTGGTGACCCGGTCTTCTGATGCTAGGAGAACATTACCCTGAATGAACATGGGGTCAATGAACCCATAAAGGGCGTGGTTACCCTGATCAACTAACATACGATGCAGATACCTAATATATTGAAAAAACATGTTAATTATCATAGTATTTAAAAATTAATTACTTAACTTATAAATAAAATGTACTTACGTGCACCATAACGATAGGTGTGCAGAACTAGCCATTTTTTTATTGAGTACAATCTCCATAAGTTCCTTCTGTGGGATATACAGTTCATCACCTGGACTGACATCATGTTCCAACCTTACCATAGCTACGTCATTCTCCATGGTGACAACCTGTATAGCCAGAAGTTTAAAAACATCACCAGGTGCCCATTTGTCGATCCCCTAAACAACAAAGATATATATTAGTAATCACAGATAAGTTATTTCATTCGTCATTAATTAAATGGTAAAATGAATACCTTGGCAAGAGCAGACATCTCTGGTCTTCCTGGATCTGACCTTTTAGGCAGAATATCATTTCCAACAGCCTATAACGAATAAAAATAAAGCATTATCTTTGAACAATAATAAATAATTTCAACTATGAATATAGAAAAACACAACTAACTGAATACCTCAGATGCAACAAGAAAGCTGACCAATCTTCTTGGCCAGAGGATGAAGTTACCGGGGGCCTGACCCACTGTTTGAACCTCCTCAGTGGGCACAGGGACTCGAGCAACAGCATCTCGAATAATCTCAACAACGACCCTCACCCGATCATCCGGTAATAAACGATGGTGTATGGTATTACCTAAGTTATTATGTGCCCTCCCCAATGCCACTAAGCGGCGATCATGATGATCATCAACATACAGCTCACACCTATCAGGGTCGTCATCATCATCATCATCACCATCATCATCATTTTCAGGCTGATGAGGAGGATCACATGAGCCCTTAGTGCTCACATGGACAGAGGGTTGGACACCGGCTATCATCTGCTGGGACATAGAAGTCAATATTGCCATCTGCTGGGCAAACTGCTCAGCCATCTCCTGTCTAAGCTCAGCTGCAATCTCTTGTTTTAGCCGTGCTCTATCTGCATCAACATCCCTGTGGCATTGGTGTGAAGATGAACCATGGTATTGACGAATGCCGACGCCCCATCCAACACCAATGACACGGCCCGGGTGGTGGTCGGTTTCTCGATGGCGTGACTAAGATATCATCGCGTCCTCTAGGAACAAAGGTTCCTTGGGTTACCTGCTCGTCCAAGGCATCCTATCACATATAAAATATCAGGTCACATTACAATTCGGTAATAATCTTAAAATGACAATTACAATTCAAACTATACTTACAATCTTCTCAGCTACTTGGCGGACCTCCTCAGATGTATATTGTCCCGTTTTTCTTTGTCGGGCCCTCTTCCATTTACGATGGCATGGGGGTGGAGGTGGATCAACAACCTCTAGACGATTTTCAGCGTTAGGATCCGCCTGAGATGCTGCTTCCTGACGTGCTTTCTTTTCCTCTTCCACCATTATCTGACCAAGCTTTTTATATCCCCCACGAGACATGACATGGGGGTAGACATTCTTGCTTTGGTTTTCCTGCCCCTTTTTCCTCTTCTCCTGTTATAAATAGAAGACAATTAAATTACATTAGTAAATAAAATTAATGAAATTACATAAATTTAGAGACAAATCAAATAAGTTAACCTGAAAGCCGGGATCATGTCGTCTTTGAACAAAGCGATCCCACGTCGCCTGGTCAAGAAACGGGTACACCTCAAGTGGGTTCTTTTCACATGTTCGATTGAATACATAGTATCTGCCCAGGTCGACCTTAAAAGCCCTCCAACGCTCACCAGCATACTTTTTCAAACACTTCTTCATATCCGTCGTATCTGGTATGTCAAAGGTGAGCTACATTAACACCAAAAGAATCAACGAATTACTGTATGATATTAGTAAGATTAAAATAAAGTAGATACAGACAAACACAGAACGCAAAAGTATAGATACCAGAATACTCTCCCATATCTGATCCTTCACATCCACCGGTACATCTTTCCAATTATCAATGAGTATACTAGGCCTGCTCCTAGCAAGGGTCGCCACAAAACTGTTAAACTGCTCTGCCATTGGCCCAATAGGATTGAGGTTATTATCAAAGTCTATTCTTATCCTTTGATTTGAACCACGGTTGGCAGTCAAATTTCTCATTCGTGTGGCACGTCTACCCTTTCTACCCGTAGACGGGGTCTCCGACCCGCTGCATGAAGGATGGATATCCTCAGGATCAGCCATGTATACCTGTTTAAACAAAAATAAAAACTTGTTAGTATGTCAGGATAAATGTCAAACATAACTTATAAATATCTATCATCGTATGTAAACATAACTTATAAATATCAACGTAAACATATAAAATGCCTTTAAACATAACTCAAACTAAACTTACTTTGTGGTCAATTAGTAAAGTTCTCCCATAACCCTTCTTGGTGATCATTACGAGTAGCATGTGTTGGTATAAGCCCTAGAGGCCAATGTATTTCTTTAGACTTACATTTGTATCTTGCTATTATATATATATATATATATATATATATATATATATATATATATGATATGAGGCATTTCAGTTTATTGTGTTACTTGTTTAAACATAATAAAGTCCTTAGAATAGGGATTTCAGTTTAATAGAATATCAAGTATATGACTTGATCGTGAGACACTATTGAACAATGAAATCCTATTCTTAAATATCCGTAGTCAAGTATTTTATTAATAAGGACAATAATAATACAATTGAGACTATTATGTTTGCAGACTGATGACCATATCTCACGGGTCATGGATATGAGATATCGAGTCGACACATAGGTACACATTAGAGTAATGATGTACTGGATTGACCAGCCATGAGAACACTACATGGAGCGTTATGTGAGTGTCATAAGTAGTTCTCATAGTGACAATGGTGCATACAATCCTTCGACCTGAAATCACTACGATCCCTACATGAGGAGTCGTGTGCTTTAATATCGTCAAACGTCATCTGTAATAGGATGATTATAAAGACGGTCATTGGGCATACCACGAGCTATGCAGAGGGATGTGAGTGACCTATATGGAATTTGTCCCTCCTACATGACAGGAGTAATATCTGTGGACCCCCTGATAGAGTGAGACTGTAAAATGCATGGCCATGCTGAAATGAGTCAATATGAGATATTGACCTCATTTGTTGTTAAGTCTACTCGGGTATCAGGGAACATGATATTGAACCATACAAGGGTGACACATTCTATGCCTTGTGTTCAATATAGATATATGGACAAAGGGATAATAATGCACATGAATATTTGTCACAAAGGTTTCGTCAAATCACTGACTTTCTCACTACTTAGGTAGCAGTGATGTATTGCTAGATACCGCCCACTGTTTGTAATATTAAATGGGATTTAATGTTACTACTAACGTTTTGGGAACCTATAGGGTCACACACATAAGAGCGGATTAAAAGAAGCATTAAAAGGAGAGTTGGACTTTCCTATTGGGCCTAGCGCATAGTACATGGGCTTAGGTCAAGTGCTGCTCACTAACTCACTTAAGGAGGCGCTACTATAAGTAGAACACTTAAGTTGTTGTGCACACAAGGTTGATACCCTAGCCGCACAGAGAGAGTAAGTGTGAACAGTAAGCCTCGGTTTTGAAGCTAGCACTGCAAGACAGAGACGCTTCAGGTTCGTGACGTTGGACGTTCACGGAGTCCGCTCGTGTGGATACCTCTGGAGACACCGTTCGTGCGGTGTTCGTGATAGACGAATTTCAACCAACCGCCATCGCTTCAAGAGGTAAACTTTCTAATCATGAATCATGACCATTCGCATGGATCCTTCGATGAGAATTTTTCTGCTGCGTTTTATTTTGTTTTATACGCAAATTCCCAACAGCATGTACATCATCCACTTCATTTTCCTCATTGAAAGTAGGCACTCGTGTTGATAAAGAAGAAGTATCAGAAATATCAAGAGTTGAGTCTTGATTTCCCTCACTACCATTATACATGTTTTTTCCCTGGAGAACCATTGACCACCTTTTGTTAGAAGGATCACGGATATAAAACACTTGTTTTGCTTGGGATGCCATGATGAAAGGCTCTTATTTATTACCTACCTTATTAAGGTCCACCAATTTGAATCCTAACTCATCGGTTTGCACACCATTGTTACTGTCGACCCACTGACATTTAAAAATAGGTACTCTAAACTTCGTGTAATCAACCTCCCATATCTCTTCAATGATTCCAAAGTATGAAACGGATGCCATAACAGGGATTTTATCTTTCAAACTAGAGAAATGCATGGACTCGGCGACGACCATAACCCCACTGTTTTCATAGTACTTTTGTCATCCTAGGACTTTGTATAGAAGGAAAACTTATTGATATCGTACCCACTCCAGCATATGACATCAAAGTTAGGCCCCTGTGCTAGCCATTTTAAAGTATCAAAAGCAATACCATCCTTTGCAATTTTTTCTTTAAACCAGTTCAAGAAAGTCTTGTTATGCTTGTTCAAACACCATTTTTCATTCATTCTAGGGTAAGTTTCATTGATGATGCTTTTGTGCTCACATAAGTATGGTTCATTCTCATCAGTGTTATTCAATATATACAAATGTACTTGAAGCACTTCCTCACGATCCATGCTCTTAACAGTGATACCTCGTGTACCCTGACCATCATATCTTCCTTCGTGACGAGACTTCAGAAGCCCTACAGGTTCCGCTTCTGACATGTAGTCTGTACAAAACTCAATAGCTTCTTTTGCAACATACCTTTCAACAATAGATGCTTCGGGACGGTGTTGATTCTTCATATATCCTTTCAAGATCTTCATGTATCGCTCAACTGGGTACATCCACCTTAAATAAACGGGGCCGCACAATCTAATCTCCCTCACTAGATGAACAATCAAATGAACCATGATGTCAAAAAATGAAGGTGGAAAATACATCTCCAATTGGCACAAGATAATGGCTGCCTCATTTTCCAAGTCATCCAACTTTTTAGTGTCAATGACCTTGCTACATATAGCATTGAAGAATAAGCATAACCTAGTAATGGCATGTCTGACTTTTTTAGGCAATATGTCACGAATGGCCACCGGTAGTAGTTGTTGCATCAAGACATGACAATCATGAAACTTTAAGCCAACTAATTTGAGATCTTTCATTGAGACAAGTCTTTTGATATTTGAAGAGTAACCATGTGGCACTTTGACTTCCCATAGACATTCACAGAAACTTCTTTTCTCTTTTTTGATAAAGTATGACATGCTGGGGGCAAATAAGTCTTCTTATCCCCCACTTTATGTGGAGCTAACTGCTCTCGTATACCCATCACAACTAGATCCAGACGAGCATTCACACCATCCTTTTGTCTTGCCTTGAATGTTGAGAAGCGTTTCGATTAAACTGTCACAGACATTTTTCTCCACATGCATCACATCAATACAATGTCTTACATCAAGCTTGCACCAGTATGGAAGATCAAAGAAGATCGACCTCTTCTTCCATATTTTCTTCTCGGTAGCCTTCTTCTGGGTCTTCCCATAGATAACATTAGTGTTGTTCACCCTTTAATAAACTTGCTCTCCAGTCAAGGCCACCGGAGCAATTTCATTCTCCGGAAGTCCATTGAAAGCTTTTCTCAATCTACGATAAGGATGATTACGTCGGAGAAATCTTCGATGCCCAAGGTAAACTGTCTTCCTTCCATGTTTCAGTTGATGGTAACATGTGCCTTCTTCACATATTGGACATGTTTTATGCCCCTTAACACTATACCCACACAGGTTCCCGTATGCTGGAAAGTCATTGATGGTGCAAAATAACATGGCACGCAATCTGAATGTCTCACGGCAATACCCGTCGATCACATCAATGCCTTCATCCCACAACATTCTCAAGTCTTCAATCAAGGGACTCAGATAAACATCAATATCATTTCCAGGCTGTTTAGGACCCGAAATCATCATACTTAACATAATGTATTTGCGCTTCATGCACAATCAAGGAGACAGGTTGTAAATTACAAGGAGAACAGGCCATGAACTATGAATACTACTTAAGTTTTCATATGGATTCATTCCATAGGTAGCAAGTCCAAGCCTAAGGTTTCTGGGCTCATTGCCGAAATCCGGAAGCAAACTATCAATTCTCTTCCATTGCAAAGAATCGGCCGGATGGCGAAGCTGTCCATCACACTTCCTCTCATCTGCATGCCATCTAATGTTCTTTGCATCATTTACATTAGCAAACAATCACTTGAACCACGAAATCACGGGAAGATACCATAACACCTTCGCAGGAGGACCTTTGGTGACCACATCACAACTAGAATCATCATCCTTCACTTTGTAGCGTGATACCCCACACCTGGGGCACTCGTGCATGTCTTCAAACTCTTTCCTGTACAATATGCAATCATTGGGGCAAGCGTGTATTTTCTTATACTCCATACCCATCGGACACAATATCTTCTCCGCCTCATAGTTTCGAGATGGCAATGTGTTGCCTTCTGGAAGCATGTCTTTCAACAACTCAAGCAATTCGGTAAAGCTTTTATCGCTTCATCCATTTCTCGCCTTCACATTGAACAATCTTAACACCGCTGGCAACCGTGTGAAATTGGTGCACCCCGGATACAAAGCCACTTCTGCATCACTGTACAAAGTATCATACACATGTGCACGCCGAAAAGACTCTTGTCCAACATCACGAATCATGTCCTCTAGTCCATCGTCCATTTCCACGTCATCAACTTCCTCTCTATCCAACACCCTCGGCCTGTCTAACGATTCACCATGACATATCCATGTTGTATAACTCTTGCAAATCCCCTCACAAATAAGATGATCACGTATCTCATCAGCTTCTAGTCGTCTCTCATTCAAACAGTTAACACAAGGACAATAAAACCTTCCATTACCACTATCAGTAGCATTTGTTTTTGCAAACTGTAGAAAATATTCCACTCTATTATCATACTCATCACTTGTCCGTCTAGCATTCATCCAACCGCGATCCATGACTAAACCAATAACTTCGTACTTAGTCCAACATATTCATCAACCACTTCTTATGATAGGGTATGGCCCTATCCTATTCGAGAAGAAACTTTTTCAACATTCGGTTAATAGTTAGTCCTTAACTCTCATGCTCATACTCGTTGAAATTACGGCATCATTTCCCTTCGGTCTCCGATGTACACGACTTGAACGCGATGACATCCACCACGATAAAGTATGCACTCGGAGAACGAAAGGAAATGTATCAATCCGAACTTTCATCAAGTATATAACATTAGAATCAATGAATAACTATTTTAACTGAATGAAGAAAAAGTTTTTTCACAAACTTTCCAACTTTGGACAATTCAAGATCCAACACAATGAGCGATACATTAAGCACGTACACGTGTGCTCATTAGTATTGCATCTCAAGCGGGAAACTAAGGCTTTACTAATTATGTAGCTTGCATGAAGATGGGGCTTGAAAAGTGAAGAAAATGAGCCAAACAGATCCCATCATGGCCTAACTGTGACAGCCATCACGACCATGATCGAGTAGAGCTGAAAAGAAAGAACGAAAAAGTCAGAACTGGTCACGGCCAGCCCGTGATGTCCATCACGGCCGTGACATGCCAACTGAACCAGACCCTCACAGGCAAAACTGATCACGGCCGTGACAGACCAACCAGTGAAGCAACCTCCAAGGCAGAATCAGTCACGGCCTAGCCGTGATAGGCATCACGGCCGTGACGCGTGATACCACCACTGGTGTTCCTTTTTGTGTATCACTAACACACTCATGACTGAGCCTAGAAATGCAGTTGTACATGGATGCAGTTCACCATTAGCCTCACAACAACCAGGTTTTCACAGACACAAAATCAAAAATCTAAAAAATCTCAAGAATCTGAAAAAATCACAGATGTTAGGTTTTCGTTCAAACTTTGTTGAGGCGAAACTCAGTATTGAAGAACAAAATCACAGAGGAAGAAAAGAAATCTCAGTCAGATCTGCTGAGGAAGAAACGAAATAGAAGAGGAAGCTAAGTCAAAAGAGAAGAAGAAGACGAATACCTGGCGCAAATGGAAGAGGAAAACGCGAGTGGAAGAAGAAGAAGAATACCTGGACCAAATGGCAATTACGAGTGGAGGGAATGAAAAACAAAGGAATGCTCTGTTCTTAATAGCAAGCACAAAAGGTTCTTGGCGGTGAAGCAACCAAACATGATTTCTGCTTAGTGTGCTCGTGAGTATGAAGCCTTCATCAGCTGAAGCCCTCGTGAGTGTGAAGCAACCAAAACAAAGGTTCCAGTTCTTGCTCGTATAAGGAAGAGCAGAGCCAAAACAAAGGAAAAGGGCGCGTGACAGATGGAGGGAATGAAAAGGGAAACAAAAAGTAGGGTTTTGTCAAATATTACACATCGGTTATTGAAAAACCGATGTGGTTAGTCATATTTCACATCGGTTCTAAAATAACCGATGTAGAAACTTACGATTTAATTTAAATATTTCATTTTTTTTAATTTATTACATCGGTTATTTTAAAACCGATGTGGAAAGATAACATTTTAATTCTATTTTTTTTTAATTTTACACATCGGTTATAGAAAAACCGATTTGGTTAATCTATATATTACACATCGGTTTCTATAGAACCTATGTCAAAAGATAAAAGTTTACAATTTAAATTTTTTTGTTTTAATTTTAAACATCGGTTAAAATATAACCTATGTGGAAAATATTTACACATCGGTTAATTTTTAAACCGATGTGGAATCCTTTGAATTTAATTTCAAAAATTCCACCGCCTCGTTTTACACATCGGTTATTTAGAAACCGATGTGGAATCTCCGATGTTAAAAGCATATTTTGTACTAGTGTATTAAGTAATAATGGAGCACAAGTAAAGAACTTTGAAGGATAAAACCGGTATTGTACTGGGTTGTAATATTGAATTGAATTGAAAATGAGAAGGGTGGAAGGAGTACTTGAATTAATCCATCAATCTGCTGTGTGATCGAGATGTGTAGGATGTGTATCAAGTAACCGACCGACAATAATGGAAATAGTTTCTGAAACACTAAGTAATTAAATATGAATACTTGACAGGAAGTAAAACTTAGATTTGAAATGTAAGAACGCTACAAATGAATTAATATAGAAAAAGTAGTTATTTATTAAAGTTGATGAAGAACAATTTATGGGAAATTGAATAGAAAAGAATGAAAATGTTAATTTAAATAAAAGATGTCAAAAACTAAGAATTACTTATAATATTAGAGTAAAGGAAAACTTGATTAAACAAGTATGAAGTGCAGAAAAGTAACGAAAGTTACAGAAAGAATATGAAGAACATGATCAATAAACTGGAAAGTGTATGAAGAACTTGAAGGAAATGAACCAATATTGTATTGAAATTGAACATTGTATTGATGATAACAGGGTGGAAGGAATACTTGAGTTAATCCGTCAGTCTATTGTGTGATCGAGACGTGTAGGTTGTTTCAAGTTCCAACCTTTATTACATTGTAATAACTAGTATTTATAGGCAAATAAAATAACTACCTAGTAGTAGCTTCCTATCTAAATGACTGCCACGTATCTTGACAGTTTTCTAAATTTCAAATTTAAACTGCTTGTCAAACAACTCTGATAACTGCTCAATTTCTTGACCCGCTTCGCATCAACTTGATTGTCTTCGACGGTCTGGCTGCTTGACAGCTTATCTTGCTAATGCCTTGTCAGTCTTGAGGACTTAGCCATTTTCACACTTCTCTGTACGTTTGACAACTCTTCTTAATACTTTGTAAAAAAGCTTGGTTGTCAATTTATCCTTTCTGTCGACCGGTATTTTCTTGTCAACTAAATATTTTCAATACTTAGAAAATATTAGTCATTACTCTGATTCCTTCGTCAACCTATCAAAATGCATCTGTCAATAATCAGAAATTTCACCCCTAACAGATGCGCCCCAAGTTTTACTTTTCGACGGCCTTGTTTGTCTGACATGTCAACTGAAGAACTTCTTGTCAACTCCACACTTGTCATTTCTTCTATAATCTTCTGAATTCGACATTCTTCTTTATGTCAATTTTTTCAGTCAACTTTTCGTCTGTCGATTTAGAACTTGTCAACTTTCTTTTTGCCAAAACAATATATATATCAATTTTGGTACTTCTTTCTCAATTTTTATGTATCCTCTTTCTGTCTATCTAACGAAAGCTCAAATTTGAAAATTCACTCCTAACAGATGCCCCCCATGTTTTGTCTTTCGACAGCTTAGGTAGAGAGGCAAAACTTCAACAATCGCCAATCTTGATGCCATAAATCCTCCTGAACAACCAATTCATTCTTCACCAACTCCTCAACAAACTCTAATTCCAAGTCACATCATCCACCTCTTCCGATAGACACCTTGTCTACTGTCGTCAAACCAGTGGAAGTTCCTGCCTCTAAACTTGAAGACTTAATTGATTTTTTGCCAGAGGCTGGTCATCAGAATTCATCAAGATCTGCCCATTTTTCAAATTTGACAGGGTAAGATTCGAGTGATTATCAAGCTGTCAAGTTTATGCAAGAGTTGAAATCCCTTTTCAAGCATCCACTTGACATCCTATGTTCAGATTCAGTCGTCCGTTCGACCATGGTCAATCTTCTCCAACAACTCAATCCAATTAAGAACAATATGCCAACTTCAAGCAGGGGCACTTTGGCTTCTGTCCAAGACTACTTTGATGGTCTGACAGACAAATTGTCAGCCATAAATGATGTTATGTCTCCTTTTGAAGTCGAAGAAACCTTCAGGGACAATATGTTGGGGACTCTACGCACCATGAAGGCCACAAGAGAACAAGAGATTCATGTCATTGTTGACAATGTCAAAGCTGACTTGGCAGTAGACAAAGAGATTGTTGACTTAGAAGTTGCTTTAACTCAACCTAAAGGGAAAAAACCTCAACTTACACAAACTCTGTCTGCCAGCAAAGAAAAGATCAATCAAATTGACGATGAATCTAAAAAGTCAAGGGTGACTTCCAAGACAATTGTCAACATTCTAATAGCCATGCAATCTAAATATCTGGTAGCCAAGGCTGACAGAGAGGCTCTGGAGAAGGCTTGGGAAGAAATCAGAAATTCTAGATCTTAGTTTAGTTGGCATTTTTTTTATGTGTATGTCAACTGAACATCTTTTTACTTATCTTTTTGAATGCTCATAATTCGACACACATCTGTGTATGCTAACCGTCAGTTTCTAGCCTGCTATCTTAGGAATAAGTTAGTTTTAACTGACAGGATGTACTTTTTACAATGTAAAATTGTATTGCCAAATCAATGAATAAAACTTATGTTCTATATCATTTACTGTCAATTTTTACTTCTAGCATCATCGGTTTATACTTTTTCAAAAACTTTCCATTAATTGACTTTATTCTTAAGCCAGTATCAATGTCGACGAGTGCATAAGCATTCCCAGTAAATGCTTTAGAAATCTTAATGGTCATCCCCATTTTGGTGACCATTTACCGAACTCTCGACAACTTTTATCCATAGGCAAAATGACTTTCCATACCAAATCATCTACCTTAAATGATTTGGATTTAACTCGACTATCATAGAACTTTGCAATTTTTTCCTTCTGTAGAATCAAATTTTCTAATGCAATCAATCTTTCATCACTCAATTTATCCAATTCATCCAACATTGAATTCCAATATTGGTTGGTAGGCAAGTCATTTTCCCTTTGAATGCGAATAGATTGAAGATTGATTTCGACAGGTAACACAGGATCGTGTCCATAAGTTAGCCGATATGGTGAAATTCCTGTTGACTGCCTGGGTGAATTTCTATATGCCCAAAGTATTTGATCAAGAGTATTATGCTTCTTCTTAGGTTGTCGGCCCACATGCTTTTTAATAAGACTAATAATGATCTTATTTATGGCCAACTTGGCCATTGACTTGTGCATAGTAGGGAGTAGATGTAAGCATCTTTATCTATCTAGAGCTGGCATATTCTATAATTTTCTTCCCAGTAAAAACTGACCTTTGATCGGTTGTCAACGTTTGTGGAACTCCAAACCGACAAACTATATGATTTTCAATAAAATCAATTACATCTTGCTGGGTAACAGCTTTAAGGCAAACTGCTTCTACCCATTTGGTAAAATAGTCCACTCCAACTAGAATGAATTGATGTCCTTTCGATGAAGTAGGATGTATTTGACCAATCAAATCCAAAGCCCATCCTCTGAATGGCCAAGGCTTGACAATAGAATGCAATTCGCTGGCCGGTACATTTTGTATATGGCCATGTTTCTGACATTGTTCACAACACTTGACAAACAAAATGCAATCTTTAATCATAGTTGGCCAATAATACAAACTTCGTCGAAGAACCCATTTCATTTTGTCTCCTGCCTGATGGGCTCCACATATGCCCTCATGGACTTCTGACAGAACCAAATAAGCATCTTGCTCCCTCAGGCACTTATGTAGAGTCCCGTCAACATACCTTCTATATAACAGTCCTCCTTGCATTGTGTAATTCAATGCTTTGTATTTCATTTTCCTATCTACATTCTGACTTGGATTTTCCAAATATTCAATTATTGGCAACCTCCAGTCATTAGGTAGAATTACATCATTAACCAAAATATCTCTTTCTTCTAATGGATATAATAATTCTCTGATTTCCATTAGTCCTGACAAAGTCTTTTGAGATATCTTGTATCCTGAGGCTATTTGAGCCAACTCATTAGCCTCTTGATTTAAACTTCTGGGAATATATTTGACAATTACGTCATCGAATTTCTTCATTAACTTACTAGCTATGATACAATATTTTGTCAAGTTGTAGTTGACACACTTATATTCTTAAGTAAGTTGTTTGATAACCAATTGAGAATCCCCAAAGATATGCACATTTCATGCTTTCATTTCTATTAGTATCTCTAATCCGACAATCAAAGCTTCATATTCAACTTCATTGTTGGAACATGGATACTTAAGTTCAAACATGAACTTAGTAGGAGTTCCTGTGGAGTCACGATTAAGATTCCTACTCCACTACCTCCTTGATGTCTTGATCTGTCAAAGTAAAGTTTCCAGGGTTGTAAACTGACAACATTTATTTCTTGCACGTCCAATCCTGGATGTTCTACCAAGAAGTCAGCTACTGCCTGTTCTTTGACAGCTTTAGATGGTACGTATTGTAAATAATTTTATGACAAAGGAATGGTCCATTTACCAATACGTCCATTAAGGACTGATTTTGACAACATATACTTTATAACATCAGTTTTGGAAATAGCGAATAAATTACATGGCATCATATAATATTTAAGTTTTGTACAAGAAAAATACAATGCTAGACATAACTTTTCTATTGCACTATATCTTCTTTCAGCATCATTGAGGACTCTGCTTAGATAATTTACGGCCCTTTCAACATTGTCATCATCATCCTGGGCCAATAGACATCCTATAGTGTCTTCAGATGCTGATATGTACAACTTCAACGGTCGACGAGGCACTGCTGGCATCATGACCGGTGGATTGACTAGGTATTGCTTGATCTGGTCAAAAGCCTCTTGGTGACAAGGCTCCCATATGAAGCTTTGCTCTGCTTTCAACACAACCAACGGTTCAAATACTCTTGTTCTTCCAGACAGATTTGATATAAACCTTCTCAGAAAGTTAACTTTTCCTAGGAAGGATTGTAGTTCCTTTTTATCTGTCGGCGCGGAGGCTTCCATGACCGCTTTGGTTTTATTTTTGTCCACCTCAATTCCTTTTTTGTGAACTAGAAAGCCTAAGAATTTAGCAGCTGACACTCCGAAGCTACACTTCTCTGGGTTCATATTGAGGTTGTCTTCTCATCCTTTCAAACCCTTGCTTCAGGTGCTCCAAGTGGTCATCTTTGGTTTTGGATTTGACAACCACGTCATCAATATATACTTCTATGAACTTTCCAATCTCATCATAGAAAATAGTATTCATTGCTCGTTGATAGGTGGCTCATGCTTTCTTAAAACCGAAAGGCATGACAATCCATTCATATGTCCCAATTGCTCCTGGACACTTGAAGGAAGTCTTTAACACATCTTCTTCGGCTATAAACATTTGATTATAACCTGCATGGCCATCCATACAACTTAAAATTTCATTTCCTGATGCTGAGTCGACAAGCATGTCGGCTATTGGAATCAGATACTCATCTTTGGGGGTAGCCATATTTAAATTTCTAAAGTCTATGCATACCGTCATTTTGCCATTCTTTTTAATGACAGGAACTACAGTAGAAAGCTAATCGACATACCTGGTTGTTCGAATGAACTTTGCTTTAAGAAATCTTTGCACTTCCTCTTTGATTTTATGCACTACCTCTGGAGCAAACCTTCTACTTGCCTGTTTGACAGGCTTGCAATCCTCCCTAAGTGGCAGCCGGTGTTCAACAAGATCTCTGCTTAAACCAGACATTTCATCGTAGTCCCATGCAAAGCAATCTTTATACTCTGCAATTAGTATGACAAGTTTTTGTTTGTAATCCTCTGGCAGAAAAGCACTGATAAAAATGGGCCTTTTATTTTCTTCCGTTCCTAAATTTATTTCTTCCAGAGGATCTTCTACTTCAACGTTTTGCTTAACTTCGGCTCCTTTCTCAAAACCCAAAAGGCCGTCGTCAATGATACAATCTACCAACACACTTTCTGCAGTGTGTACTTCTCTATCGGCCAGATAGTCCGACAATCTTCTCAGGTGTGTTTCAAGGCTTATTGTCAGAACTGGGTCGAGACTTGTCGGCCTCTTCCTTTATCTTCACGCCAAAATGACCGAGAAGACTTGCTTCTAGCGCATCTTTGTCAATAACTCCTTCGTTGGCAGTCACAGGACTGACGTTTGGCGAATATACTTTAAAATCCATGTTTGACTGCTGGGCATAACACGTGCTATCGTCTGCTTCGACGATCTCCACTTGATCCTGTGCGTTCCATAAGATTATTTTCTGATGTACTGTCGAAGGAATTGCTCCCACAGCGTGAATCCAGTCCCTGCCAAGTAATAAGTTGTAACTTGATTTGGCTGGAATTATCACGAACAATGTCATTCTCTCGAAAGTGCCAACCTGGATATTGAGGAGTACAACACCATCTGATGGAGATGTTTTGCCACTGAAATCAATGACGACCATGTCTGTCAGAATTAAGTCCGACTGATCTTTTCCTAGATTTTTAAACATTGCCCTCGGCATCAAATTGACAGTAGCTCCTCCATCAATCAGAAATCTATTAGTGGGCCTCCCATCAATTATGGCCTTTACATGCAATGGCCTTAAATGATTTCTTTTTTCATCAGTGGCCTTCTCCAACTTGGCTATATTATCGAACACAGTGAACAAATTCTCTTGGACATACATCCAAAAATCATCTGGATTTATGTCATTGTCGACCATATCCTCATCGTAGGAAAAATCCAATTCAAGATATCCTTCATACTCCACTGGGATGATGGAAATCAATCTTATATTCATTCTCATGCCTGGTTCCAGGATGATTTTATTCTCTGGATCCTCGTCTAAGAATGCACCTCCTGCAGTTATTCCATGATTTCTCTTCAAATCATTGTCATCTCTGATCCTGACCTTTCTGACAAAGGCCGGGCTATCCCTACACCACAGTTATCCAGTGCCTCGATGATGTTAGCTAGATCTTCATTTTGGCTATCCATGTCCATGCCTCTGCTGATGTTAATATCATCATTTGGATCGTTTAATGCCTCAATGACAACATCAAAAGACAATTCCTCCTTGGTCAAATTACATTCAGGTTTGAATGTTGCCAACTAATGATCTTGCATCCTCGCGTCGAACTTCTTCTCAAGCCCTGCTACCTTTTCCATGTCTACCAATCCAACTGGCCATTTGCCTGTGGATTTTGTTGGCGGTGACGATATTTTTAAGGCCTTCTTTTTCTCTGCTACACAGACCTGGGGTATGGACTTATTTGACGTATTTTGAGTAACAGGAACCCTCATGTCAATCTCCATTGGGTGAGACTCTATCACGCTCTTCATTTTGACATCTCCACTCTTGTCAGTTACGTTGTCAGTCATTGCAACCAAACAACCAGTATTCTGCGAAGGCATCTCTTTTATGGTGACACCTCCTTGCCTGGCAAGCATCTTCTTTTGAGCCTGTCAGAGCCTTTGCAACCTCCTCTTTTGGCTCTTAGAGATGGCCGACTGAGTTGATGGTCCTGACAAGCCAGGTCCTGTCATCTGAGCATTCTGAGCTAGTTGGCCTTTTCGGTAATCCTCATTCCAAAAGGGTAGATTGTGGTCATTGAACTTGTTTTTTCTGACCCATTTCTGCTTTCGTAACTCTGGATAACGAGCCGTGGCAGAATTCTTTACCTATTGATCCACCATTACATTGGACGGGGGTTTCCTAGTCTTGACGGAATTGAATCTACCACCAATAAAGTTGTTACTTCCCACTGATCCTCTGACCGGCTCTTCAAGCCAATCTCCAGTGTGGTGATGTCTAGGTCTTGTCTGATGCATGTGTTGTTGACGGCTATTTGCCTGCCTGTTAACAACAAATGCAGCTCTTCTGTGCACACTGTTAGACCCAGCATGGTTGCTCAAGTGCGAAAGCCTGCCTTGGTTACCACCATTACGAGACTCAGTTCTGTCTTGTGGGTGATATGATGGCGTTTTCTGCCCCCTGGCTTTCTCGACAGCCACTTAGTCATAAAATGTTTCGCATCTTGAGCAAACTTTAAGCATGCCACCAGATTTCTTGCGTGTCATGAAATCGACAAGAGGTTCTCTCGACTTTGGATAAATATCAAATGAATCCGATAGATACATCTGGATATTTTGCCCATCTCTGATATTGACCATGCCTATTCCCATAGGGACTCGGCAGTCAGCCTTGTTAACTTCAGGATCAAACGGTTCTGTATCAACCTTCATGTCTGGTTTCTTGTCTGAAAATTTTAGTCTTCCTTCTGCCAAACCTTTCTGAATAATGTCTCTGAAATGCATACAATCATTAGTTACATGACCAAAAGTGTTATGATACTTACAGTACTTTCGATCCTTAATCTCATGGGCTTTCAAAAGCCTATGGTCATCTGACAATTTTAAGTGCTTATCTTTCAGTAATATGTCAAATATTTGATCGGCCTTGGTCACATCAAATGTATACGCTTTCTTATTGATGAAATGAATCCTTTCTTTGGCCCTCGCAGGCTTCAAAGCTTGGCATATATAAGGTGGACCATTTTTTAATTCAACGTAATCTACCTCATATTCCTCAGAATCGTTGCCCTCCTCGTCGGATTCACTACATCCGATAAAGTTAATCTTTTCCCTTTTGAGGAATTTCTTCTGCTTGAAAACCTTTTCGTCTTTCAATTGTCAATTTGTCAGACTTTATCTCCTAACTGGGCAAGATCAATTAGATGTTGGTTGACCAACTTCTTCCTAATATGATAATCTAGATCCCCAGCAGCAATCTTCACTATTTCCGCCTCAGGGATAGGGGTGAAGCAACGACTCCTCATTTGACGGAAATGGGCAACGTAGTCATCGACAGACTCGTTATTCATCCTCATAATGCCAAATAAGTCTGTCAATACTATCTTTAGGTCACCCCTAAAGAATTGATCATGAAAACTCCTCTCCAATTGATTCTAGGAGTGTATGGAATTAGGCCTTAGGGTCGAAAACCAAGAAAAAGCATTCTTAGTCAACGAACTAGGAAAGAACTTCATTTTTAGTCCCTCCTCTAAAGCCAAATCTCCTAAATCGATTGTATATCGGGCAATGTGCTCAACAGTCGATCAGGAAATGCCGATGCAAAAAAAGGTTGATTGGCATAACCTATATTAAAACCAAATCTGTTCAATGCCTGCTCGACAACTTGGTTAACATTTTGGTTTAGAACATTTTGACGAAGCGCTTCAAGAGCACCCTGGTTTATGACAAAGTCCTCGTCTTCCTCTAGTTGTAAAATATGTATATTTCGACGTCTCAAAGAAATCCGACGATGGGACTGTGACCGCTCGTCATCTTGTTCAGATCCGTCAAGTTGTACACTTGTGGTTGATCGACCCGTGGTTGGTTATTCCTATTGACATTTCTATTGAGATTTCTATTGGTATTTTGGTTATCATCTGGGGCTACAACGCCCAAGGCTCTATTTAACCTACGTATCGCATTTGCCAATGTCAAGCATGCATTATTTGTGTTTTCTATTAATGGCGTAACAACTGTACTCATTTGTTGAGTAAATGTATTCACCATGTCATGGTTACTAGAGTCAATTTGTTGTCGAACATTGGCTAATGTAGCCTTTGACAGACCAACAATATTTTGCGGGGGTTGTCTTAGTGGGGATATATGTGGCCATACTACTGGTTGCCCTTGTCGAGAATGGGTTACTACCATTGACCCTGTTATCCCATTCTCATGACTGGGAATTTGCCCCCCAGTCGATGGTCCTGCCTGTCCAGATGCATGGGCAGCCATCGTCATTCCATTTGGATATGGTATGTATGCAAATGGGGTATTTGGATTGATAGCAGTTGAACCATAAGGCATCCCATACAAAGGTTGTGACAGACGTTGCATAGTCCCTCTTGGGTTTGAATTCACAACGCTTCGTGGAGACAATCTGGTAGTTGGTGGATTTATTTGTTGTAAAACTGGGGAAGTTGGTGACGGGAGTGTTCCTTGGCCAACTTCGTCAAATCTATTGCAAAAATATTATCAACTGGTGCAATAGTATCCACCGTTGACACAACGGCGTTAGTGCCTACCACGCCTGCATCACTTGCACTACTCATATTCACAGAGTTTTGGGAAATAGATGATGTTTGAACCACCTTTCCACTCCATAGACGCATACAAGTAAATTTGTATGTCAAATTCGTGTCACTATACGAGTTACTCTAAACTCGTCCCACTGGGCGTGCCAATTTGTTAACGTGGTTTTTTGGTTGTGTCCCAAATTACTTCGTGACAAATAATTATAGATCAAACAAGTGTGGGACCTACGAGTTATGTGGTAATCTCGTCAAAATAAGTATGTGAATTGTCTGCCAAGTACGAATTTGACAATGAAGCCAAATTAGAAATTATTGGCCAAGACTTAGTATCAAAACAAATATGTAAATTTATCAAAAAGATACAAAGTGTTGTCAATAATGAATTTTAACAATAAAACGACTTGTGTTTTAAAACATAAGTTTGAAATTTAAAAGAAGAAAGTAGTTTCTATTGTAGAAGATAACTTCCTAGTTGCATTAAGTTTGTAATGAAAAGAAACAAGAATTTGAAAGCAAGGTTAAGTAAAATAGGATCTAAGTAATACCATTCACGAAATGTAAATGAAAATAAGAACATAAACGAAATATTAAATAATAATGGAGAACAAGTAAATAACTTTGAAGGATAAAACCAGTATTGTACTGGGTTGTAATATTGAATTGAATTGAAAATGAGAAGGGTGGTTGGAGTACTTGAATTAATCCATCAATCTGCTGTGTGATCGAGATGTGTAGGATGTGTATCAAGTAAACGACCGACAATAATGGAAATAGTTTCTGAAATACTAGGTAATTAAATATGAATACTTGACAGGAAGTAAAACTTAGATTTGAAATGTAAGAACACTACAAATGAATTAATATAGAAAAAGTAGTTATTTATTAAAGTTGATGAAGAACAATTTCTGAGAAATTGAATAGAAATGAATGAAAATGTTAATTTAAGTAAAAGATGTCAAAAACTAAGAATTACTTATAATATTAGAGTAAAGAAAAACTTGATTAAACAAGTATGAAGTGCAGAAAAGTAACGAAAGTTACAGAAAGAATATGAAGAACATGATGAATAAACTGGAAATTGTATGAAGAACTTGAAGGAAATGAACCAATATTGTATTGAAATTGAACATTGTATTGATGATAACAGGGTGGAAGGAATACTTGAGTTAATCCGTCAGTTTGCTGTGTGATCGAGACATGTAGGATGTTTCAAGTTCCAACCTTTACTACATTGTAATAACTAGTATTTACAGGCAAATAAAATAACTACCTAGTAGTAACTTCCTCTCTAAATGACTGCCACGTATCTTGGCAGTTTTCTAAATTTCAAATTTAATCTGCTTGTCAAACAACTCTGACAACTGCTCGATTTCTTGAACCGCTCAGTGTCAACTTGATTGTCTTCGACGGTCTGGCCGCTTGACAGCTTATCTTGCTAATACCTTGTCAGTCTTGAGGACTTAGCCATTTTCACACTTCTCTGTACGTTTGACAACTCTTCTTAATACTTTGTCAAAAAGCTTGGTTGTCAATTTATCATTTCTGTCGACCAGTATTTTCTTGTCAACTAAATATTTTCAATACTTAGAAAATATTAGTCATTACTCTGATTCCTTCGTCAGCCTGTCAAAATGCATCCGTCAATAATCAGAAATTTCACCCCTAACAGATGCGCCCAAGTTTTACTTTTCGACGGCCTTGTATGTCTGACATGTCAACTGAAGAACTTCTTGTCAACTCCACACTTGTCAATTCTTCTATAATCTTCTGAATTCAACGTTCTTCTTTATGTCAATTTTTTCTGTCAACTTTCCCTCCGTCGATTTAGCACTTGTCAACTTTTTTTTAGCCAAAATAATATATATCAATTTTGGGACTTCTTTCTCAATTTTTGTGTAGCATCTTTTTGTCTGTCTAACGAAAGCTCAAATTTGAAAATTCACTCCTAACAACCATTAAACCTTGAAAGGTTGCTACAAGACCCCTTGATTGGTATCTTCCATTCCTGGAGCAAGTTTTGATTCTTGACTATTTTGATGCTCCACATCATAAGTTACATGGACACGCACAAATAAATAATACACAAGCATTACAGGAGTACAAATTAAGAACCTCCAAAAAGCCTTAGAACCTAAGGACCCCATGAGAAAAAGGTTGGTTCCATTGGACAATGCAGGCAGCCAAGGAACCAATGGAACACCCCAAACATTTGGAGACCTCTGTTTTGGAAGGAAACTCATTACGAAAGTACCCAGAAACCATACAATAGCAGCCATTGTATACCCAATCCAACCCACCCTATCTGAATTCCAAACTCCAAAGTGCAGCCCTAACAACAGAAGCACCAACAAGCACAAAACAGCTTTCATCAAATCACTCTTGGATGTGCTCCCCCTCACAAGCAATGCAACAGCCATAAGCATAAAAATAAAAGAGTACTAATCGAAAAAACATCCAAGCTAGAAAAAAATGCAACAACATAACTGCATATAGTAGTCAAAAGGGTGGCATGAACAGGAGTTCCAGTCTTGGGGTGAACAAGTGCGAAAAAAGGAGGTATCATGTGTGACCTTGCAATTTGAGTCATATACCTAGCTTGTCCCATAGACACAACAACCAAACTTATAGTCATTGCCTTCAATGCACAAATACCAACAAGGTACCTAGGCCAATTCACCCCAATCTAAACAAAAGCAACAGAGTAAGCATCATCCTTGTCAATTTCTTTATAGTTTTCCATTATCACAAGTGATAAAGCCATCAAACAATACATCACAGTGATGATCGACATCGAACCAACCAAACCAATCGGTATATCCCTCCAAGGGTTCTTAGTTTCCTCAGCCATGGTTGCCACCATGTCAAAACCAGTGTAAGACCAATACACAATAGCTGCAGACTTGAAAACACCTTTCACCCCATAATGGAAAAACGGAACCAAATTCGAAGTTTTCACATGAACAAAACCAACAACCTTGATGAAAGCAATTACCATAGTGGTAACAATAGAACTAAGCCAATTGAGTATAAAGGTTTTCTGGTTTCACCTCATGGCCGAGGAAATTAAGAACCCTTCGATCATCATTGTGATGTATTGTTTGATGGCTTTAGCACTTGTGATGATGGAAAACCATAAAGAGATTGACAATGATGTTGCTTACCCCGTTGCTTTTGTTTATATTGGGATGAATTGGGCTAGGTACCTTGTTGGTATTTGTGCATTGAAGGGAATGACTACAAGCTTGCTTGCTAGCTCCACGGGACAAGCTAGATACATGATAGTGTAAAGTTTTTTTTTTAGACTCTCTATCAATCATAAATTAACAAACAATAAAAGTAGAGTTGTCATGTTCTTGATGTTTTAATTTTTATATACTTATATTTATTTGTATATACAATTTAATAATTTTATATTTTTTTATTTATATATTTATATACATTTTAATATTTTTCGGTTCGAACCGAACCGAATCAAACCAAACTAATTTTATTTGGTTCGAATATTTTTATTGACATTTTAAAATTTATAATTTTTTTTTATTTTTAAATATTTTTAGCCAGGAAAGGTAGCAAAGCTATCCTATTCTTCGAAAAAGTTTAGGGTCGTAAGACTCGAACCAATAATTCGATGAATTTGAAAATCCGGATCAAACAATTAAATTGGTCGTTTTTATTCTTTTTTATACACGGCTTAGAATTGAACCAAACCCAATGGTCATTAATTCGGTTATTTTGGAATCGAACCAATTACTATATTTTAATATATATATATATATATATTTTAATATTAAATATGTATATCACTTTATCAATTAACAAATTTTATATATATCATTTTATCAATTAACAAATTTTCTTCTACTGTTCCTGTAACAGTAAAAGGAGTTGTCAACCAGTTGTTCCTGTAACAGTAAAAGGAGTTGTCAACCAGCTGATTATTTTGGATTATTTAAATTTATTTACTTATTTTTTAAACATATATTTTTATAAAAAAAATTTAACTTTTTTTCTCGAATTAGTTTTTTTCTAATTTACTTTTTTTAAAATATTTTTGTTTCCTAATTAATTTAATTTTTCTCATTTTTTTAATATTATTTTCTAATTATTCTTTTCATATTTTTTAAATAATTTTTATATACTTTTTTTAATTTAAATTTTTTATATAATTTTTTTAAATATATTTATTCCTAATTTTTTACATATATATTTTTTCTAATTAATTTATATATTTGTTATAATTAATTTTATTTTTATAATTTTTTTAAATATATTTTTTCCTTATTATTTTTTTCCTAATTTTTTTAAATATTTTTTTCATAAATTTTTTTCTAATTATGTTTCGTTTAATTTTTTTAAATTTACTTTTTCCTTTTTACTTTTAAATTTTTTTTATAATTATTTTTTTTACATTTTCCTTAATTTTTTAAAAAATTTATCCGGATAATTTTATTTTGCTAATACATTTTTTTTGAATTTATTTGTATAAACTGACAGTGTAAAGTTTTTTTACATTGTCAACCAATAATAAATTGGCAAACAGTAAAAGTAGAGTTGTCGTATTCTTGATGTTTTAGTTTTTATATACTTATATTTTAATGTATATATAATTTAATAGTTTAAAATTTAAAATTATATATATATGTTTTCCATTTTGAATCAATCCAAACCAATTTTAATTGGTTCAGATATTGTTATTGACTTTTTAAAGTTTATAATTTTTTTGTTTTTAAATATTTTTAGTGAGGAAATGTAGGAAAGCTACCATGTTCTTCGAAAAAGTTTAGGGTCGTAAGACTCGAACCAATAATTCGATGAATTTAAAAATCTGAAACAACCAATTAAATTTTTTTTCTTTTTTGTGTACGGCTCCGAATTGAACCAAACCCAATGGTCATTAATTCGGTTATTTTGGAATCGAACCAATTACTATATTTTAATTTTTATTTAATATTCGATATGTATATCACTTTATCAATTAACAACTTTTCTTTTACTGTTTCTGTAACAGTAGAAGGAGTTGTCAACTGGTGGATTATTTTGGATTATTTAAATTTATTTATTTATTTTTTAAACATATATTATATATAATATTTTTTTAAAATTTATTTTTTTACGGCTCTGAATTGAACCAAAGTCAATGGTCATTAATTCGGTTATTTTTAACCGAACCAATTACTATATTTTAATATATATATATATATATATATTAGTATTCAATATGTATATCAGTTTATCAATTAACAACTTTTCTTCTACCGTTCCTGTTACAGTAGAAGGAGTTGTCAACTTGTTGATTATTTAAATTTTTTTTTTCTAATTACTTTTATTTTTCTATTTTTTTTTGAAATTTTTTTTCTAATTATTATTTTCCTATTTTTAAATTTTTTTATATACTTTCCTAATTTTTTAAAATATTTTTTTTCTAATTTAATTTTTTATTTTTCTAATATTTGTATTGACATAAATAGAGGCACGACTATTCATAATTTGTATATTTTTTCTATATCATTGCCTTTGTTTTTTCTATTTTAAATAATAAATCTATATCTATACTAATTATTAAGGGGACATGCTGATTTTAGTGTAGCACAATGGTGCAAGCCACATGTCTAGTGATGAAATTTTTTTATTTTCTAAAATTTATATATTTTTTTGTTTTAAAATATTTACAAATCGGTAAAGGTACAATATTTTGGGAGTCAAACAGGACAATATCTGAATTGACATAAATAGAGGTAGAGTTATTTATATTTTCTAATCTATTCTTTTCTACATCCTTGTCTTTGTTTTTTCTATTTTAAATAATAAATCTATATCTATACTAATTAATAAGGGGAATTGATGATATTCTAATAAAGTGACACGTGTCAGCACCACGTGATTTAAGAGGATTAGTTGATCATTAGTAATAATCAAAGAGGAACACTTAACACATAGTGTTACATTATATTGTAATATCATTTTAAAATAAAAAAAATATTCAATTCTTTGCACTCAAATTATAGATAAAATTGTTTCATGGTTTTTGTTGATCACTTCTGTCTATAAATAAAAATCCTTGGAGATGAATGAGTACCACCATTATAGGTGAGAAGGAAATATTGAAAGCAATGTGTGAAATAAGTCAAGAAAATGTTTGACATGGTGGACTTAATTCACTACAAAAAAAGCTCATTTAGCGACCGAAAATAGTGACCGAATTTGTTGGTTGCTGGTTGCGATCGAAATGGTGACTGATTATAGTATCTAAATCAAATACTGATTAGAGTTAATATTGCGACCGAAATAGAGCGTAGTAGAGGTATCGGTCTCTATTTCGGTCGCAAAATAAAGGAAAATAAAAGTAAAAAATTTATGACTTTTTAGCGACCGAAATGGAGACCGAGTTAAATGCAACGGTTAAAATTTATTTATAGTTGCGATTGATATCAAATCGGTCGCTAAACGACGCATAAAAAATTAAAATAGAGCGTGTTAGCGACCGAATTTTGAATCGGTCGCTAAATTTATGAATTCAAATTTCAAATTAACCCATTTAGCGACTGATTTAGCGACCGAATGATTCGGTTGCTAAAACTAAAATCCCTAAATCGCGATCCCTTCCCCTTTCTTCCCCATTTCTCTCATTTCTTCTCTTTTCTTCTCTCCCTCTTGCACGCTCTGCTCGTCCCTGCCACCATACCACGCGACGTCTGTGCTCCGGTCACCACCAGGCCACCTCCGGTGAGTGATTCCACATTCCCTCCCTCCCTCCCTCCCTCTCTCTCTCTCTTTCTGATGTCTCTCTGTCTCTGTCCCTGTAGCGCTCCTGAGCTGCCTCCCTTGAGCCACCACTGTCCGCAGCTCCGATGACACCACCACCACCAAGGGTAAGCTACCTTGTCTTCTCTCCTCTTCTCTCATTCTCTGTTTCTCTAACAGAATGGATATTTGGTAGCAGGGTAAGGGAATTAATGTAGAAGGTGGTGTAGTCATGGAAGGGAATGGGAATATAAAGAAAATGGAGGATGGTGGAAGGGGTATGAGATCATTTTAAGTAAAGAGGGGTGGCTAAAGCCATAGGGCAGAGATAGTTGCTTTCTCTGGTATTTTTTAATTTTTATATACTCTTTTCTGCATTCATAGCTTCTGTTCTCTACAATTGGAGTTTGTTGCTTATCATTGTTTTACTATTTCTCTTATTACTACCAGTTCCTATCATAACGTCAGCACTCACTCCTAGATCTTTTCTATGTGTTGTGGAAATATGTATGTTACCATGTAAAAATACTGGATAAGTAGAATAACCAACAACCGAACCACGATCTCTGATGATGCATTAATGGAGCACTCGAGAGTCAAAAGTACTTGCTAAAATATGATCGAGTTTAATTAATTGGTGGAGGAGGTCGATATGCAAGAAGGAGAAAAGATTTAAATATCCATTTTCAATGTCGAGTTTAAGTCCCTATTCTTGCCTAAATCTGTCATGAATGCAGTGTATATATAGTGTAGAGTGGAGCTCTTTAGTTGAGGAAATCTTTGCTCAGGTTAAGATCATAAAATTTGTACTGGTGAGGGGGTCATACTGGATGTTTTTTTCCTCTGGTGTCCTGGGAATTGGTTGCTGGATCTGCGCTGTAGCAGGTTTTCAAGAGTTGGGTGTGCCTTTGAGTTATAGTTTTGGTGTTTTTTTCATAATTTTCTTATATGGTTTCTGATACATGTTCTATTTGATGTATATTAGTCTTGGCTTTGTTTTGTAAGTCGTGTGGAGTTTCTCCTACTGGTCCTGGTTTGCTGCTATATGTTGTGTATGGCTAGCAGATATTTGGTAATTGTGGCCTTGTTGTGTTCACGGGCACTACAACTTGATAGAAAAGCTGATTTTCTAATGTCTTGTCCTTTTTTTTGTGCTTCTCTACTTGAGAATGTTCCAAAAAAATTTTAGACGGGAGTTAATATACTGAACATTATTTTCTAACTGTAGAGTGGATGGTGAGGTTTTTCTGTGCTTTGTTCTTAAAGTATTTGTTTCTGTGCTTCTCAATTTTACCTGTTTGGATGCTAAGTTGATCTTCACCAGTGTTTTTTTGTATACTGAAAATTAGGTGTCATATGTAATGGATAGCTTGGACTTTGGTTATGAGATTTCATGTTTCCGTTGGAGTGATGCTCTACTACGGAAGTGGCCTCAACTATAATTGAAAGTGGGAACATAGGATCATGGGATGCAAGTACTGAATGAGGGTTCCTTTAGTTTTTCCTAATGGGGGCTGATACCTGGGTGTTTGTTGGGTATAAGATTTGGTAAAGTTGTTATTGCTCGCAGGTTATAAGAAATTATGAAGGCGTACGGTAATGAAAAACATGGCAATGATAGTTGAAATTTTTGTTTGCTTGGGACTTTTATTGGTGTAGAATCGGCCTAAGGTGGGGCAGAAAATGTTCTGTGTGTTTGGCATGGATGTCTTTTATTTTTGGGTCCTACGGGCTTTATGTGATGTGGAGGAATGTGGAGACAAAGTGCAAAATGTTCTTTCCTAAATTTTTACTGGGTAGTCGGCTAGCATTTTTTTTAGGGCTTTATTGGTATGAGTGTATTCTGCTTCTATGTATCCCAAGTGAGTGTATTAAGTCCAAATGTTGTCATTTCAGCTCTGACACGATTATTTTTATTTATGCATTATAGGTCCTTGTCTGATCTTTGTTGTCTGCGGCTCTTCCCTTATCCTTACTTGGTTTTGCTTTGTCGAATAGGTAAGTTCTCTCAATACTCTCTTTTAAGGTTTTGCTTTGTCTAATAGGTACTGATATGTGTGGTGCTTCTAATGTATTATGTGAATTATTGTGTTGTTTGGTAGTGGAGAGCTAAGCTCAATAGGATGTGATCTTGTCTGATTGTATGCTGATAATTTAATGTTTATGCATGTGTTTGTCAATATGTGTTGTTTGTTAGTGGAGAGCGGAGGAGCTCAATAGGATGTGATCCTGTCCGAAAGGCGGGATGCTGGTTGTGTGCTGATAATTTAGAAATTATGCATGTGTTTGACAATTAACTGCTACTTGTTAGTGGAGAGTGGAGCTCAATAGGATGTTTGCTACAATATTTTATCTAAGTTTGTATTGATTTACGCTGCAATTTATATAAGCTCAACAATGTTGCAATATTTATAGGTTAATGGTTTTATTTTCTGCTAGAGTTAATAATTAATTTATGAAAGCCTTAGTTTCCTATTTGAGATTCAATATTAATGAGCATGCGTAACTTATCAAGGTATGCATGCTCATTGTATTGAATCTTGAATTGTCCAAGTGGGACAGTTTGGGAAAAAACTTTTTCACACTCTTACAATAGTCGTTTCCATGTTCAAATGCCTTATATATATACTTGTTGAAATATCGTTCTGATGCATTTCCTTTTATTCTCCTGGTGAATACTTGATCGCGGTGATGCTCCCTGTGCTCGAGTCGTGTACTTGGAGACCGATGGGAAATGCTGTCGAAATTTTGTTAAGCATAAGGTATTTGAATAAGGGAATAATTATTATTAGCCGAGTGTGGTAAAGGTTTCTTCTCGTATGGGATAAGTTCATATCTTGTCATAAGAACGTGATTGATGGAGTTATTGGAATGCACCGTAATATATAAGTGTTAATTTTTTTTTGGTCAGGCTACTTAATTGCCAGCAATGGATATTCCGGAGAATCGGAAATGGATATATCGTAGGTTGGATCGGAATAAACATCTTAGGGAAGAGTATAGAGTTGGAGTGAGTGAGTTTATAGAGTTTGTTGTTAGCCAGGAGAGATTTATACGGCTGGGCGGTGTTCATTTGAGGTGTCCTTGCAAAAGATGCAAGTGTCAATCTTTCAAAAGCGTGGATGGAGTTGTAGCCGATCTTTATGAGAAGGGCTTCATGCCTGATTACTATTGGTGGAGTAACCATGGTGAGACGTTGCTTGATTTAAACCCGATTGTGTTTGAAGGTTCGTACTATGGAAGTGGTGACCGGAGGGAAGAATTGAATCCATATGAGCAGATGATAATGGATCATGCTGGACCATCGGTTGGTGTTGTACTAGAAGAAGATGGGGGAGAAGATGGTGGAATGGGTTCCCAATACTTAGAGGAGAATCCGAATCCCGAAGCTCAATGATTTTATGATATGCTGAGTGTTGCACGATCTCCATTGTGGGAAGGATGTCGGGAGTACACGGAGTTGTCGATGTGCATGGAATGGTTGAGTATCAAATCTGACTACAATATGCAAGAAGGTTGTTTTAATCGCCTCACCAGGTCAGTGTCCAAGGCGTTGCCAGAAGACAATCAGATGCCTACTAGTTTTTATCATGCTAAGAAGTCTGTGGAAAATTTGGGTCTGGGGTGTTTGAAAATTGATTGTTGCCCGAATGGATGTATATTGTACTATAAGGATGATTCAGTGGAAAGCATAACATGTTGTCGATTTTGTGGTGCGGATCGGTATAAGACGACCACTAGGATGGGCATTGAGAAGAAGAGGTTGCTAAAAAAGATGTGGTACTTTCCGCTCGTGCCAAGACTTACAAGATTGTACTCTTCGATGGCCACTGCAACTCACATGAGGTGGCATAGTGAGCATGAGAGGGAGCAAGATGTCTCGTGTCATCTATCTGATGGAGAAGCTTGGAAGCATTTTGATAGGGTTCATATGGCATTTTCGCAGGACCCTCGGTATGTCCGATTGGGGTTATCTACTGATGGATTTAATCCTTTTGGGCAGTCTGGAAAAGCATACTCTTGATGACCGGTTATCCTGACTCCGTACAATCTTCCCCCGGGGATGTGCATGAAGCGGGAGTTTATGCTGTGGAATGATGATATGTTGACATATGACGTATCTTTGAGGCAGAATTTCATCATGAAAGCAGCTTTGATGTGGACGATCAACGACTTTCCCGCCTATGGGATGATGTCGGGTTGGATGACCGCGGGATCTCGTGCTTAAAAATAGTCGAAAGATCTCATATTTTGATTGTCATCGTCAATTCCTTCTAGAAGATCATCCTTATAGGCGGAACAAGAATGCATTCAAGAAGCGTTGTGCGGAGACAACACCGCCTCCACCACGTTTTACTGGTCCTAATGTATGGCACAGAGTACAGTACTTACCGCTCGTCCATGAATCCCAAGGAGAACATATTCCTGATTATGGCGTCAACCATAATTCGACAAAACAAAGTATATTTTGGAGGTTGCCGTATTGGAGGACGCAGCTACTCCGTCACAACATTGATGTCATGCGTACTGAGAGGGATGTGTTTTTGAATGTGTTTGACACTGTGATGGACATCAAGGGGAGGACAAAGGATACAAATAAATCCCGATTGGATCTGGCAGAAATTTGTAATCGGAAGGAGCTTGAGTTGCAGGACGGTGGTCGTGGCAAACTTATCAAACCGAAGGCAAGTTATACACTAAGCAAAACACAGAAAGTGACCGTCTGTAAGTGGGTTAAAGAACTAAAGTTACCAGATGGGTATGCTTCCAATATGGGTAGATGTGTTGACATTAAGGAAGCAAAGTTACATGGAATGAAGAGTCATGATTGCCACGTGTTCATACAACGGTTGCTTCCAATTGTGTTCGACGTATTACCGAACCAAATTTGGAAGAGGTGGCGCCATATTTAGAGTAAGTTTCTACAATGTCTTTTATAAGTTCAATTTACATTTATGATTATTAATCGTCCTACTGTTAATCTCCCATATGTAGGATGTACGACAATTTTCTAAGAGATCTCCAACCTGACATTTCAAACGACCAGGTTGAACGAGAAATTACTTCTCACTTTGCTACGTGGTTCATTAAATATGTAGGTTAAGCATCTTCATTAGTTGCAATACATTTTATCTCCTTAAATATATAGCATGTATAAGAATAATATAATATTTGACTTTTTAGGTACTAGATCCAGAAAACAATGTTCAAAATCCATTGTTGACAAATTTGGCATGGGGGCCTAACAGATGGGTTACATCATGGAATACTTATATTGTAAATGGATATAAATTTAACACAAAAACATGGAATGAAGGAATGCAGTCGTGTAACTATGGTGTTTGTGTGCGAGCCACTGATGGCAATGTAGAGGATGATTTCTATGGGGTTCTAACTGACATCCTTGAACTCGATTATACCGGTTTCCCCGTGATGAAGTTAGTTATCTTCAAGTGTGATTGGTTTGATCCTACTCTTGACGTAGGGACAAAAATCGATAAAAAATATGGTATTGTTCAAGTTAGGCTGTCTCGAAGGTATAATAAGGCGTACGACCCATTCATTTTTTCACAACAGGCAGATCAGGTTTATTACTTGCCATATCCCGAAGGACATCAAGGCTGGTTGAGTATTATTAAGATAAAGGCTCGCAGTATAATTACTGATAATGTAATCAACCAGCCTGAAAAAGATGCTCCGTACCAAGATGATGAGTTTTCAAGACCCCACGTACCGTTGCAAATTACGTCGGACATTATTGTTAATTCTCTGGCGGACATTTCCATAAATGGGGAAGAAGTTGAAAGAGAGTTATTGGATCAATCCGAGTTGGACGCATCTAGCGAAGGCACATTCCGATCAAGTGAGACTGATGAGAGTGAGGGTGAATTTAGTGACGGAGATTCTACTTTGGTAATTTATTTATGTCATAATTCATTGTGTAAATGTCATTCTACTTAGGTAATTTATTTTTGTATTATTTACACTGTTGTGTAATCATCTTTTCATTTTGTACACAGATGACAAATTCCTCTAGAGGTAGGGGTCGTCGTGGAGGTCGTGGAAGAGGTCGTGTTGTGAGAGTCCCTTCGTCGGCCGACCCACAGCCTTCATATCGAGACCACCCTACCAGCACCTCTGTGGACGGGACACCTCAGGGTGATGGAGTTGCACCCCCTACCCAGCTTCATGTGGTCGGGACACAGGCTGCACCCTCATCATCCACACCTACGACAGGACCATCATGATCATCGGGACAGGAGAGTCGTGGTCCATCCGACAGGAGGATTCTTCTTATCCCCAGGGGGATAACGAGTACGCTAATTTAATTTTTTTAATATATATAGAGTATCGTTAATTTCTATTTACTTATTTTTTAAATTTATTTATAACATTTATTGATGCTCTAATTTTGCTGCAGCTTTCTGCCCGCGAAGGGCCCTTCTGATTCAATATCGAAGATCCTGCGATGCAAGTTTGATGGTCCATGGCCTACATGGAAGGCCATCCCGGGGGCCATAGGGATCAGTTGTTTCTAGAGTTTAAGGTAATAATTTATTAAGTTATTTAAATTAAATTTACATTATATATATATACACACACACGAATTTCCTAACAACTGTACGTTGCAGAAAGAGTATAGGTGGGACATAGCTTTAGAGTGTCTCGTCAGGGACATATTTGAGCATAAAGGCTCACTGGTCATTAAGAATCTGACGAACAAGCTGAGGAAGGGTAAGAATAAGGGGAAGTGGGTGGATCCTGAGATCAGGAGGCAGCTGGACCACGATCTTGGGCTACTGAGAAGTTCCAGGAGATCCAGGCCACAGCTCGACGTAATCGAGCTTCTGATGGTGGCGCATGTGCTTGGACCGGCGGGTCTAAATCAGCCGCCGCCCACTACGACGAGCTGGTAATACATTAAACTTTTGACTTATTATACTATTTAATTAATTAGTTTTCATTTTTAATTATTCTTATGAATTTAAGATTATATTTTTCTGTGCAGAAAGCACAGAAACAGCGGGTCCCCACTGCTATGGAGTTGGTGGAGAGGACGAAGAAGTTGAAGTCGGGGACATGGGTCAACGACAAGGCCCGTAACTATGCTGTAAGCAAAAAAACAATTTAGTGTTTACTTGTAATTTATTATAAATGATTTGTTAATATTGATTATAATTTTAACTAAATCTCTTCAACTATACTTTGTAGGTGGGCTTCAACGAGAAGAAGGACGATGCCATATCACGTGCCTCACAGTCACAAGATAAGGTCTTGACTGGTGATGGGCCCAGCTCTCCTATCTCCGTCGACGATAATGCCATTTATTTGGAGGTCGTCGGAGGCAGGAACAAGATGGGGCACGTGTATGGCCTCGGACACCTGGGAGGCGAGTTTATCGCTTCATCATCCGGCACGCCTGCTCCTTCCTACGCCGATATCGTCCCTCAGGAGCAGTTCAACCAAATGCAGGACACCATCACGCAGCTGAACGTGGAGCTTCGGGAGAAGAGCGAGAGAGAGCAGCAGATGGCGAACCAGATTGCACATTTGACTCAGGCACACCAGCAGCTGATGCAGACGAGCATCGAGAAGGACCAGACACTGCGGCTGGTGTTGGAGCAGATGAAGATCCAGACTCCAGTTGCTCAGGGTGATGCTCTGACGGTTGTGCCACCTGCTGTCGCTCCTCCAGTTCCACCGCCAGCTACTGATGTTGCTACTGCAGAGGACGATTAGATAGCAGACGTCGGTGGTACGGATGCTGAGGAAGATTGGATTCCTCCACCTCCCCCTCATCATGACTGATTTTTTTTCTTCATATTTTTGACTTTAAACGATTCTTGTACAACACTGTGGATTTATATATATATATATATATATATATTATTTCTTATGATTGTATATTTCATTACTAATTTGGTGTGTTTTATTAGTAATTTTGCTAAACTTTAAAGAAAAACAGAAAAAATTTATTATTTGAAAAATTAAATTTAAAAAAATTAATAAAAACCAGTTTAGAGACCGAATTAGAAACCAATAATTCGGTCGCTAAACTTTAATTAACATTAACAGATTGTGGTCTAGCGACCGAAAATCCGTCGCTAATATAAGTTAACAGTAACCAACATTGGCGACCGAACTAGCGACCGATTTTAGGTCGCTAAAATTGGTTACCCAAACAATGCGACCAACCGTGTAGCGACCGTTTTTTATTATTTAGCGACTGAAATTACGGTCTCCAGTTAGCGACCGAATTATTATTTCGGTCTCTAAAAGCTTAGCGACCAGGTTATCAGCCACCACAATGAATCGGTCGCTAATTCGATCGCTAACTTAAATAGCGACCGAATTAGAATGTTTAGCGACTGAATATGTCGGTCGCTAAACAGTTCTTTTTTTGTAGTGATTTGAGATAAATGAAAAAAAAAAGTTTCATACATATAGAGACACAATTTAAATTATTAATGATAACAGTACTATCAATAATAATAATAATTGATGACCCGTGCATCGCACGAGTTTAAAAATATTAGTGTACGTGAATTATTTATATTTAGAATGAAGGATAAGATAGAATGGTAACTAAATAAATAAAAATCTTTATATAAGACATAATGTAAAGATACATGTGCGTAGTTTACCAAAAAAAAAAAGGAGATACATGTGCCTAAATGGTACATTTTAATTTATAATGTCTCGTTTCAACGTAAAAATTAAGGATTTAATCAATTTAGAAAATCGGACTGATCATTGAATCGATGAAAATATTAATTTAAAGTTCAATGATTCAATCGTTGTTGAAGCATTGTATGTATCTACATTATATCCAAACTTAACTCCTCATTTAATAATTAAACTTTGATTCCTCTTGATAATTTCTACTGTCGCGACCAAAAAGAAAAACCTGATTTTCCTTTTAAAGAAAAAAATGAAGTCGCCGCCAACTTTATTTAATTTCGGGAAAGTTGGAAAACCCTTTAAGAAAAAGCTTTGGGTTCGGGAGTCGATTACGTCTAGGGAAGGCATGGGGACTTAACCCCACGGCACCCTAGAACATCCATAAAAATGGTTATCCAAAATTAGTTGTGTAAATTATTAATAACTTTGCAAATATTTGTTTTACCCCGAAAATCATTTTTTTTAAATATCTTTAGTTGTGAAATTTTTTATTAAACCTAAATGAGGTTGAACATGACACGTAAGTCCACAGGGCAATATCAAAATCTAATGGGTTGAACATGACACTTGTCATAGGGCAACCCAAGAAATAAGATTGTTTTAATTAAGAGATCATCCTCTATTTTTATGTAAAATAAATAATTTTACCTCTTGGAAATAGAACAGAAATGAAACGTAGAAATGAAACGTTTTACTAACTTATTCAGTAAACAGAGATACAGAAAAATAAGAATGTCAATAGAAACCTATGAATAATATCAACAAAGAGAAAAATGATAACCAAATGAGAGCAGAATAACAATGATTTTATTTTCTCCCAGTGGTAAGATTTCAAGATCAAAACCCTTACATTTCAATTTCACTGACTCTTTTAACTCTCACTTCTTTTGAAAATTTGGAACCACTTTAATGACAGAGAAGAGAAAAAAAACTCAAATCCCTAATCTCTTTTCTCCACAAAGAAAATATCAGATAAAAATCTCTCTCTCCCTCTGTCTTCGTCTCCTCTTCTCTCTTTTTTTTCTCCCCCCTCCCGTCTTTGTTATTTGCCCTTTTTATAGATGGAGGAGAAGGCTTCATGCTTCTTCTTACCTAGTGGCTTCAAGGTTGGTCTTCACGAAATCCGGGGCTTGGGTGGTTCTGAGCAGAATTAGCGTGTGTCCAGATGGGGGCGGCGCGAGCAGCGGAAAGGAGGTGATTTGATGTGAAGGTTGCGTGTTTGAAGAGAGAAGGTGATGGGTTTTTTAGGATTAGGAGTGGGGCTGCTAGGTTAAAATGAGGGAGGAAATAAGGAAGAAGAAGAACCAATGGGTAGAGGAGGCGCAGGGGCGGTTGGAGAGTGGGAGGAGGAAAAGAGGTCTTGTCTGATATGTAAAATAGGGTTTTTTAGGGTTAGGAGAAGTAACTCAATCTCCTTTCTTCTTTTCGCTGATTGTCCTTTTCTCCTTCTTTTCTTCATCCTTTCTTCATTATCTTCTTCTTCTTATTCTTTCTTTATTCTTTAGCCTCCAGCCTGAAAATAAAATTGCAGTGGACGGAACCTCTTCGTCCAACAGAAACTTAAAGATGCAATGGAAGACCTACGCATCCAACAGCAAATGCAATGTAATGGACTGGACCTCACCGTCCAACAGCAAATGCAATGGAATGGATGGGACCTCCCCGTCCAACAGCAAATGCAATGTAATGGACTGGACCTCACCGTCCAATAGCAAATGCAATGGAATGGGAGGGACCTCCCCGTCCAACAGCAAATAAAATATAATGGACTGGACCTCGCCGTCCAACAGCAAATGCAATGGACGGGACCTCCCCGTCCAACAACATGTGCAATGTAATTGACTGGACCTCGCCGTCCAACAGCAAATGCAATGGAATGGACAGGACCTCCCCGTCCAACAACAAATGCAATGTAATGGACTGGACCTCCCCGTCCAATAGCAAATGCAATGGACGGGGCCTCCCCGTCCAACAGCAAATGCAATGTAATGGACTGGACCTCGCCGTCCAACATCAAATGCAATGGACGGGACCTCCCAGTCCAACAACAAGTACAATGTAATGGACTGGACCTCGCCGCCCAACAGCAAATGCAATGTAATGGACTGGACTTCGCCGTCCAACATCAAATGCAATGTAATGGACGAGACCTCCCCGTCTAATAGCAAATTAGTTATGAGCCTCCTCATTTCTTCATTATTTTCTTTTTCTTCTTTCTTTCTTCACTATTATTTTTTGTCTCCCTGAAACATAATAACATAAAAATTAGAATAAAATGAAGACGGACAAAAATGGGTGTTCACAGTTGCCCCTCTTTACTTGTTGCATACTAGAAGACATGATTAGTCGTGACTTTTCATGTATTGTAGTAATGAACAAGTAAAGAAAATGAACACATATTTTGTCCGAAAAGACGTGAGGAGCTCAGAAGAAAACCTTACAGTTTGAAAATAAAATTGCAGTGGACGGAACCTCCTCGTCCAACAGGAAAGTAAATATGCAGCGAGCCTCGGAGCTCGAAAATAAACTTGCAATGAGCCTCAGAGCTCGAAGATAAAATGCAGTGAGCCTCAGAGCTCGAAAATAAAATTGTGGTGGGCGGAACCCCCTCGTCCAACAGGAAAGAAAATATGCAGCGAGCCTCAGAGCTCGAAAATAAAATTACAGTGAGCCTCAGAGCTCGAAAATAAAAATGTAGTGAGCCTCAGAGCTCGAAAATAAACTTGCAGTGAGCCTTAGAGCTCGAAAATAAAAATACAGTGAGCCTCAGAGCTCGAAAATAAAATTGCAGTGAGCCTCAGAGCTCGAAAATAAACTTGCAGTGAGCCTCAGCTCGAAGATAAAATTATAGTGAGCCTCAGAGCTCGACAAAATTCAATCAGTAATCTGAAACTAATGAGAAACCCTTTCTTTTGAAGCCAGCGGAACCAAATGCTCCATGGAAAAACTTCTACCAACCAAACCCTTGTTCACCGACCACTCTGGGACGAGGCATCGTTCATTCTTTTAACAACATAGGTCACCCAAGAATCTGATAACATATGAGGTGGATGTTATGTTTATTCTCCCAAGCTTATTTGCATTATTCTTTTGTGGTCCAGTGCATGCTATCTCTTCCATTGAATTTGAAATATTGAGTCCTTTTGGTTCAAGCCATTCATTGGTGCTACCATTATAATTATCAAATCGCACCATTAAACTTATATTTACTTTTATTGAGACATGACCATAGTGATTAAACATGAGAGTGAACACGACAGGGGAGTGTGAAAGAAAAGCCTCTTGTCTTAATACGAGAATTTAGTTTGTTAAGAGAAAATAACAATATGAGCATAAAATTACAAAAGGGATCATGAAGATTAAAAGCAAGATAAGGAAAGAAAATTACGAGAATCACGTAAAATTTGCCCCAGTTTTGGTCCTTTGATTTCCATTTAATTGATTCCCCTCAGCCTTTTGATGACACAGATCTTGGATTTTGTTTTTGATTCCTCAAACATACCTTCTTCAATCATTCCTTAACAATTTTGCCCCGGTATACTCAGTCGGATAAAATTGCCCCAATGTGGTGAGTGCTTGCAGAAATTTTGGACCACATCCTCCTCCTAGGCCGCCTTTACAGGTTTTCAGCCTAAGGTTTCTTTATCCTAACTTTTGCCTAGGTTGCCCCTTCGGGTTTTCAACCTAGCGGGCCTTTGCTTTTATTTTGTTTTCATTGTTCTTTGCCCTAACTTTTGCCCAGGTTGTTCTTTCGGGTTTTCAACCTAGCGGGCCCTCAAACATAGAACTTTTTCACAGCATCAGAGTTTGCCGACCTTGGTAACTCTTCCCCATCCATGTTTTGCAGAATCAAAGCTCCCCCTGAGAATGCCTGCTTGACAATATAAGGGCCTTCATAATTCGGCACCCATTTTTCTCGGGCATCCTCCTGATTAGGGAAGATTTTCTTTAAAACCAGGTCTCCCGTGCAAAATTCTCCAGGACGAACCTTTTTATTGAAAGCTCTTGCCATTTTGCTTTGATACAATTGCCCGTGACAGATAGCTGCCAATCGTTTCTCTTATATCATGTTCAACTGCTCATATCGAGTTTTCACCCACTCAGATTCTTCTAATTCTGCTTCCATCAAGACTCTTAGCAAAGGGAGTTCTGCTTCGATAGGTGAGACAGCCTCCATCCCGTACACCAAAGAGAAAGGGGTTGCCCCAGTGCTTGATCGTATGTTAGTCCAATAACCATGTAGAGCATATGGCAGCATTTCGTGCCAGTCATTATAATTTACAACCATTTTGGTAACGATCTTCTTGATATTTTTGTTTGTTACCTCAACTGCACCATTCATTTGAGGTCTATAAGGAACTGAATTGTGGTGTTTTATTTTGAAACTATCGCAAAACTTTTGAATCTCGACACCATTAAGATTAGCAGCATTATCTGTGATTATCCTTTATGGGATCCCGTATCTACAGACGATGTCCTTCTTGAGGAATTTGTGAAACACCTTTTGAGTTATGCTGACATATGAAGTAGCTTCCACCTATTTAATGAAATATTCTATCGCCACCAAAATGAAACGATGACCATTGGAAGCTTTGGAATTAATGGGACCGATGACATCTATTCCCCACATCGAAAAAGGCTATGGGGATGCTAAATTGTGCAATGGAAATGAAGGTGTATTAACCCGGTCTACATACATCTGACATTTTTGGCATTTAGGAACATGCTCTATACAATCTGACTCCATAGTAGACCAATAATAACCACTTCTCAAGATTTTCCTAGCCATCATGTGACCATTGGCACGAGTCCTACAGATTCCTTCATGAACTTCGATCATGATCAATTTAGCTTCGCTAGCATCCACACATCTGAGTAGGGTACCATCATATCCTCTTTTATATAGGACTTCCTTGCTTAAGAAAAAGGCCATAGCCAGTCTTCGGATGGTCTTTCTATTTGCTTTGCTCGCTTCTGCCGGGTATTCCTTGTTCTGAATATATTGCTTGATATCATGATACCAAGGCTTACCATCAGGTTCTCCTTCCACATGGGCACAGTATGCAGGTTCATCTTGCACTCTAACTTGGATGGGTTGGACATTGGTATGGATATCCAACTTGGTCATGGCAGCTAGTGTGGCTAAAGCATCAGCAAACTGATTCTTGTCTCGAGTTAAATGCGAGAAAGTAATCTCGTCAAACTTTGTAATCAACTGAAACAAGTATTTCTAATAAGGAATCAACTTGGAGTCTTTGGTTTTCCATTCACCATTGACTTGGTAAGTGATTAGAGCTGAATCCCCGAAGACCTTCAACTGCTTTATACCAACTTCAAGTGCCATTTGTAATCCGCCAGCACATGCCTCGTATTCGTACATTCAAATTTCAGTTTTACGACCACCAGGTACTGCTTGCCGTTTGGTGAGATAACCACTGCCATGCATATTGAATGCTCCATCAAAATACATTTTCTACACATCTTCTTGTTCTTCATCTTCCTCGAGGGACATTATCTCTCCATCTGGGAACTCAGAATTGACAGGCCATCCATTCTCAAGAGGATTCTCTGCTAAATGATCAGCAATCGCACTTCCTTTGATGGACTTCTGAGTCACATATTTGATGTCAAATTCTGACAATATCACTTGCCACTTCTAAACTCTTAAGGAGATATGAGGACTTTCGAAGATATACTTCAAAGGATCTATTTGAGAAATTAGCCAAGTGGTGTGATATAAAATGTACTGTCTGAGTCTTCTGGAGGTCCACACTAGCGCACAACAAGTCTTCTCGATTGCCATATAACGAGCCTCACAAGCATTAAACTTCTTACTCAGATAGTAAATTGCCTGCTCCTTCCTGCCATATCCATCATGTTGTCCCAGTATTGCCCCCATTGAGGTTGGCAATATAGTGAGATAAAGTAACAGTGGACGACCTTGGGTAGGTGGTACCAACACTGGGGGATTCAGTAAATATGCATTTATCTTGTCAAAGGCTTCTTGACAGTCATCATCCCATTTTCCTGGATTATTCTTCCCGGGGAATTTGAAGATTGACTCGCATGTGCTAGTCAAATTTGCAATGAAGCGCGCAATGTAGTTCAACATTCCAAGAAAACCCCTTACTTCTCGCTCGTTCTTAGGTGCTGCCATGTCACATATTGCTTCTACCTTGTTAGGGTCCACCTTTATTCCTTCTCTACTGACAACAAAGCCAATTAAATTCCCTGCGGATGCACCAAAAGTACATTTTGCAGGGTTGAGCCGCAACTTGTACTTCCTTAGCCGCTCGAACAACTTTCGTAAAACTGCTACTTGGATTTATTCTTCCTTGGACTTAGCCACTATATCATCAACATATACCTCTACCTCCTTATGCATCATATCATGGAGCAATGCTACCATAGCACGTTGGTAAGTGGCCCCAACATTCTTCAATCTAAAAGGCATCACTTTGTAACAAAAAGTTCCCCAATGAGTGATAAAAGTTGTCTTTTCTTTATCATCATCATCCATGAGGATCTTATTGTACCCAGAATACCCATCCATGAAAGAAAACCTATGACTTCTGGCTGTACTGTCTACAAGGACATCAATATGAGGTAGCGGGAAATCATCCTTTGGACTGGCTTTATTCAGCTCTCGATAGTTCACGCACATTCTGACCCTTCCATCCTTCTTTGGTACTGGAACAATATTAGCTACCCATTCCGGGTGTCTAGCTACTTCCAGAAAGTCAGCCTCTAACTGTTTGGTCATTTCTTCCTTGATCTTCAGCGACATCTCAGGATGCATCCTCCTTAGTTTTTGTTTCTTTGGAACCGCATCTGGGTATAAGGGAATTTTATGCGATGCTATCTCAGGATCTAGACCTAGCATATATCTATAGGACCATGCAAAAACATCCAGATACTCTTTGAATAGTGCAACCATTTCTTCACGCTCTGGGTTATCCACTATTTTCAACTTCTTTTTGTCTTCCTCGGTTCCCATATTGATCACTTCTACAACCTCATCATTCGAGCTAATCCCTTCTTCTGACTATTTCACCATCTTTATGAATTCTTCAATGTCTTCTTCTTCCTCATCGGATTCAAGGTTGTAATCATCAACGGCCGCGAGGGAATCAATAAAAGAGTTCTCAAAGTTCCTCTCCTGAGGTAAATCTTTAGTGGAAGAAGTATTCCTGGAAGGAAAAGTCGGGAATAGGGGAGGTATAGGCAAGAGTCTTATTCATGAAGGAAAATCTTAAACAAAGTAAAGAAATGAAAGAGAGAGAAAAGAAACGATGGAATCAAAAGGAAAATACTAGACAAAGTACTGCATTCTCATTCATGTCTCCAACAAAGTAAACATCAGTTCATATTTAGTACAATAAGATAATTACTTCATGGAAATAACATCAACAAACGGTTCAGATCGCCAATTATTGAGAACTTCAACTATTTTATAGCTTAAGTTTCTTCCTTCCTCAGGCATGCGGGCAGCCATCCAGGTCCGAGATCTGGTACTGTGAACTCGGGTTTGATTGGTGTCACCTTTCCTAGGTCGCGCAATGGTTCCCGAATCCTCAAAAGGATGTGACTCTGTAAAGCATCCTAGAATCTCATTAGTAAACCCAAATTTTTTTTGTGTGTGTGTGTATGCATGTGCAAGTTAACACCCTTTGTTTGATCGCAAGAATGCTCTTAGGAAGATTGTCGTATACACCCATAGCAAGAATACTTATCCTGCAATCAAATCTAGTGGTATGGTTCCCTTGAATGCAGTTTGTGTCAAGTCCAGGGGAGAATCCAATCCTCAATAGACCACACCCGTACTAGCAACGTCCTTATTTTTACGCAGAAAACACATCATTTTTAGGGTAAAAATATAGTTGATGACGTATCTAAGGGAGAGTGCACTCTTCGATAAATATCATCTAAAAAAATGCTCGACGGTCATTGATGAAAACTTTCATTCCATTACAAATATTTCGATACAAATCATGAGCCTTTGATCAAAATAAAAGAAACACATTGATAGTTTCCACAAAGCACTATGTTAAGAGTTTCATCTTCTTTTTCCTGAACCCTTTGTCAAGTTTCCCAAAATGATTGAAGAACTCGGTCACCTTTGGTGGTATCTGAAGGAAATGGTTTATACGAATGTGGATGGATGCTTCTTCAAATCTCTCCACCAGTTGGGAAGTGTGATATTGGAGCTTATCGATCATGTCCTCGTATTTCTTTTCCATTGATAGTACTCTTTTCGGAACCAAAATTTTCCATTTTCTTGCTATAAGGTGAATACCAAAGTCTTCCAACAAAGAGTCACAAGCAAAAAACAAAAACAAAAAATGAGTATAGTGAAGCAAATATACCTTGCATGATTCATGTTGTATGAGACTCAATGGGGTTGAAAACCCTGATGGGCATGCTGCCAATGCATCACCTTCATTATGACATAGCGCCTATTAGATGTGCAATAATATTCAAATATGTCATTCAGGTTTGAGGCGACAATGTGACGCCTCTAGTTTTGTGAATATTCACAATGAACATGCATGACAATTTATGCTTATGATGATAGAGAGAGGAAAGAACCTAAGGACGGACACACCCTAAGGACATCTAATAGTGAAAATTGGGACGGGTCTAGACCTCTAAAAGTCATGGTCCCCAGATTGCCCTTGTAAGGATCTGATTCAGGAATTTAGCCACAAGTAGGGATAAACCCTCTCAATATGACTATTCCATGATTGCATGTTATCGAGTGGTGAACCGACAAGTATCAGGGAGGTACAAGACCTATTCAATGACAATGTCGGAGCATCGCCTAATCCTTGGGTTTTTGAGCAAGCTCGGGTATAAAGTTAAGAGTGTGTGCAATATGTGATAGTGATGTGTGTGAAGGGGGCAAAGAAACCTGTAACACTTAAAAATAAAAAGAAAAGAAAAGACAAGAAAAACCTGCAAAACAAACACATAGGTATATAAAAATGGTTATAAGTCCTCTACCTTATTGTTAAAATCTAGGAAAGAAGAAAAGAAAGGAGGAGGAAATAAAAACATTGTTAGTGAAACATATACAAGAATTAAAATTTACGCTAAATTTTTCAAAACTTTCAGTATCGCAGTAAATACGATAAAAACATTTTTCATCTCATTCACGAATTAAAATTAGGTTTTTTGAGCAGTAAACTTTTACTGTCGGTGAAAACGAAGACTGGGTTCCGTCTGAATTTTCAACCCAAAATCTCATCGTAACCCTAAGATATAAAACATGACGTGAAAATAACAATGACTTACCCAAAATCATTTTGAATCTCGGATAAAAATATATATTTATATATTTATTACCGATATTTGAAAGCAACGAAAAATCGAGGTGTTACATTACTACCCCACTAAAAAAAATTTCGTCCTCGAAATTACGTACCTGTAAAAAGTTCAGGATACTGTAATCTTATTTTTTCCTCGGCTTCCCATGTTGCTTCTCCAGTAGTTTCATCCCAAATAACCTTGACTAAGGAAATTTGCTTACCCTTGAGTTGCTTAATCAACTTATCTTCGATTCGTACAGGCGAAGTCTCATAAGACAAGTTTTCTTTTAATTGTACTTCATTGGGTTCGATTACGTGTGATGGATATACTTCCTTAGTTGTGAAACATGGAATACATCATGAATATTTGAAATAAAAGGCGGCAAAGAAATTAGATTGGCTACTAGACCAATACGACAAAGAATTTGTTAAGGTCCAATGAATTTGGGAGTGAGTTTTCTGGACTTCATAACCCTACCTACCCCAGTCGTTGGTGTGACTCTCAGAAATACATGTTCACCTTCTTCAAATTCGAGAGGTTGTCTCCTTTGATCCGAATAACTCTTCTGCCTACTTTGTGCTGTTCTCATCTTTTCACGGATTTGTTTTACTTTTTCCGTCGTCTGCTGCACGATTTCAGGACCTAAAATCATGCTTTACCCATCTTGATACCAACACACAGGTGTTTGACATTTCCTTCCGTACAAAGCCTCATAAGGTGCCATCCCTATAATTGAATGAAAACTATTGTTATACGTGAATTCGATCAGCGGAAACAAGTCATCCCAACTCCCACGATGGTCTAAGACACATGCTCTTAGCAAATCCTCTAACGATTGAATCGTTCTTTCTGTTTGTCCATCGGTCTGAGGATGATAAGCCAAACTTAACCTTAACTTACTTCCTAAAGCTTGATGTAAACTTCCCCAGAAACGTGAAGTATACTTCGGATCTCTATCTGACACAATACTCGATGGTATTCCATGTAATATGATCACTTCCTTGATATAAACATCAGTCAATTTCTCTACTGTGTAATTGATCTTAACAGGTAAGAAATGTGCCGATTTCGTTAGCCTGTCAACAATCACCCAAATTGAATCAAAACCTTTAGAAGTTCACGGTAAACTTACCACAAAATCCATTGTATGCTATCCCACTTCCATTCTGGTATATCTAGTGACGTAAGCATACCCCCGGAACTTTGATGTTCTACCTTCGCTTTTTGATATGTCAGACAAGATGCAACGTACTCTGCTACTTGCTTTTTCATTCCTGGCCACCAAAATCTTTGTTTCAAGTCTTGGTACATCTTCTTTGATCCAGGATGAATACTTAACTTACTCTTATGTGATTCGTCTAAAATCATCTTTTTCATCTCAGGATTATCAGGCACACACATTCGTCCATTGCACCTTAAGATTTGATCTAATCCCAAACTAAATTCTGCAACTTTCTCTTGTCTCATTAAGTCCTTCTTTTCTTGAAGATAAGCATTCGTAACTTGTCGTTCTCAGATTTCTTCCATTAATCCACTAGAAATTTTGATCATTCCCGCACTGATCTTCTCCTTATTTAATTCCATAATCAAATTGAGATCACGGAACTCCTCTATTAACTTTAGTTCTCTTACCATCATAGCTGATATATGAATGGCTTTTCGGCTAAGTCCATCAGCTACAACGTTAGCTTTTCCAGGATGATACTGTAACTTGAAATCGTAATCTTTCAGAAATTCCATCCAAAGTCTTTGTCTCATGTTGAGCTCCTTCTGATCAAACATATACTTTAAACTTTTGTGGTCACTAAAGACATCGAACTTTGCTCCGTACAAGTAATGCCTCCATATCTTTAGTGCAAAAACCACTGCAGCTAACTCCAGATCATGCGTCGGATAATTTCTTTCATGTGTTTTTAACTGACGGGATGCGTAAGCTACAACTTTCTGATGTTGCATTAACACACATCCTAAACCTTGATGAGAAGAATCACAATACACTTCGTAAGGTTCATTCGGTTCAGGTAGTATTAACACTGGTGAGGTTGTCAATTGTTCCTTAATCCTCTGAAAACTTTCTTCACATTTGTCTATCCATACAAAAGGTTGATCTTTCCTCGTAAGCAAAGTTAACGGCACAACTATCTTGGAAAATCCTTCAATAAATCTTCTATAGTAACCGGCTATACCCACAAAACTTCTGATCTCCGTTACTGTCTTTGGTCTTTCCCAAGAAAGCACCGCTTCTACTTTTGCAGGATCGACAACAATACCTTCCTCGGTAATCACATGTCCTAAAAACTTTACTTCCTTAAGCCAAAATTGGCATTTAGACAGTTTCACATACAAACTTTTCTCACGCAGAATCTGTAAAACTTGACGCAAGTGTTCTTCATGTTCCTCATTACTCTTAGAGTAAATAAGAATATCATCAATGAACACCACAACAAGCTTATCAAGAAATGGACAAAAAATCTGGTTCATGTAGTCCATGAAGATAGCAGGTGCATTCGTCACTCCAAATAGCATTACGAGATATTCATAATGTCCGTAACGAGTTCTGAACGCAGTTTTTGGAATATCTTCACTTTTTACCCTAATCTGATGATAACCTGTCCTCAAGTCAATCTTTGAGAACACAACAGCTCCTCGCAGCTGATCCATCAGATCATCTATACGAGGTAACGGGTACTTATTCTTAATCGTCACTTTATTAAGTTATCAGAAATCCACGCAAAGCCTTGAACCTCCGTTTTTCTTTCTCACTAGAAGAACTGGTGCTCCCCATGGAGAAACACTTGGTCGAACGAATTGTTTTAACAAAAGGTCCTCTAGTTGAGTTTTCAATTCAACAAGCTCTATAGGCGCCATCTGATATGGAGCAATAGAAATTGGTCCTGCTCCTGGTATCAAATCGATGGAGAATTCAATTTTTCTCACTACCGGCAATCCGAGAATGTCATTAGGAGACACATCCGGAAATTCTCTTACTACAGGCATCGTACTCAAATCGATCTCTCTCTCGACTAAGTTAGTTAAAAGCATGTATCCCTGATCTCTTTCCCTCAAAAAAGTTCTTATATGATTGGTAGATAAAAATCATGAAATCTCAGGATTAGGAAAAATTAAAGTCTTATTAGCACAATCCAACATGATATGGTTGGAAGATAACCAATCCATGCCCAAAATTACATCTAACTGTATTAAAGGCAGGCATATCAAATCAACAAGAAAATGTCTATCCTGAATAATAATAGGACAGTTCAGACATATAGAATTTACAGTAACTGGCTCAGCAGTTGGAGTTGAAACAATCAAGTCATAGGATAAAGAAGAAATAGGTAATTTCAAATGTTTCACAGAATCCATCGCAATAAAGGAATGTGTTGCACCTGAATCAAAAAGTACAGTTAAGAGATTACCAGTTATGTCGCAACTACCTTGTATGAGATCGTCAGAATCAGAAGCCTCAGCACCACTCATGGTGTAAACTCTCTCCTTAGCTGTCGGTTTATTAGTCTTGACAGTATTGACAACTGGTGCAGTCTTTGGCCTACCACAGTCGCTAGCTAAATGCCCCATCTAACCACAATTGAAACACTTGGGTCCTCTCGCTGGACAATTGTTCGCCAAATGATTTGGATCTCCACACTTGTAACATCTTCTGATTGTGCTTTGATTTTGGTTCCTCTGGCCTCCAACACCTGATGCAGTAGCTACAGGATGACATGATTGTTGATTTCGATTGTTCCCCGGTACTCGATAATAAGGTTTATTCTAGACCTGCTTCCCTTTCTGGTTCTGATATTGACCTTTGGATTTTGATGGTCCTCCCACATTTCCTCTATTATCTCTTCCTTTCCTCATTTGCTCTATTTTCCTACACTTCTCAACCAAAGCTTGGAAATTCCTTATCTCCAATGGAAGTACAGACTCCTTGATCTCGAATCGTAATCCTGCCGCGAAACGCTCACACTTCTAATCTTCATCCGGATTGTTTTGGAAAAAGCGGAAGTACTTGGCTAATGACTAAAACTTGGCCGCACACTCTCCTACATATAAATCCATTTGATACAGACGTAAAAAGTCCTGCTCCTTCTCTGCTCGAGCGCTCTGTGGAAAATACTTGCTTAGAAACATGTTCTTAAATATCACCCAAGTAATCACCTGATTCTCTGCTTCCAGTAGTTTCTTAGTGCCTCTCCACCAATACTCAGCATCTCCTAACAGCAGATGTGTAGCATACGGCACCTTCACTCCTTCTGGACTATTGATCAACACAAAAATCTTCTCCACTTCCTGAATCCATAAGTCAGCCTTAATAGGATCCACATATCCATGAAATTGTGAAGGATTCTGGCGTCTAAAAGCAGTAAGACCTATGCTTTCAGCAGCCTGTTCCGCTCGAATTTGTTCCTGCAGATTCTGGGCAGCCATTGTAGCAGTTTGCTGTATAATAGCAGCAGCTACATCCGCCATTGCTTGTGCAGCAAAGTCCATACCTCCTTCTTCTTCATAATTTTCCTCAAAATTCCCTCGGCCATTAACAAGACCACCTCTACGATTTCTTCCACGACCACGTCCACGTCCACGTGCACCTTCCGGTTCCATAACTGACCACACAATCTGTTAAATGGCAACCAGAAAATGAAACTTGAATCTAATATCTATCACACATTACTTCTAAGAAGTAATTCAAACAATTTCCTTCAGAGATCACACAACATCAACACAACAGACCTACTCCCAAAGATTTCCCGAAAGACTCGACCAGCTCTGATACCACTAATGCGACACCCCATTTCCCAGGTATCACATTTACGTAACATGTTTCAATAATCAAACTTAATAAAGATACTAATTTGCTGGTTTCCTTCATAAAACAAGATTCATTTTCTAATTCCCTAAACTTCTCAAAAATAATGATAATTTTTTTTTCTTTTTCTTTTTACTATACACACACTCGAACACCAGTAAAATAATATACATCACTATATATATTACATATGCCTCAACGTTTTACAAAAGACCTTTTTCTTACCAGGTCACCATCTACTGTCACACACATTTTACACTAACTGAAACATCATAACTATGCCATAGCGGGAGTCTGATAAACACTACTCAAAAGATGGCTCTCAGTAGCCACTAAGTCAGACTAACCTAAAATCCCACTATTTCCGAAAACTACATCCTAAGCTGGTCATCACTACAGAAATCCATTGGGGAGTCCAGTATAAACTCCCCCACCTCCGGGAGGGGTATCTGGAGAGGATACAACGGCCCCCTCTCCAACAGCAGGAAACCCTCCGTCATCTAAAGGAATATAGTCTGGATCAACCATCGGATCCTCCTCGGGGTCCTCCTCCATCTCTACCTGTACATCCTCCGGAATCAAGACTATAGGTGCAGGAGGTGACTCCGGTGCTACCTGCTGTAATGGATGAACAAAAGGAGGTGGTTGGTGCTCCAGATTTCCGTGTTGTACCAGATATTGTAGGATCATTCAAATGGGCGGTAATGAAACTTCAATCGTCTCCCTACTATGAATCAACTGCTATGGTCCGTCTGCTACCGTACCTCGGAGTGTTCTCATAGGACCTGTGTAAGTGGCACTCTGAGCTCCTGGGTTAATAACCCAGGCGTTCCCTTGGTCAGCATTGTCGAACATCAGGGCTCAAACCCCTGAGTAGTTCAGGTCCGCTATGCCCGGATCCATCTGAACGCAGATTTATACATAGATTCCACATAGTAGAGGAAACAACAAACGAACATGCAAGGGTGAGTTACCAATATACGAGTCTTGATAAGACAACCCCATGCACGGCACACAAATAGCAAATACCATATATTCACAGTATAATAAAATTATTCGAAACAACAGAATAATTTAATTCAAAGGGTTTCATACCCGGCAGTCATCGTCATTTTATAAAAATGCATGGTACTTCAATATTCAGGCTCTATTTTAATACCTAACCTCCGGAGATCCCACAACTTTCTGTTTCGTTTTGAGCTGATCAAGCTCTGCACATGGCCCATTGTAAAAACGAAATAAAACAATGTCCAAGAGAACACTTAACACACTGGCCACACACAGTTTCACCAGGGTTATTGTTCAAAAATGTAACTCATTGGCTCACACAGAATCCCAATGGTCACTGCGAACAATGGAGATTATTGTCCATAACCTATTGCATCATTCCGAATCACAATAGTTATCGCATAAAATTTGACACACAATCCAGTAAAAATACATTGGTTCACACATAATCCCAATGATCAAATGGAAACATAGTCCATAATAAATACATTGATCCACTGAGGACTCAATGATCACAACACAGACACGTCTGCCAGCTATGCATGAGAAAAACTTTTATTCTCGATTTGTTTTCTTTGTCGTAATAATCTTTCCTTGTCAAAGCACAAAGCTAACGACCATGCTTAATTTCTTATTAAGACTTTCCACTTAAACAAACATAGGACACACAGCCCAAATGTTTTAAAACTTAACATAGGACACACAGTCCGAGTGCTCAATCGCAAGGCCCTAAACCGATGCACCAGTCTTAGGCTCGCGGATATGGAACTCACAATTTCCACATCAATTTAGGACACACAATCCACAAGTATCATTGCAGGACACTCAGTCCAATGATATCCCTGATCTACGTGTCCATAGAACACTAGAACACCAACGTATCGGTTCCTAGGTTCATTTATCTGCTTGTAAAACATTTTGCTCATGAAAAAAAAATACAAAATAAAAGCTCCGAAAACTTATCCAAGTTTAACGGAATAATTTCACTGAATAAAACTCCTCTTACAGAAATCATTTTTTTTGTTAAAACGTTGATAAAACCTGAAAATCATTGATAAATTATTTTATTTATGATTATTTTATTTCTGAAAGTAATTCTCAATAAAAGTCAACTTTAAAAAAATAGTCAATAAATAAATTCATAATAATAAATAATTATATATTTAATCTTTTCCCAAAATTTTAATAAAATTCTTTTTATAACTTAAATAACTTTTCTGTCAGAAATAATTGTTCTAGCTGCTATATAACATTATTTTCGGAACTTAATCACTTTAAATAACATTTTATAATAAAATTGAATTTATTTTATAAAAATTAGTGCCTGTGGAAAATTTCGCAGTTTCGCCCTTACTGTCACTTATTGACACAGTTTCCACAAAATATTATTAAAATAATAATTGTTTTTTTCACTTTTCTCAAATTTCCCAAATTAATCCCTCTGATTAATTATCCAAGCTTATTAAGCTTTTATCCTCAAATTAATTTTTAAACACTGACCAATGTCAGGTTTCTCAATCCAACACTCAACAGCAGATAAATTTCAATCACATACATAACATATATCAATCTATGACATGCATCACAATTATAATATAACCAAATTAATTATAATCATGTAAATCCACATATCACATAAACTCAATTACTCAGGTAAGTATCTAATCAATCCAGCAGTTAACAGTAAACAATGTAATATCATAAAATATTTTCTACAGAAAATTAACAAATGACTCCAAGAATAAGCATGTGATTATCTTAAACTCCTCAGGCATACTCCCCTTACCTCTTGAAGAATCGAATTAATAGTTTTTTTTTTCAAGATCTTTCACGATTTTGTTCCGTCTTTTTCTTCCCTGGCTTAGATCAAACCACTCGATCGATTCCTTCATAACGAATTGTAACCAAAATAAATCAAATCAAACAACAATACACTTAAATCATGAAGGTTAGGTTTCGGCCTCAGCAAATTTTCCTAGGTTAGGAAAGTTGAAAATTTGTTAACTTAGGGATTGATGATCCATAAGAAACTTAAACATGATTAAGTACTTAATCCAAGATCATGAACTAAGAACATGGAATAAAACTCATCTAGTTCCAAGAACTAGGGTTTCGGTTTTTCTCAAGATCATAGGCTAGAGGTTTTAAAATTTTCTCAACTCTTGGATTTAATCACCATACAAAACCTAGAGTTGGATTCAAGTGTTACAAGACAACATTTGAATCAAAAATCTATCCAATATCCATAGCTAGGGTTTCGGCCTTTATGAAATAAATAGGTTAGGGTTTGATTTTTGATCTTCTATTTACTTACATACAAGAACTATCAAGGTACTAAGAGATTGAATCATGAATCAAGACATGAAAAGGAAACAAAACCCATGAACACCACTTTTTCATGGATTCGAACCAGTTCAGAAAGTTGGGAAAGAAATTTCTCATGATCATATGATTATAGATGATAAAAATAGAGATGATTATGAGATCATAGCAATTGGTTTCATGTCAAAAAGATTTTTCTAGAATTAGTTATGGATTTTTAAAGTTAGCTTCATAAACTTTGAATGAAATGAAGAACATGATGATTCATGTCATAAATCCATAAAAGTTGTGAAGAGAAAGGCTTTAAATGACAAGATGAAGAGTTGTTACCTCTTGATGATCAAAAAAAAGGATGATCTTGATGATGTTCTTCACAAATTCAAGTTTAAGTGTTCATGAGTTCTAAGACAAAAGCTTGAAGTTTTGGAGAGAAATGGCATGAAATGCAATGAAGAAATTGCATTAGTGGGTTATGATGAAGGAGCCGTGGGTTTTTGGGGGGGGGGGGTAATTTGGTCAAACTTTACAATGGCATGGCTTGCAAAATTCATGGAAAGCTAGGGGTAAAATTGTCATTTCTATGCAAAATATTCTATTGTCATAAATGCCCCATTATGGCCATTATGACGCGGATATGATCGTCATAAATGCATGTCACATCAGTCAAATCAGCCACCTCAGCTCCATTGCTGACTCCCTGATTCATCTGACGCAGGTTTTTCCTAGAAATATCTCAACATTTTCGCCCGCAGCAAATATAATATTTTAATTTTACGCTAAATTTTTTAAAACTTTCAGTATCGTAGTAAATATGATAAAAACATTTTTCATCTCGTTCACGAATTAAAATTAGGTTTTCTGAGCAGTAAACTTTTACTGTCAATGAAAACGCAGACCGGGTTTCGTTTGAATTTTCAACCCAAAATTTCATCGTAATCCTAAGATATAAAACATGACGTGAAAATAACAGTGGTTTACCCAAAATCATTTTGAGTCTCGGATAAAAATATATATATTTATATATTTATTACCGATATTTGAAAGCAGCGAAAAATCGGGGTGTTACAGCTTGCAATCTTTTAAGTCTTAGCACTTTATGGAAAATCTCATGTTATTTCACCTAAGGAATTAGGGTTTAATTTGAGGTTTTAGGCTCATTCCACCTAAGGAATTAGAATTTGAGTATTTTTTAAAGGCTTGATTGTCATAATTGAATTAGGACTTGTGTTAGCAACCATCTCATTGCAATTGAGGGAATATTAGTGTAGTCTAACCCCAACATTTTTATCAATTTGTTAATCACATCTCTTTGTGCTTGTTAAGTGTTCGATAAAATTCCAAAAAGAACTTGTTCCTATTAATTTGTTTCTTTTAACTCTTGTTGGGCTTGATATTTAATATTGAGTTCGCTTCCTTCCAAACGATGGTCTAAATAGTAGTTCAATTTGAGAAGTGGTACTTGTCCGCGATCCCTGAGAACGATATCCGATCTCTCCACCGTATTACTTGTTTGCGATTAGGTACACTTGCCGAAATCGTATCAGGTGCGTCAGCAGGCGGAGGGCGCAAGCGGAGTGTGCTTGAGAAGAGAAGAAGAGGAAGTTTTAGTGAAGACTGAAGAGGGAGAGGGTCTGGTTGGAATGAAGAAGAAAGACATAAGACAAGAACATTTTCTTTCAATCTTTAGAGAGGGGAAATTGGATTTTGTAAAGGTAACAGATCTAGTAAAAATAAGAGTGTGGACCCGAGCAAATGCTAAGGTGAGGAAGGGGAAATTTCTTTGGGTGAGTGGTGCACTAATCCTCTGGTTTGTTTACAATATGTCTAGCAAAACACCGGTGATGGCGTATGTCAGCTGTTGTAGCTCAAGCAGTAGCCACTATGAAATTTGTTTTGATCTTATTTCATGCTTGGGTGTATATCTTTAATCTTTATTCTCAGTTTCTTCGTCACAGGGTTTGAACTTTGTAATACAGATACTGCATTCCCTATGTCAGTATTTTATTTACATTGTGCATCTTATTTCTTTGATATATATTTGTATGTAGGTCAGAGTACTCATTCTACTCTTTTCAATATACCTCATTGCTTATCAAAAAAATATTATTGATAGGTAGAAATAATGGTTGAGATTAACTTTGAAAAACAAAGATTTGTTTTTAACCAAAGTAAAGTGGGTAATATTGAAGCTTAATTAAGATGACGAAATGTTATCTACCTTCTTCCAATTGTGTACTCTTCATATTCTCTTTAGCTTACACTCTTTAATCTTTATTTTTAAGCAAAATATGCATTTTGGTCCCATACGTTTATTTAATTTTTCAAATCGGTCCTATACGTTTTTTTTTTCAAATCGATCCCATACGTTTTGAAACGTTTTCAAGTTGATCGTTTCCGTTAAATTTGACCTAACGCCGTCAGTTTTAGGGACACGTGTCAGTGTAGTGTGATAGTCACGTCAGCTAAAACTGACGGTGTTAGGTCAAATTTAACGAAAATGACCAACTTGAAAACGTTTCAAAACGTATGAGACCGATTTGAGGGAAAAAAAAACATATAAGACCGATTTGAAAAATTAAATAAACGTATGGGACCAAGATACCTATTTTGCCTTATTTTTATCTCACTCACATGGTCCCTCGCCACTCACTCTACCGGTAGCCAATAGCCATATTTGGTTATGGCCAATGCCAAACTAAACCAACAGATCAAATTTCCTTTCCTTAAAACCTATTTCGTAAAGTGTTTAGTTTTTTCCATTTTCTTTTTGCTATTTGTTTTTATCGAAAGGCTAGAGAAACAAGCTTGCTTTGGATCATTACCATCATTGAAGGAGCAGCAGAATGACAATCTTTAAAAACAAATGAGCTTGCATTGCAATTGCAACCAACCGTAGTGCATGGACCCTAGTGAATTTGCAACCTAAAGAGGACCACAAAGAAAGTAGATGCACCAACTGATTGGGCTTTTTCCTTTTTCAAGACAGACACGAAGTGTCATCCCTTTTCAGTTTTTAATTTTTATGGTGCATTTGGGGATTGAAATTTGTTGTACAATATCTCATTGACGTGACAAGGATTCGCACAATTAATCCTGTATAAGCTAAGTGAAACTACTCTCCTCCATAAGCACTAGGGTGCAGTATACAAAATTGCACAGCAGCAAGTATGTTAATTGCATACTAATAGCAAATCCATAGAGTGCCCTAAGGATACTCGTTAAGAAATCAAGAAAAGAAAAATCACATAGGGAATTTGTATATTTAATATTTAAAAAAGTGAAATGTTTAGTTTTCCCATAGAAACTTGCTTTTCTTGATTCCTTAAAGAGGCATAAGGACACTCGTTAGCATGATCCTAATTAAAATTACTAGGGTAGTGGTTATCATAAACTGATAATAGTCATGCAATTATGGTAATTTTTATGAAAATTGTAACATTAACATTCAAGTGATCACATTTACCATTATTATGGAAGTGTAATATATAAAATCCTGGTCAGCATAATTGAAAAGAGTTAGTATATTTTCAAAAACTATTTTATCATAGGATTAACCTCCTCTAAAAATTGGGATGCACTTTAGAGAGCAAATCGCAGGATCATATATATTGATAAGAAATCAATATAGAATTAATCGATTATTACACAAATAAATAATGTATTGTGTATATACTATATCTTATAAAATCTTAAACTTTTGATTTTGATTTTCTAATCAAAGATTTAGATCTCATGCCGTAGAGAAGGGTAAATCTATAATCTATAATATATACTTAAGAGAATGTTAGACGATTCTATATAGAGCAATTTTTACACGTGACGATCAACACGGAGTTTCAAGTGAAACAGTATACGTGTCACGTTCATTTGCACACAAACTATTATGATGACTCCGATCAGAACTAATTTGGTAGCAATCTGAAATAATGACATTAATGACCAGTAGTCTTAAGGAAGCAATTAGTAATAAATTTCATTAATGAAATCATATTTTTTGGGTGTGAAAAATTCAAAATTCAAAATAATAACAACAATAATAATAATAATAATAATAATAGACTAAACTATTTTAGAAAGTATAAACACCAAACATATGCAAAATCAATTTCGAATTTCAGAATATAATAATATTAAAATTTTGAATTTAGAATCAATTTCGAATTTCAAAATAATAATAATATTTTACTTAAAAAAATTGTGGTACAAATATTGCCCAATTATAAACCACTCTAGATGCATTCTCTCTATGTATTCCAAACCAGTCCTTTTCTTTTTTCTTGTCTTTTTACCTCATCTCTCCACTAGAGACCACCACCTGCCACCAACCAGAGAGCAAGGAAAAAGGTAAGACTCCAACTCCATTCTCTTCTTCATTTTCACCCTCATGTTTTTCAAAAACCATCTCTAAGGCCATCTCCTTCAGCCAAAAAATCGAGGTGCCGGTGCTTAAGAAGCACCACTCTTGGAGACAAATTAAAAGGAGGTGCTTAATAAGATGAGGTGCTTCTACAAGCACCAATTTCTTATTCTAATGTGGGGCCACTTTCATATTTTTAAAATTAAAAAAGCACAATTGATCCCTTGATGAGTGGTGCATTGTTTTAATTAAATAAATTATTGATGAAATATAAGGATGTGGCACCGTTGGTGGGACCCATTTAAAAAATTTTTAGAAGTTGCTGGGTTGAAGAGATGAGATGCTTAAATTGTACAATGTAAAAATGAGTGATGTATAATTGTGAGACCCATTTAAGAACTCCAAAAAATGAAAAATGGGGGTGCTGGGATAAAGATGCTCTAATTCCTGCTATTTTTTTATAATGAGATCAATCATTAAAAACATTGATTAATTATATTACCAAAAATTATTATATCATCAATCAACGATAACAGTGACTATTTGTACAAAATTTCAAACTTAATAATAAGTTATTCATTTATAGACACAACAACTGATAATACAATCAACGATATCAATGATAATTTGACAATTAGACTTAATTAGAAAATAATCCATTATTGTACAAATATTCAAACTTGATACTGATGAGGAACATGATTTTAATGACAGTCTAATCCTCTGTACAAAAAATAGGAATGTGAATAAAAGCATTTATGCTAATATTTTTTCACATGCAAAATATATGATTGCAATTATTTAATGCTGGACTATTTTCTACAGTTTTCAAAAAATTTAAGGCAATAGGGACCTAATTTGGCAACCCAGACTTTGATCAATTGAAATCATGATTTTAATGTTTTCTAATCAGCACATGTAAGCTACATTATCGTATATGAATGTCAGACTGCTTTGATGATAGCAAACATTCACTTGAACTTAGACTGGTTGGTTGTAGATGGCATCTGAAGCAAAGGGCACAATATTCAAATCACCATATTACCTATCATTCAACTTAATTATAGACAAATATTCAAATATGCCGCAGCAAATATTCAAATATTCAAATAATTGTTATATTTTAACCCATCATTCAAATCAATTATAAGAATATCAAATCTCCATATTATCCACAATATAATAATTCAAATTTGATGCTACTAAGGGAAACTTATTAAATTAGGCAAATATTCTCTGCAAAATACAATGAATTACATTAAGTTGATCTTTAACTGTGAATCCTCTAAGGCCGTGTGTGATCTTCTTCTTCTTCTTTTTTTTTTTTTTTTGAGCAAATGTGTGATCTATATTTTTATAAGGTAAGATTTTTTTTTTTATCTTTTACTACAAATCGTGAAAGGAGAAATACTTTTAGTGATGATATTTGAAATAATATAGGTATTTATGTTATTTCGGTTATTATATTTTATTTTATTAATTTTTTGGGAACTTTGTAATAATTATTTACATTTGTGTAGAGGAAGGTGAAGAGAGTAAGCAATATTATGATTTTGTTTGGTGAAAGGTGGCCTGACTTGGCTAAAAAAGAAGAGAGAAGTGTGGTGTGTGGTGTTTGATAGTGGAGAGAGAAAAGAGAATAAGAGATGAGAAGAAAAGTATTTCAATATACTTTATTTGATTTTAATTTATGTTTTTTATAATCACATGATATATATTTGTATATTCTTTATACATTTTTAATTTTTTAAATTATATTTTTAATATTAAAATTATATAATAGACAGTACATACTTACTATTTACACTTAAGAGTCGTTGTTTATATTATAATATCAATAATAGTTATTAAATTAATATTGTTTATATTTTGTGATTGACGGTTCATACAGCATAAATTTTTTTAACAATTTTGGTATATAATTCCACACAAAAACAAAAAAACAAAAAAAAACGTTAATCAACAAATTCTTTTATAAAATTCCAAAAAATTAGCATATTTCCCCGTGCATGGCACAGGTCAATATACTAGTTAAATACATAAAAAAGAAGTAAATAATATTATAAGCATTGTTAAGTTAAGCTATAAATTTAAAGGGTTAAGCAAACTAAGTCCATCATTATTTTGAATGAGATTATTGACAATCCCATTTATTTATTTGTACTGTTAATTAAAATTTAGTTTTTTACTTATAAATAAAGATTTGTCAAAAAAAACTTATAAATAAAGATTTTAAAGTGTTAATAGCAAAACTCCATTATCTCTTGAAGTATATATATATATATATATATATATATATATATATATATATATATATATATATCAAAGGAAGAGACAGTTAAAAGGTACTTTAATCCGATGCTAGAGCATATATTGTTTGAGACTTGAGAGCTTTAATTTGTTCAGTGCGGAATTTTTAGATTTATCATCATCAGTTCAATTGTGACCCCATGATTAAAGAGATTCCCAAACTCCTCAAATTAGAGATATTCAGAATCTAAATAAGGCCACCATATCGAACAAAACTATAGCTGACATAGCAAGTGCTAGCCAGGTTCCCGAATTATGCTAGGAACTGAAATTAAATTGGATCTTTTAGGAACTTTCATTAATGATGGCATTGATGATGAGCACCAAATGCCTAAATAATATATCTAGATCTGTCTATTTAAGCCCAAAGTATAGGGTGAAGGAAAGCCGATTGCCCAACTAGATAATGTGCAAAAGAGGATCCAATGTGAGGGCCATATATATAGACTATATATAGTCATATATAAAGTACTCAACTGTTGATGTTGCGGATTTAGAATTGAAAGAGTTAAAGAGAAAGAAAAACAGAGGAAATTAGAGATAAAAGACAATTGAGTTCTTAATCCTCTGCATGTGAGCGATCCAAAAAAAAACCCTAATTCCTTTGCAGAAAGTCCATGCCCCACGTACCAGAATGAAAGTCGTAGGGTTCGATAAGAGACTAATTGGGGTAGGGTATAGAGAAGATGTGGGGTAGGGAGGTTGGAGGTGTAAGCACTAATTGAGTTGTCCTTTGTGGGAGACCCTCCTAATTGAGGCCATGTGACCTTGAAAATCCATGTGCTTGTGAGAAAACAAACAAAGCCTTGTATCTCATTTTGAAGTTTGAAGTTTGAACCCTCCATCCTTTACTTCATAAATAAATAACACAAATTCCCTACTCATCATGATTAATGGGCTCCCGTTACCCTGTTTGTCACATCCACCCAACTAGCTTATTTACTTTTACATATTAATAATAGATAATAGATAGAGTTTAGGAAAATATTTGCACCAAAATTTATACATCACTTCCATACCAAAATTACCAATGTTTAATATATAAATAAATAATCAGTGATATTAACATGTATTTTGTGATAATTGAGATTGATAATTAAATACTGTTATGTGATCGTGATCCTTGTAAAAGTAGTACAGATTTTAGTGTTTGAATAGCAAAACTAATAGGTTTAAGGAAGTGGAGAGCATGCAATTTGTGACTCAACAAAAAACAAAAAACAAAATATCAAAGGTGATTATTTGGGATCTTAGCCCCGTTCAAGCACCAATATATATATATATATATATATATATATATATATATATATATATATATATATATCAAAGGTGACTATATAAAAAAATACTTAGCTATTTTGTTTACAATGAATTTTACTTGTCATTATCATTTATGGGTATCAATTGCAAGCACGTTACTGCTGGCTAGCCACTACTTTTTCTTTTTGGTATAAACTTCTTGACATACATGCATCATAGGCAAAACAGATACGTGTATATATATACATATATATTCCTACGAATGCATACTATAGTTTCTCTTTGTTAGACTTTAATTTCTTATTGTTCTTTTATTTTTTTCAAAAATTAAAGAAAAGTCTAGAGCGGCAGTTGTGGTCCATGCATGGCTGCAACATTCAATAAATAAAGATATAATAATTAAGAGAAGAGGTGGTTAGCTACAGGGACCACCAAACAAATTCTTTAAATGACATAAATACTCCGCTTATAAAAGAGAAAGGCTAGCTAGAGCTGGAAAATGGAAAAAGGAACCCATAAACAAAATTCATATATATGAGATCAGCAAACATCCAATATCTTTAGAATTAGATCGATCATTGTATGTTTTGACCAAAGATTAACGCACCTTGAGCGCTCCTTCAATTATAATGGCAATGGCCACGTTTTGTAGTCTACAGACAACGAAGTTTTCAAACTTCTGTCATGTCAAGTTCGTATTGTCCATGGCTCACAATTAATTAGGCATCAATTTCTTTTTATACTATTTAAGTTGGATTGGAAGACAAATGAATTATAGCCTATATTTGTCAAGGATACAATTGAATGAGTTTAATTTTAAGATATTATTTTTTATATTGTGAATCAATTAGATTAATTATAAAATGAGTCCGTTCAATAGGGTCCTCTTGAATATACTGGATAAAATATTGTAGAGATTGAATTGTAAATTTTGAATTCAAACAAATTAAACCCAAGATTTTTAATATGGTTTGATCGGATGAAGTCCATGTCACAATTGGGATTTAGGCAACATGCTATTATTTACTGCTTGAATGATTTGGTTATTTATATTACTTTAATTTATCTAATTACTCTTAAATTCTAATTAGTAAGATCTGTAAAAACTTCCTTCAAATTAGTTTTAATTAGTAACTTCAGGCAAAACTTCATTTAAGAACATATAATGAATGGAAGATATCACAGATTTTAAATTGCGATCGTGGTTATAGTTGCATTACGGATTACAGAAAAATACGGCTATTGCGATTGTATTACGATGACAACGTGGTTTTGATGACCGACAAAATCAACCCGTTGCAGCCCAGATCTGGGTTTTGGACCCATTTAAAACCTTGCTGGTGACGTCTCTCACCTGGAAGTGACAGGTGCGAAATATGACATCGTCACATCCTAATCAGCATTGACCCCTGAAAGTGGAAAACATTCAAAAAAGGGGGAACTGTGAGTGGAAGTTGGCACTTGGCACTGAGCGAAAGTTGTTGTATGTGACTGTGTGTAGGAGATGGATAGAAGGTACGATAAAAACAGAGGCAGCAGTGCAATTGGGTGTGTGAACGAAGGCCCTTTGTGCTCCACTCGATGGGTTACAAAGGCTGGCTGCAACTAATATTGTGTCCTTCAAATGACAGACATATAATGTCCTCTCCCTCACAGGTCACGCCTGAACCAAAACCCTACTCCTTTCAAATCACATCAGACAGTATCGTCCTAAATTTCAATCGTTCTGAAAGGATTGGAGGAGGTCAAAAAAAAAAAAAGGGGTTTTGGATATAAAATGATAAATAATGAAGAGAGAATAAAGTTAAGAGAAAATAAAGATGATGGAGGGGAAACTGATGGAGGGAATCCAGATCCCCTAAATTTACCCCACTACTATAATACATACATATATATATATATATATATATATATATATATATATATATATATATATATATATATATATATATATATATATATACCTGTAATTTTATCACTACAAATTTCGTACCCTCTCTAAGCTAAATTCATACGGACAATTTTAGAAATATAGTGGGATCAAAGTGCTATGTTATTGACATGAGATATTGTGAAAAATTTATTAATTTGTGCAGGTATCAGTTTTGCAAAGTTCTTGAACAGTAAATATATTTTTAATGCAAAAAATAAGAATATATTTGATTAAATACATTTTTAATTTCTTACTTTACAGATTAATAAAGTTTAAAAAACCATCATTACGTTGATTTGAATGGAACTAGACTCGAATCCTTTTAGTAAAGTCTCAATTTCAATCATTGTGGATTGGAAAAAAATTGTCTGGGAGAGGAGACCTTACTAAAGGTGACTAGTTAGTTTTCCGAGTTATAGTTAATCAAACATGAACTTTAAAAAAAAAGCTCTACATTATTTTCCTATATGTGTATGCCTGAAGAGTACATAAAATGTTTTTATGTGGCAATAAGGTAGGGTCTATAAAGCACCATAAATGGGTCGATGCAGTCCACTGTGGTCTGTGGTCATTTTTTGCTTCATTAGTGTGGACAAGATCTAGCATCATGCATCATAATCTGGAGCCGTCAAGTGATAGATACAAGCACAAGTTCACTTACGAATGGCCTGCGCATGGGTTGGCTGAAATGGGTTCTAGTTCTATATATTTCGTTCTCTTACACCTTTATTATTTTTTAAACAAAGGGAGAAATTAATTTTGTTCCGTTGCTCCTCTTCCCTCCCCAACTCATTCTCATTTGTTATGTTCTGTTTTATCGAGAGAGAAAAAAAACCAAACAGAAAATTGAAAGCGCCTGATCGCAAAACCACTTTGGTTAGATTTGATGTGTGTTTAACACCCTTGGACATCACTACGTGAACACATGTGGAAACAAATTAAAAAGAATTTTACTAATTACTTTCAAAAAATTGTTTTATTTTAAGTCAAAATCTGGATATAAAACAAATTTTTATGAATACTTCGAACATAACTTGCACATTACACTAGTAAAAACCATTTTATTCACAACGGAATTTCAAACCATATAAATGTTTCCAAAACACCTACACGGACTTTCTCAAAACATAACACCCAAGAAAAATTCTAAGCTGGTCACTCTACAAGACACTCACTGATAAAACTTCGTGATCATCCATATGATCACACATCTCTTTCTGCAATCCGGACTTAAGTCTCCAAATGACTTAAGGAACGCTTCTGCAACATATGCACTCATGTACCAAGGTACAACAGCAAAGCCAGAAGAACATATATATGCAAGGGTGAGTTCCAATAAATGAATTTTAAAACGGTAACCATATGCACGACACACAAACATCATTTAACATGTATATTCAAAATAAATAATTATTTATCAAAGGGTTTCATACTTGACAATCTTCGTTGTTTTTTAAAAAACATGACACTTCAATATTCATCATCTAACTTTGTACCTAGTCTCCGGAGTTTCAACCACCAAATAAATGAGCCGATCATGCTCTTGTTGCCAAATAAGGCAGGTTTTAATCGTTGTCAGATAAGGCAGGTTTTAGATTAACCATATCACTGTCCAAAATAAGGCACATTGGTTACGATTTATAGTATATGGTTTCGTGGTCATATGTCCATCAAGGCACAGTGATGCAAACTTCATGAATACTTGCCATCAAGAATTCAAGTCCTATGCAGAGACACGTCTGCCCAAAAATGCAAGTAAAACGTTTTATTCACGTCATTTTCTTTGTGTTTATTCTTTCCGTGTCGAGGCTCAAAGGCTCACGACCAATCAAATGTTTAAACATTTCAGTTTATCAACCATACCAATCAAACATACTCCAAGTCAAAAATGTGCAAATTAATCCATCATTCCAATAAAACAGACTCCAAGTAAAAATGTGCAAATCACGAAATCTAGACCGATGCACCAGATTTAGATTCGTCGATTTTGGGGCACAAAAATCACTACATATTTTTATAGGATATCTAGTCCATAACTTCCCGTTGTGGACACGCGATCCATACCATAGAACACTAGACCCGACGTCTCGGCAACTAGGTTCGTCTTTCAATTTAAAAACAATTTCGTTATGTGAAACACAAATCAAAAACAAAATTTCTTCAACTTATTCAAGTTGTTGGAAATAACCCGTTGTATAAATCCACTTTACAGAAAATCCTTTTACGTTGGAAATTCGTTTTATAAAATTATTAAAATCACTTAAAATTCATTTTCTTTTAAAAATCAATATTTTGAACCTGAAAATATTGTTTTGAGTCAAAATATCTGTTTTAACTAATATTACCATTTTTTAATAATACTTCTGTAAATTATTGGAATTGTCCGACGTTTGATATTTTAAAAACGTTTTATCTTCAAATATGACTTTTCTAGTAAAATAATTTTTCCAACACCATAATAAAATTATTTTTGAAACTTATTTTCTTAAAATAACATTTTCTAATATTTAGAAATTTCTTACGAATAAATTAGCAGTACTAAAATATTTTTACGGTTACGTCCTCGCTGTGACTCATAAAACACTCTCACGCAGTTAAATCATTAAAATAATATTATTTTTCACTATTATTCATTTTTCACCAAACAAATAATTAAGTAGTAATATATTACTATTTTTCACTAATTAAAACTCATTATTTCATAAAAAGGTTATTAACGCTTTTAACCTCGTAATTAATTGAGCACTGACCACTGTTAGGCTTTTCAATCCACAATCAACATCAATAACAATCATGTCAATAATATAGCAAATACCAATTAATGACATGCAACAAAATATAATAACAATTAAATGCATATAAATAAATAATTTAAAAGAAGTTATTTCTAACTACGTAAAATAACAAATTGCACCCAAATAAATCATACAGACAGCAAACAAATTACATGCAACTATCGAAAAAAAACTTTCAGGTACTCCCCTTACCTCTTGAAGATTTTTCCTTATGAATTTAAGTTCCGTCGAACGTCCGATCTCCGCAAAACACGTACACAATTCACACAACAATTCATTCTTCAACAAAACACAACAAATAATCATCAATCAAACACTAAATACACCTATGCTCCTATATGATAGGTTCGGCCATGAGGTTTTTAAGTTGGCTAGACATGATAAAATTTTGCAAGCTTTTGGATTACGGATCCTTGAGCAAGATTAAGACATAAACAAAGCTTACTTAACAAAAATTGAATCAAAACCATCTGAACCACAAAGTTAAGATTTTCGGTCATTGGGTGATTTTATGACTAAAAATTTCTAAAAATCCTACACTCTTGGATTAGTGATCCTTAATCACTTATAACCCTAAAACAATGATTAGAATACAAAGATTGAAATCCAATCTTCCAACCCTTCAAAAATTAAATTTCATTCATGAGTAAAAATATGGCTTAGAGATTTTCATTTGTTTCAATCAACATAGATTCAATACATACATGAGTCATAAGATTGAATCAAGCGAGATTAGTTAAAAAAATGAACAAAGTCCTCCCCCCACAACAACTAGAGTTCGGCCTCATCAAGTTAAATAGGCAAGAAATTTTTTTGGATTCATCCTCTTGGATCTTAAATATAGAGAGGATAATAAGAGCATAGAAATTGGTTTCATACTCATAGGATTTTTCTATGATTTTCTATGAATTTTCAAAGTTCTAGATCTAGGAATTTCAAATGATGATCAAGCTTAAGGCTTCAAATCACAAAAATAAATGAAGAACATGATGATGATTGAGTGAAAGGAGTATGGTATACCTCTTAGAAGTTGAAAATGAGCAAGAAATCAAGTGGTTGCTTCACAAAAATGGCTATGGAACTTAAGATTTTTGGAGAGAAAATGGAAGAAAGCTTGATGAAGATGATGAAGTATGGTTTAAAAAGCAAGGGAATGGGCTCACCAAGGGGGTTGGGCCGTGGAAATCAAGGGGTATAAGGGTCCAAGGCATAAATTTTTAGGGACAAAATTGTAATCTTACACAATGGCAATTTTGTGGATTAATTAGAACTTAAGGACAATTTGGTAATTTTGCCTAAGGTAATCATGAAAAACTTGTGGTGGAAATTGTTGAAGATGTGGCTAATTCTCCACCACAAAAACAAGATGAAGATGCCTTAACCATGGTTATAAATTAACTAGGATATGTTAAGTCAGGGGTATTTTGGTCTTTTTACACTAAACTAATCATTACATCCATTAATTGCTAGGTGAGTCATCCCTACGACTCACCTCCCTAGGTGGCAAGATATCTCAGCATCTGATGTCAGGTTTTGTCTCTGCACGTCCGTTCTCGACTCCGTCGATTACCCGATTTAAGTTTTTACGCCCGAATCAAGTATTAAAACCTATTTATTTTGAAAAATTTCAAAATAACCTACATCATTGGAAATGAGATATAAAATCTATTCATTTCGTTCTGGGGTCAAAATTACTGATCATTAAAATCTTACTGTCAGTGAAAACGCAGATCGGGTTCCGTCTGAATTTTCAACAAAAAATTTAACCGTATACTTATAAAAATAAGTATAATATGAATATGACTTTTGTTTTCTCAAAGTCATTTTCTAAGTTTCAGATAAAAATATAAACGTTTATTATCTTTATACCGATCTTAGAAAGCAGAAAAATCAGGGTATTACATTACTACCCCACTTAAAAAAATTTCGCCCCCGAAATTTCGTGACTCAAAACTAGACATGATTTCTTAACCCCGAGGTTTTACTTTCACAAAGTGTATAGAAGAACTTTGTCAATCTGAAAAGAATACAAGAATGTTCAATATGTAAAAAGATTCTTTAATAGGTTCGTGAGTGTAAAAATGCATAGCTAATACATATTTACAACCATGATTCTAATAAAGTTCCTTCCTTCATAAGAAGTCCCAGAGAATTAGGAACTCACAAAACGAATAGTTCCTAACCTTAGGAGAATTTATTCTTTGAACAAGGGATTTACAAACCGAAAATTTAAAAATAACAACAGTCCGATAAAAATTCAGACTAAATCACTTTTACCAAAAGTAAAAGTGACTGGACTAAGTCTCATCTAGAAACTTCTTTTATCAAGAAAATATCTATCCCGAACAACAACCGGACAGTTCACAAAAATTTCCACAATAATCGGTACAACAATTGAAGTTTGAAAACAATTCACAATTGTTGGAAAATAAATGATCTGACCCCAAAATCTTGACTGATCACATCAATCAAAAGAAAAACGACTTGAATAAATTTATTTCAAGAAACCTTTATTATCATAAAGTCGTAGATATTATATATATCAACTGAAAAGGCTAACAACAACATAAAAGACTTTGGAGAGTCAAATACTCAAGGATACCTACAGATGATTCTACTTAGATCCTATTACAAACTTAACATGTGCTAGTCACTAAAACACGCATCTTACATATAATGTTCCTATGTATAACTACATCTTTGGTTCATGATTCGATTGCAAAAAATTCTGAAGAACTCTGCAACTGTCTTCCATAATACTTTCAGGTTGTGAAGTTTTCAACACTATTCCTGATATAGACTCTTCCCTTTGTAATTGTTTTTTGTGTTGTTGGCAACTTTTGCAAACCTCGGTGCATTACAATCCCTTGATAAGTGACACACTCGATTACAATTGAACCATTTAACCCCTCTTATTGAATAAGTTTTAGCTATATGTTTTGGGTCTCCACACTTGTAACATCTTCTGACTTAGCCTTGGGTTTGGTTCTTTTGGCCTCCACTTCCTGAAGCAGAGTCATTAGAACGACAAGGTTGTTGATTCTGATCATTTCCTGGGGGTCGAAAATAAGGTTTCCTCTGATTTTGCTTCTCCTTCTTATTCTGCTTACAGAATAGGAATCAAGATGGCCCGCCGGTAGTACACGAATAGTCTTTAACTTTCCTTTCTGCTCCACCTTCCGGCACTTTTCTACTAAAGCTTGAAAGTTGTGAATTTCCAGCGGTAGCACAGACATTTTGATTTTGTATCGTAAGCCTCCTTCAAATCTCTTACATTCCCAACCTTCATCAGATTGAGTTTGGAAGAAACGGTAATACTTGACTATAAATTCAAACTTTGTGGTATATTCATCCACAGATAGTTTGTTCCGTTGTAGAGGTAAGAACTCGTGTCCCTTCTCAACTCTAGCGCTCTGAGGAAAAAACTTATCCAGGAAAACAGTGCGGAAAACACTCCAAGTATATTCCTGGTTAACTGCTTTCAGTATGTGTCTAATATCCGCCCACCAGCATCCTGCATCTCCGAAAAGCAGAGAAAAGCATACGGAACCTTTGATTCTTCAGGGTTGTTGATAAGCTCGAAAATATTTTCCAGTTCTTGTATCCACAAGTCAGCCTTCTCAGAATTGTCATCTCCATAATATCGTTGAGGGTTCTGATTTCTGAAGTTTGCAAGATTTTTCGCCTCGACTGCCAGCTCAGCCCGAACCTGGTCCAGATCATTTTGGGCAACTACGATAGCAGCAACACTAATCATAGCCTGAACGGCATGGTTCATCTGTTAAATCACATCCTTGTTGCCGACATAATCACGATCACCATCACGATCACATTCACGTCCATGTCCAATTCCTGGTTCCATAACTGACCTACAAGACAATTTCAGTCAGTTCGCAACCAGAAACTGAAACGTATACTTATGTGTCTAAAATACATTATTTCTAAGAAGTAATTCGGTCAATGTGCCATCTACTGTTCATAGATTCTTACAAGGTCTTGACTACCTCAAAACCCATCGGAACACACCTACTTGTATACCGTCACACATTGTTTTGACAAGGAAACAATTCAGGAAAGGTCCAACCAGAGATTACACAACAAAAACTTAACAGACCTATTCCCTAAGGTTCTCGAAAGACTCGACGAGCTCTAATACCACTCTGTAACACCCCCCTTGGACATTACTATGTGATCACGTGCAGAAATAAATTAAAAATAATTTTGCTGGTTGCTTTCGGAAATTGTTTTATTTTAAGTCAAAATCTGGGTTTAAAACAATTTCTTCTGAATACTTCGAACATAACTTGCACATCACACTAGTAAAAACCATTTTATTCACAACAGAATTTCAAACCATTTCAAGGTTTTCAAAACACCTACACGGACTTTCTAAAACATAACACCCAATAAAAATCCTAGACTGGTCACTCTACAAGACACTTACTGACAAAACTTCGTGACCATCCCTATGATCACATATCTCTTTCCGCAATTTGGACTTAAGTCTCCAAGTGACTTAAGGAACGCTTCTGCAACATCTGCACTCGTGTACCAAGGTACAACAGCAAAGCCAGAAGAACATATATATGAAAGGGTGAGTTCCAATATATGGATTTTAAAAAGATAATCATATGCACGATACACAAACATCATTTAACATGTATATTCAAAATAAACAATTATTTATCAAAGGGTTTCATACCCGGCAATCTTCGTTGTTTTAAAAAAAATGACACTTCAATATTCATCATCTAACTTTGTACCTAATCTCCGGAGCTTCAACCATCAAATAAATGAGCTGATCAGGCTCTCGTTGCCAAATAAGGCAGGTTTTAATCGTTGCCAGATAAGGCAGGTTTTAAATTAACCATATCATTGTCCAAAACGAAGTATAGTGGTTACTACTTATAGTATATGGTTTCGTGGTCATATGTCCATCAAGGCACGGTGATGCAAACTTCGTGAATACTTGTCATCAAGAATTCAAGTCCTATGCATAGGCACGTCTGCCCAAAAATGCATGTAAAACGTTTTGTTCACGTCAGTTTCTTTGTGTTCATTCTTTCCGTGTCGAGGCTCAAAGGCTCACGACCAATCCAATGTTTAAACATATAAGTTTATCAACCATACCAATCAAACAGACTCCGAGTCAAAAATGTGCAAATTAATCCATCATTCCAATAAAACAGACTCCAAGTCAAAATGTGCAAATCACGAAATCTAGACCGATGCACCGGATTTAGATTCGTAGATTTTGGCGCACAAAAATCAATACATATTTTTATAGGACATCTAATCCATAACTTGTCGTTGAGGACACACGGTCCACACCATAGAACACTAGACCCGACGTCTCGGCAACTAGGTTTGTCTTTCAATTTTAAAACATTTTCGTTCTGTGAAACACAAATCAAAAACAAAATTTCCTCAACTTATCCAAGTTGTTGGAAATAACCCGTTGTATAAATCCACTTTACAGAAAATCCTTTTAAGGTGAAAATTCGTTTTATAAAATCATAAAAATCACTTAAAATTCATTTTCTTTTAAAAATCAATATTTTGAACATGAAAATATTGCTTTGAGACAAAATCTATGTTTTAACTAATATTACCATTTTTTAATAATTCTTCTGTAAATATTGTCGGAATTGTCCGACATTTGACTTTTTAAAAACGTTTTAAGTTCAAATATGACTTTTCTAGTAAAATAAATTTTCCAACACCGTAATAAAATTATTTGAAACTTATTTTCTTAAAATAATATTTTCTAATATTTAGAAATTTCTTACGTATAAATTAGCAGTACCAAAATATTTTCACGGTTACATCCTCACTGTAACTCATAAAACACTCTTACGCCGTTAAATCATTAAAATAATATTATTTTTCACTATTATCCATTTTCACCAAACAAATAATTAAGTAGTAATATATTACTATTTTCCACTAATTAAAACTCATTATTTCATAAAAAGGTTATTGACGCTTTTAACTCCGTAATTAATTGAGCACTGACCACTGTTAGGCTTTTCAATCCACAATCAACATCAATAACAATCATGTCAATAATATATAAAATAGCAATTAATGACATACAACCAAATATAATAACAATAAAATGCAGATAAATAAATAATTTAAAAGCAGTTATTTCTAACTACGTAAAATAACAAATACACTCAAATAAATCATACAAACCAAACAAATTACATACAGCTATCGGAAAAATCCCTCAGGTACTCCCCTTACCTCTTGAAGATTTTTCCTTATGAATTTAAGTTCCGTCAAACATCCGATCTCCGCAAAACACATACACAATTCACACAACAATTTATCCTTCAACAAAACACAGCAAATAATAATCAATCAAACACTAAATACACCTATGCTCCTATATGATAGGTTCGGCCATGAGGTTTTTAAGTTGGCTAGACATGATAAAATTTTTCAAGCTTTTGGATTAAGAATCCTTAAGCAAGATTAAGACATAAACAAAGCTTACTTAACAAAAATTGAATCAAAACCATCTAAAACACAAAGTTAAGGTTTTCGGCCATGGGGTGATTTTATGACTAAAAATTTCTAAAAATCCTAAACTCTTGGATTAGTGATCCATAATCACTTATAACCCTAAAACAATGATTAGAATACAAAGATTGAAATCCAATCTTCCAACCCTTCAAAAATTAAGTTTCGGCCATGAGTAAAAATATGACTTAGTGATTTTCATTTGATCCAATCAACATAGATTCAATACATACATGAGTCATAAGATTGAATCAAGCAAAATTAATTATAAAAAAAAATGAACAAAGTCCTCCCCCCACAACAACTAGGGTTCAGCCTCATCAAGTTAAATAGACAAGAAATTTTTGTTGGATGAATCCTCTTGGTTCTTAAATATAGAGAGGATAACAAGAGCATAGAAATTGATTTCATACGCATAAAATTTTCTATGATTTTCTATGAATTTTCAAAGTTCTGGATCTAGGAATTTCAAATGATGATCAAGGCTTCAAATCACAAAAATAAATGAAGAACATGATGATGATTGAGTGAAAGGAGTGTGGTATAACTCTTAGAAGTTAAAAATGAGGAAGAAATCAAGTGGTTGCTTCACAAAAACGGCTATGGAACTTAAGGTTTTTGGAGAGAAAATGGAAGAAAGCTTGATGAAGATGATGAAGTCTGGTTTAAATAGCAAGGGAATGGGCTCACCAAGGGAGTTGGGCCGTGGAAATCAAGGGGTATAATGGTCTAAGGCATAAATTTTTAGGGACAAAATTGTAATCTTACATAATGGCAATTTTGTGGATTAATTAGAACTTAAGGACAATTTGGTAATTTTACCTACGGTAATCATGAAAAACTTGTCGTGGAAATTTGTTGAAGATGTGGCTAATTCTCCATCACAAAACAAGATGAAGATGCCTTAACCATGGTTATAAATTAACTAGGATAGGTTAAGTTAGGGGTATTTTGGTCTTTTTACACTAAACTCATCATTAAATCCTTTAATTGCTAGGTGAGTCATCCCTATGACTCACCACCCTAGGTGGCAAGATATCTCAGCATCCGATGTTGGTTTTTGTCTCTGCACGTCCGTTCTCGACTCCGTCGATTACCCGATTTAGGTTTTTACGCCCGAATCAAGTATTAAAATCTAGTTATTTTGAAAATTTTCAAAATAACCTATATCATTGGAAATGAGATATAAAATCTATTCATTTCTTTCTCGGGTCAAAATTAAGTTTTCTGATCAGTAAAATCTTTCTGTCATTGAAAACGCAAACCGGGTTCCGTCTGAATTTTCAACCAAAAATTTAACCGTATACTTATAAAAATAAGTATAATATGAATATGACTTTGGTTGTCTCAAAATCAATTTCTAAGTTTCAGATAAAAATATAAACATTTATTTATATTTATACCGATCTTAAAAAGCAAAAAAATCGGGGTGTTACACGTTTCGTTTCATATTGCAAACCCACATAATTGATTCTACCCTCTATCAAATGTGATTTTAGTAAAAATGAGATATTTGGTTACTGACAGGTAAATTTGATTTTGCCTCCAGAAGCAATTCTAACTAGAAGCTACAAAATGTAAATTTTGAGTTGAGTTGAAAAATTTACACTGAGTTTTACATCAAACTTTCTTTCATAATAAAAACACCGAACATAAATCACTTCACTTCAAACTCAATTCTAACCAAATCAATTTTACAAAATCAATTACATTAAAAATCATTTTTATCAAACGTTCATTCAAACACACACTTGATATAGAAAATGAGCTAGTTAGGCTACCTTCGTCTTTATCTGCTATTTTTTTATTCTTTTTTTTATTTATTATTCTTCTGCTATTTAAGACTATTGCATAATAATTGATATATAAGAAGGGGTGGATAGCTCAACTGGTTTGAGCTAAATGATATAAGGTGTTGAAGAAGTTGGAGGTCTAGGGTTCAAATTCTTTTAAAGCAGAAAAATCTAACATAACATACTAACATTTGCCTATACAAAAAAATAATAATTTGATATATGAGAATATTAAATAGATTTTCTAATTTTCTAATTCTAAATAATAAATGTTTTTAACTGACTTATTAATTTTTTTGAACAAGTTTTTAACTAAATTATAATTGACTGAAATATTTAAAATATTATTATCACTCATCAAAACTTACATATGTTTGAACCCAGCTTTTTATTAAGGGTTTTGGTCTACTTGTGAGAAAGACATCTTTCAAGCCTGTACACATTGGTTATCTCAGGGTGTAATTCCTGAATACATTAGTGACACAAACATAGTCCTCATCCCCAAATGTGATCAGCCAATATCCATGCATGACCTTAGACCCATTTCTTTCTGCAATGTATCTTACAAAATCCTTGCCAAGGTACTCTCTACTCGCCTATCAAGTGTTATTGATAAATGTATTTCTGAAGAACAATCTGCATTTATTGCTTCTAGATCTATTTTGGATAATGCAATGATTGCTTATGAGATCTTACATCACATGAAGTGTAAGACTACAGGTAATCGAGGAGAAGCGGCACTCAAAATTGATATTAGTAAAGCTTTTGAGAGGGTCAGTTGGGACTATCTTGCAGCTATTATGTTAAAATTGGGCTTCTCAACACAATGGGTTCATTGGATCTATCTTTGCATCTCCTCTTCATCTTTATCTATCTTGGTGAATAATGAGCCAGTGGGTCCCATCAAGCCTGGTCGTGGTCTTCGTCAAGGGGATCCTTTGTCTCCTCTCCTCTTCATTATTTGTGTAGAAGGCCTCTCGGCCATGATTAAAAATAATGAAAGAAGGGGTGACCTTCATGGCATTAAGATTTGTCGGGGTGCACCAACTATCTCCCACCTTCTCTTTACAGACGACAATTTTCTATTCTTCAGAGCCTCGGAAAAGGAATTCTTGTGCATGAAAAAATTGCTTGAGGACTATGAGAGTGTAACACCCGGGTGCCGACGAGGGCGGGGAGTGGTCGCCGGTGCAAGAAGGCATAGACAAGGAGCGGCTCCTGGCAGGCTTCTAGGCGGAGGGACACATGAATAAATCAATAACACACCCGAATGAGAGGGATCCTGAGACTATGTAGGTATGGGACTATTGGTCGCGCTGTCGCGCACGCGCCAAAAAGCGAGCGGTTTGTAAAAATGTAGTTTAGGGAGTGACAACTCGAGTATCGTCTCACAAGGACTCTTGGGTTGTTGTTATTAACACAAAATCAGTTTTTTGGGGGGGGGGGGGGGGGGTTTGGATAATTGAAATTAAACAAAGAAAACAAAGCAGAACAGAGCAATGAAAACAGAACAGTTTCAAGGATTATCAAATAAACTAAAGCGATTAACCTACTGTTCTCGGTTTCCCACTATCATTGGTAAATGTAAATTCCAAGCCCTAAGCAGATTCTAATCCCCTTTCGGTTGTAGCAACAATTAACAAACGAAATCGCTACTACGAGATATATGTTCCTATTCTCGAATTAAACAAACGGGGTGAAGCCATCATGAACTAAACGAACATGAACAAACACACGTGAATTAAACAAACGCGATTCAATATAGGAACATAACATCACCGAAATAAATCAACACAACACTATACACTCCTGAATTAAACAAACAGAAATATATAGCATAGTATTGAAAAGAGAAAAGCAAACAAAACAGGAATTACAAAACCTCAAGTGTGGTGGAAATCAATGACAGTAGACTAATCAAAGAAAATTAGTTCTCCATAGAAAATGAAACACAACCAAAAATTCTATAGAAAACAGTGGAGAATGAAAGGTTATTATCTAATCTGCCCAGAACAACCATTTATAGCATTCAAGAACTGTGCCTACTCGTGAGGCAAACCCTTGCTCGCGAGGCGAATATTATGAAGAGTCTGCAACGTTTGATCTTCTCGCGGGGCGAAGTACGACTCGCGTGGCGAGGAATGGAAGAGTCATGGCTTCTGGTCTTCAGTCTCGCGAGGCGAGACTTGGATTCGCGAGGCGACACAGAAATCTTGCATTTTTCTGGAACAGTCAGTGTTCAGGGTCGCGAGGCGAGAAGAGGAGTCGTGGGGCGAACCAGAGAGGATGACCTTCTGCTGTTCAGCTGACTTTCAGGTTCGCGTGGCGAATGGACACTCGCGGGGCGAACACCTCCAGGATTGGATTTTCCCCTATTTCTTCATTCCCTTAACTTCTAACTTAACCTGAAAACAATAAAATAGCCATAAGTGCTTTATTTGACTCAAAACTGGCTAAATTAACCTAAAACTACTTTAGAGACTCAAAATCTTGCTTGAGGACAATCTAATCTAATTTGGGTGAAAATGAGATATAATTAGCACAAAACCCTGGTCATACTAGCCATAAAACTAGATGAGGCAGAGGCTTATCAAAATACCCCAAACTTAAACTTTGCTTGTCCCCAAGCAAACTAAAACTCAAAAATAAAAAAGACTCAAGACATGGCAAGCTTAAGGGTTCAATCAACTTTGCACAAATTCAAGCAATTTCATCAAAACAGTTTTTTTCTTCAATGTCCCCCCCCCCCCCCCCCTTTTTCAAACAAAGTAATCCCCACAATCCTTTATTCTGAACAGTTGAGAATTTCATCATTCAAGAAATCATTAATCTAAGCAAGGGATCCAAGTTACACACAAGAGGGAGATCACCAAATTCAAACAACTGCCTTCCTCACAAGGGCATTTAGTGTTTCACTCAATCGCTCAGTTTTTGTCAGGCAATCAACAATTCACTCAATTCACCTTTCAGAAGCACTTCCCATAAATTTGATTTTCATCTCCAAATGATTCCCACAGAAAACATGCATGCAACATCAAAAGGTCTTTTATGGCTGTAATGGGGCCTGGCTAAGGGTAGGATATACAAAGGTACTAGGCTTAAGTCCCTAGGAACTAAGAGAGCATGAACACTTCAAAACATTGAAATTCCACTCAAGTTCCTTTTCTCATTCTTCTTTTTGCCTTGGGTGACTACAACCTTTCTCTTCTAATAGCCTTTTTTTTTTGACATTTTTGCACCTTTTTATTGTTTTTTTTTCTTTCTTCTTTGCCTTTGGCTCCAACCTTTTTATTATTATTTTTTTCTTTTTCTCAATCCCAAACAACACATCACCTTGTAGCCACCCCAAACTTAGTTTCTTGCAAACATTCTCTTGTTAAGATTCCATGCTCTCCTAATCCTAAGATCGGGTTAACATGGTTTTCCAGATTTTAGCTTATAACATAAGGTCAACAAGAAACAATAGGCTAATCAGGCTCAAAGGGGCTAACTAGGAACATGCATTAGGGATGGTTATTTTAGGCTAAGTAGTTATTTACAAATAAAATGCCTAAACATGCAAACCAAGAAGAGACTCGAGAAAATTCGGGAAAGTGCAATCCAAAAGTGATTCTCACAGTCAAAAACATGTTGGAGGCTCAAACCTCACCTGGACAATTTTTTTGCAAATTGTTTGACAGAGATTCTATCCCTAGTGTGTGCTTCCTATCACCCCAAACTTATCATAAATCATGCCATCACAACAAAATATCTCAAAGTTCAGTTTTCAATCACATGGGGATCACTTTTCAAAAACAAAATTTTTTTCCAACCTAGGGGGAATCATCACATAAATCATGCAAAATCATGCAATCAATCTGTGCAAAATCAATCAAAACCAACAAGCTCACCAACCAAAGACTCACACAATTTATTCAAGAGCTAAGAGAAAATAAACGAGACACAAAACAAAACTACAATTGGTTCCCTCCCCCACACTTAAAACATACATTGTCCCCAATGAAACAACATAACTATAAAATCAGAGTGAGGGAAAGGAATGGGTGCTCCCTGATCAAGTGGCAGTGTAGGTGGGAGCTTCCAAGGAGAGCTCCTCAACAGTAGCATCGTCAGGAACACCAGCAGCCACACCATGGAATGGCTTCAGCCTCTGCCCATTAACCTTGAAGGACTTGTTGCTACCTGCATCTTTAATCTCTACTGCACCATAAGGAAAAATATTAGTAACAACAAATGGGCCAATCCACTTGGACCTAAGTTTCCCAGTCATCAATTTCAGGCGAGAGTTAAATAGTAAGACTTGTTGGCCCACAGAAAATTTTTTCCTAGTAATCATCCTATCATGAAAATATTTTGTTTTCTCTTTATAAATCCTGGAGCTTTCATAGGCTTCTAGCCTAAGCTCCTCAAGTCCGCTTTAATCGGAGTTTTCTTTCAATACCAGCTTTCTTCATTTCCAAGTTACAGCACTTGACTGCCCAATATGCACGGTGCTCAACTTCCACCGGGAGGTGACATGCCTTACCAAATACAAGCCTAAAGGGGGACATCCCTATTGGTGTCTTGAAAGCGGTCCTCTGAGCCCACAGTACGTCTTCTAGACGGCGGCTCCAGTCCTTTCTATTCGGCTGCACCATTTTCTCTAAGATTTGCTTGATCTCCCTATTTGATATCTCAGCCTGGCCATTGGTCTGGGGATGGTAAGCAGTGGAGACTCTATGCACAACCCCATACTTCCGGAGTAGAGCTTCCATGGTGCGGTTGCAGAAGTGAGTGCCCTGGTCACTGATAATAGCCCGAGGTATGCCAAACCTGCAAACAATATTGGACCTAACAAATTTTGAAACAACTTTAGCATCGTTAGTCCTAGTGGGGATAGCTTCCACCCACTTTGAAACATAGTCAACAGCCAAAAGAATGTACAGAAAACCAAAAGATGCAGGGAAATGACCCATAAAATCAATCCCCCACACATCAAAAACCTCACAAAAAAGCATGGGCTGCTGAGGCATCTCACTCCTACGAGTGATGGCAGGGCCTGCTGTTTGACATTCCTTACAATTCCTGTAGACCTCATAAGCATCTCTAAAAATTGTGGGCCAGTATAACCCAGAATCTAGGACTTTTCTTGCCATCCTCTGTGGTCCAAAGTGTCCCCCTACTTGAGAGGCATGAGAAAAGTGCAAGATGGACTCTGTCTCATAATCGGGGACACACCTCCGAATCACCTGATCACTGCAAAACTTCCAAAGGTACGGATCATCCCACACATAGTACTTTGAATCACTCTTGAGCTTGTGAATCTTGGATCTACTTGTACCTACAGGAACAACACCAGCAACAAGAAAGTTAACAATGTCAGCAAACCATGGCGTTACCCCATGCAGATGTAGAAGCTGTTCATCCGGAAAATCATCCTGGATGGGAGAAGGATCCTCATCCCTTGCTATTCGGCTCAAGTGATCGGCTACCAAATTTTCAGCTCCACTCCTGTCTTTTATCTCCACATTGAACTCTTGGAGCAAAAGCATCCACCGAATCAATCTTGGCTTCGCTTCTGGTTTCTTTAACAGGTACTTCAGAGCTGCATGGTCAGTGAAAACAATAACCTTGGAACCTAGCAAATATGACCTAAATTTATCAAGTGTAAAAACAACAGCTAGCAGTTCCTTTTCAGTGGTGGTGTAATTTGATTGTGCAACATCTAATGTCCTAGAAGCATAATGAATGACATGAGCAGCCTTGCCCACCCTTTGTGCCAGAACCGCTCCCACAGCATAATTAGAAGCATCACACATAAGTTCAAAAGGGAGGGTCCAGTCAGGGGGCTGGATTTTGGGGGTAGAGGTCAATGCTCCTTTCAGGTAGTCAAATGCCTTCTTGCAGTTGTCATCAAAATGGAACATGGCATCATTCTTCAGCAAGTTTGACAAAGGCATAGCTATCTTGCTGAAGTCCTTAATGAAGCGCCTGTAGAAACCTGCATGACCAAGAAAAGAACGGATCTCGTGAACGCAAGATGGATAAGGCAATGTAGAAATCACATCAATTTTTGCAGGATCTACTGAAATACCCTCTTTAGAAATAACATGACCCAAAACAATCCCCTGTTCTACCATAAAGTGACATTTTTCATAGTTCAAAATCATATCAGTCTCAATGCATCTTTCTATAACTAAACTCAGACTATGCAAACATGCATCAAATGAGGAGCCATATACAGTGAAGTCATCCATGAACACCTCCATGAAATTTTTAATAAATTCAGTGAAAATGCTAAGCATGCATCTTTGGAAAGTGCCAGGAGCATTACAAAGGCCAAATGGCATCCTCCTATAGCCAAACGTGCCGAAGGGGCATGTGAAAGTGGTCTTTTCCTGATCCTCTGGGGCAATATGGATCTGGAAGTACCCGGAAAAGCCATCAAGAAAACAGTAATGAGATTTACCAGCCAGCCGTTCCAGCATCAGATCTATGAACGGCAAAGGAAAGTGATCCTTTCTGGTGGCCTGATTCAACTTCCTATAATCTATACAGACTCGCCAGCTATTCTGGACTATAGTGGGTACAAGCTCATTATTATCATTTCTTACCACTGTGAGGCCGGACTTCTTGGGTACAACTTGCACTGGACTTACCCAAGTACTATCAGAGATGGGGTATATGATACCCGCTTGCAGAAGTTTAGTCACCTCTTTCTTCACCACATCCAGAATCAATGGATTGAGCCGCCTTTGGGCCTGTCTAACTGGTTTAGCCCCATCCTCCAACAGAATTCTATGCATACATCTGGAGGGGCTAATTCCTGGGATGTCAGCCAAGATCCACCCAATCGCCTTCTTGTGCTTCTTCAGAACCTCCAATAGTTTAGCTTCCTGGTCAGAGTCAAGGCTGGAGGAAATAATGACTGGAAGTTTTTCATTCCGCTCCAAGTAAGCATACTTCAGGTTCCCAGGAAGTGGCTTGAGCTCTAAGGAGGGTGGCTGCTCAATGGATGGTACATTTGGAGTAGCCACGATGTCAAGAACTTTGGCTGAACAGACAGCTTCACTTTCACTATCACCCTGCAAAGTTGAATCAAGAAACTCAGCACAAACAGCACACGGGTTAGTGTCAGTACAGTCAGTACATGAATATATATCATCAAAACCGGAAGTAAATGGAAAATCAGAAACAAGGTCCTCATGGGTGTCATCAATAATGTCAGAGAGCAACTCTAATTGGAAAACAGAGTGCTCTTCCAATGGATGTTTCATAGCATCAAAGATGTTAAACTTTGCCACAGTATCACCAAACTCCATAGACATGGTCCCATCATCAACATCAATCTTAGTCTTAGCTGTCTTCATGAACGGTCTGCCCAGGATTATTGGTGATCTACTGGAATTTGTCTCTCCTGCCATGTCTAGGATGTAGAAGTCAGCAGGGAAAATCAACTCATCAACTTGTACCAGCACATCTTCTACCATTCCCATGGGTCGGGCACTGGTCCTGTTGGTCAACTGGATAGTGAGACCTGTATACTGCAAGGGACCAAGATCAAGGTTATTGAAAATAGAGGGGGGCATGACATTTATGGAGGCTCCCAAACATGCAATTTTCGAATCTGCTGTCCCCAATAGTGCATGGAATAGTAAAAGTGCCTGGATCCTAGCACTTCTGTGGTAGTGCCTGAGTGGGGGCTGAAACAGTAACTTTTTCTGGTGCAGGCTTAGACTGGATAAGAGCTGAAACATTTCTTCCCAAATTAACTCTCTTATTACTCTTCAACTTCCTCTTGTTGGTGCATAAATCCTTCAGAAATTTAGCATACTTAGGAACCTGCTTGATCACATCTAGAAGGGGAATATTCATAGCCACCTTTCTGAACACATCTAGAATTTCCTTCTCCTTGTCTTCACCACCAATCTTCTTATTTTTCTGCACTCTGTGTGGGAAGGGGATCGGTGGTGTGTACACTTTCTCAGTTTCAACAATAACAGAAGGCTCAGGAGTTACCTCAACAGTTTCTTCATCTTTTACAGAGTTTGCCTCGACCACTCTTCCAGATCTCAAAGAAATGGCACTCACATTAGGATTGGAAACATTGGGATTTATCACTGTTTGTGCAGGCAGTTGACTTGATCCTTGAGCTTGCTGTATGTTATTTATGGATGTGGCAAGCTGTCCAATCTGTGTCCGTAAATCTTGAATGCTAGCATCTGTTCGCTGCTGAGACTGGCCAACTTGCTGCTGAAATTGTGTCTGTGAGGCCTGAAACTGTCCAATTTGCTGCTGGAACTGGAGATTTTGTGCAGCCATTTGTGCAGTCATTTGTGCAGTCATTTGCTTGAATAGGTCCTCTAGTGAAGGTTTAGAAGGTGCAGAAGTGGTCACTTGAGGAGGATTCTGTGGTGCTGCCATCGGTTGTTGTTGGGATGAGTTCCCATACCGAAGATTAGGATGATTCCTCCAGTTGGGATGGTACCTATTTGTGGAAAGGTCAGGAGTGCTGTACCGGTTCTGACCGTTGCCTTGATTATAGGGATGGACTGCATAAGCTTGAGACATATCAGTAACTGACCCTTCCTTCGGAATGGGGCATGCATCATACGGGTGCTCAGGAGAGTTGCACATGCCACACAACCTTGCAGGCTGAACCCTATCCATTGCCATTTGCTTTACCAAAGAAGTGAGCTCATCCATTCTATTCTCAAGGGCCTGGTTGGAAGAAGAACTATGGACCTCATTCACACCCCTTGTCTCAACAGAATTTCTCCTGGTAGTAAATTGCTGGGAGTTCAGTGACATAATTTTCAATTAATTGCTTGGCAGCAGCTGGAGTCTTATCAACAAGTGCTCCCCCACTAGCAGCATCCAAAATATTTCTATCCATCGGTAGTAACCCTTCATAAAAATAATGGATAAGAAGTTGCTCAGAAATCTGATGTTGAGGGCAACTGGATACCAACTGCTTGAATCTCTCCCAATATTCAGCCAATGACTCATTTCCTTGTCTGATGCCACATATTTCTTTCCTGATTGATGCAGCTCTGGAGGCAGGAAAATATTTCTCTAAAAAGAGCTTCTTCAAATTGTTCCAGGTGGTAATAGAGTTTGGCTCAAGATATAACAGCCAATCCTTTGCAGCGCCCTGGAGTGAGAACGGGAAAGTTCTCAGCTTGATGTTATCCTCAGTTACTCCCTCTGATCTCAAGGTTGTGGAGCAGACAACCTGGAATTCCTTCAAATGCTTGTGTGGATCCTCACCTACAAGACCACTAAACCTTGGCAACAAATGGACTAGACCAGATTTTAATTCAAAGGGAGTATCAGCACCAGAATATGCAATACACAAGCCATTATAATTAACATCAGGGGCAGCAAGCTGTCTTAATGTCCTTTGGTCACCCATGTTATCAAAAACAATTTTAGAATTAGAATCACCACTAGTACTAGCCCGAATTGCTCTACGGCGTGTGTGCAGTGTTCTTTCAATTTCAGGATCAAAATCACACAGTTCAGAGCAAGTAGACCTAGTAGCCAGACCAATTCAAAACAAAAACAGAAAATAAAAGAAAGAAAAAAAATGCGAAAAATAACAAACAAGAGTCCCCGGCAACGGCTCCAATTTTTGGTCGCGTTGTCGCGCACGTGCCAAAAAGCGAGCGGTTTGTAAAAATGTAGTTTAGGGAGCGACAACTCGAGTATCGTCTCACAAGGACTCTTGGGTTGTTGTTATTAACACAAAATCAGTTTGGGGGGGGGGGGGGGGGTTGGATAATTGAAATTAAATAAAGAAAACAAAGCAGAACAGAGCAATGAAAACAGAACAGTTTCAAGGATTATCAAATAAACTAAAGCGATTAACCTACTGTTCTCGGTTTCCCACTATCATTGGTTCATGTAAATTCCAAGCCCTAAGCAGATTCTAATCCTCTTTCGGTTGTAGCAACAATTAACAAACGAAATCGCTACTACGAGATATATGTTCCTATTCCCGAATTAAATAAACGGGGTGAAGCCCTCACGAACTAAACGAACATGAACGAACACACGCGAATTAAACAAACGTGATTCAATATAGGAACATAACATCACCGAAATAAATCAACACAACACTATACACTCCTGAATTAAACAAACAGAAATATATAGCATAGTATTGAAAAGAGAAAAGCAAACAAAACAGGAATTACAAAACCTCAAGTGTGGTGGAAATCAATTACAGTAGACTAATCAAAGAAAATTAGTTCTCCATAGAAAACGAAACACAACCAAAAATTCTATAAAAAACAATGGAGAATGAAAGGTTATTATCTAATCTGCCCAGAACAGCCATTTATAGCATTCAAGAACTGCGCCTACTCGCAAGGCGAACCCTTGCTCGCGAGGCGAATATTATGAAGAGTCTGCAACGTTTGGTCTTCTCGCGGGGTGACGTACGGCTCGCGTGGCGAGGAATGGAAGAGTCATGGCTTCTGGTCTTCAGTCTCGCGAGGCGAGACTTGGATTCGCGAGGCGACACAGAAATCTTGCATTTTTCTGGAACAGTCAGTGTTCAGGGTCGCGAGGCGAGAAGATGAGTCACGGGGTGAACCAGAGAGGATGACCTTCTGCTGTTCAGCTGACTTTCAGGTTCGCGTGGCGAATGGACACTCGCTGGGCGAACACCTCCAGGATTGGAATTTCCCCTGTTTCTTCATTCCCTTAACTTCTAACTTAACCTGAAAACAATAAAATAGCCATAAGTGCTTTATTTGACTCAAAATTGTCTAAATTAACCTAAAACTACTTTAGAGACTCGAAACCTTGCTTGAGGACAATCTAATCTAATTTGGGTGAAAATGAGATATAATTAGCACAAAACCCTGGTCATACTAGCCATAAAACTAGATGAGCCAGAGGTTTATCAACTATACAGTTGAGGAATGCTTATATGAATTGATTGATAATAGCTATACTAACAAGATGCATCTTCTTTTTGGTAGCCCATCACTTAAGAACTCCACAGTTAAGCATGCTTGACTTTGAGCAATTCTGGGATGGGTGACATCCTGGGAAGTTTAAGGAAGCGTGTAAGTGAGGACAAGTGGTTCGGGGACGAACCATTGAGGAAGGCTTATATGAATTGATTGGTACTACCTATACTAACAAGATGCATCTTCTTTTCGGCAGCCCATCACTTAAGAACTCCACAGTTAAGCGTGCTTGACTTGGAGCAATTCTGGGATGGGTGACCTTCTGGGAAGTTTTCCCAGGAAGCGTGTGAGTGAGGACAAAGTACGTCGAAACAGACCCATGTTGGTTTGTGGGGATAGTCGTCAATTCATAAAGCAGCTAAGGATGTTGCAGAGAGTGCTTCTAGTTTGGCCATAAATTACCAGAAGTCAGAAATCCTTTTTAGAGAAATGTTCCAACTGATACCAAGGAGTCTCTTTCCTCTATACTGGGTGTCCAGAAATCTATTGGTAATGGTAAGTACCTTGGTCTTCCTTCTATGATTAGCCGGGACAAAAAAAAGCATTTTCAACTTCATCAAAGATAAGGTTTGGAAGAAGATTTCCTCTTGGAATAGTATAATGTTATCCATGGCTAGCAGAGAGGTTTTGATTAAGGCAGTAGCTCAGGCAATCCCCTCTTATTGTATGAGCATATATTCCATTCTTCCTTCTATTGCAGATGATGTTCATAAGATGCTTAATTCGTTTTGGTGGGGCTCCATTAAAAAGAAATCTCCTGGAATAAATTGGTTATCATGGGATAAGCTTACTATTCACAAGGATCATGGTGGTCTTGGCTTCCGAAACCTTCATGCCTTCAACTTGGCCATGCTTGGTAAACAAGGTTGGAAACTCCTATCTTGCCCAAATGCTCTTGTCTCTCAGCTCTTCACAGCTAAATACTTCCTACGTGGGGATTTTTTGGAGGCTCTTATCGGACATAATCCCTCATACATATGGCATAGCATTTGGTCATCCCAAGCATTGATCAGAGAGGGCTTTCGTTGGCGCATTGGTAATGGTTCTCAAATAAAAATTTGAACTCTCCTTGGCTTCGTGATATTGATGTTTCTAGTATGTTCATTCACAGTTTATGACTGCCAAATGAGAAGGCTTGGAATGTCCCTCTTGTGAGTGCAACTTTCGCCGAGGATATTGCTAAGCAAATTTTGCAAGTGCCTCTGTTTAATGCTGCTAAAGAGGACTTGCGAGTTTGGGCTCCTTGCAAATCCGGTCAATATTCGGTAAGAACAGGTTACCATCTATGTACCAATAATATTCTTGATCATGCTCACTTGATAGAGGATGGTAATTGGTGCCTAATATGGAAGTTGCAGGTTCCAAAACGTGTTGATCAACTTTTACTATGGATAGCTTGTAGGGATTGCCTTCCAACTAGAGCTGTGTATGCGGACCGGCCCGGTCCGTTTAAGCTCGGTCCGGTCCGTTTAAGCCGGTCCGTATAAGTCCGCACTTAAACGGACCAGACTTAATAGTCTGCATGATAAATGGACTCTAGAAAACAGAGTCCGCGTTCGGTCCGCATATTCTGCGGACTAAACGGACTATCCGCGGACTCTGCACTTCTTTTTTTTACATATCAAGCATCAAAAATAAATAATGCCTTATGTAGAACAAAAACAAATAATGCCTAATGCAGAACAATTTTGTCAAAGTTAAATCCCATTAAAGCACTAAAGCTGAACAAAATAATTCAAAATTTTCAAATCGTTAATCCTCATAACATAGCCACAAATTTATCCAAATTCATTATGAAAATTCAAAATTTAGAGGGTCCAGAAAGAATGTTAAACATTTACAAATTAGACCTTAGCTCGTGCTTTACCTGCAAATCACGAACGGTGGTGAGGCTGAGATTGATACGGAAACAGCGACCTTCGATTCCCGAACGGTGGGGCTGAGATAGAACACCGGCGAGCGCGAACGGAAAGAGGGAGGCTGTTGAGACAGAATGCAGACGTGAGGGAAGCTGAGGAGTGAGGAGGAATGGGGTTGAGGGAGTCTGAGGTTTTTAGGTCACTAGGCCATTTTTTGATTTGGGTTGAATTGAAATTTTGTGACCCAATAACAGTTTTTTTTTAAAAAATTGTTAAAATTGCATAAGTCCATGGACGGGTCCGCAAATCCGCGAATCGAGTCCGTTTAACCCACGAGCTAAACGGACCGGACCCAAAAAGCCCGCATTTAAATGGACTCGCATTTTAGGGTGTCCAAGTCCGCGCGGACTGCGGGTTAAACGGACAGTCCGTGGATTCAGGTCCATATACCTAGCTCTACTTCCAACAAGGATGAATCTCCAAAAGAAAGGTATCTTTTGTCCTTCAACTTGTACTTTGTGTGAGGTAGACCTTGAAAATCCTTGGCACCTCTTCATCACTTGCCCACATAGTATAGTCTGTTGGGAGGAACTTGGCTTATGGAGCTTGTTAAATTCTAAAATTCTGGTTTGAGAATCTTTTGCTGCCCTTTGTTTCAAACTACTCTCTTCGATTGACAATAACAAAGTAGCTTCCTTTGCCATATGTATTGGGAGTATATGGAAAAGGCGTAATGAGAAGTATTGGGACAACTAGGATATTTCAAGCTCCACTGTCATCCATCGTGCATCCGCATTTCATAAGGAATAGGTTTATTATAAGTCTTTCCCTAGGGCTGTTGAGCCAGTTGCACATGTTCCTAATGCAATAAGCACTTGGAGACCACCACCCAATGGCTACTTAAAATGTAATCAGGATGCATCATTTCCTACAGCTTTGAATTGCACAGGAATTGGACTTTGTATAAGGGACAGTGCTCGGACCTTCATTCTACCAAGAACAATTTGGTCATCTCCATGCATGGTTGTCCTCACCCATGCATGGTTGTCCGTGAGGGTGAAGCTAGTGCACTCCTAGCTGCTCAACTGGGTTACTCATTTGGGATTGCAAAATGTTGTGTTTGAGATGGATAACAAATTGGTGGTAGAGGCTATTAACAAACCTTCCAAGGACTATTCTGAATTTGGCTCTATTGTTGATGAATGTACTAAGACTCTAGTTAATTTCCCACTCTTTAAGGTAGAGTTTGTTAGAAGGCAAGCCAATGGAGTTGCTCATTCCCTAGCTAGGGTGGCTCCATCTAATCCTTGTCTTCATGATTATCATTATGTCCCTTCTTACATTGTTTCCAACATTATGAATGATATGATATGAGCCTATTTATGTCAAAAAAAAAAACTTACATATGTTAAAGTTTTAAAAAAATTCCATAAAATAATATAAAAAATTTATAAATAAGAGATAATAATGGACACAGCAGGGAACTTTTTTTTTTAAAGGACGGAGTGAATATTAACTATTCAGCATAATCTGGATTCACCTTAACCAAGACTATCCAACTTTGAGTAATTCTTCTAATATAATAATACTTTTCCATATATACATATATATTCCCATTTTATGCTCCTTTCATTTCATTACTACTGATCTAACCAAGATTAGTTATTCTGCATGCTTCTAATAATTCCACTAACATAATAGTGCTCTGTCATTTATATTCTCATTTTATGCTCCTTTCATTTCACTATTACAGTATTATTACTGATATCCACAAGCAAGATACATATATAGCTAGGCATTTCAAAATCATTTGCGAATCATTGTTCTCGAATTCTGTACCATATGTGCCCGATGCTCAATTATAATGTCATTTCCACCCTCATTATTACAATATAAAAATTCTGTATAGAATGAATTGTATTGATTGAAAATGGAAATTGCAGGAGCTAGTATATATAACTCAGAAGATCATCAATATATATATATATTAGAATACAAGCAAGATACAAGCAAGACTTTGATTAACTCTTATAATAGAAAGGGCTAAATAGATTACTAATTTACTAACAAAGGGGCTAACAAACAATGAGATAAACCAAATAATATAATCTAATAGTCCCCCTTAAGCTGGAGTGTGTATGTTAATCACACCCAGCTTGGTTACAAAAGAGATAGATCTAATGGCTTTGGTAGAACATCTGCTAGTTGATTAGCACTAGTAATAGGTAGGAGTTGAAAAAGCTTTGCTTGCAATTTCTCCCTGATAATGTGAAAATCAAGTTCCACATGTTTGGTACGTTCATGGAAAGAGTAATTCATGGCTATATGGCGAGTGGCTTTATTGTCACAAAAAAGGAGAGCCGAAGACAAGTATGAGATATGCAAGTCATCTAAGAGATATTTGATCCACTGAAGCTCACATACTGTGGAGGCTAGAGCCCTGTATTCTGCTTCTGAGGAAGAGCATGAGACATTGGCTTGTTTCTTGGATCTCCAAGAAATAAGAGAATTGCCAATGAAAATGCAGTAGTCGGTGATGGATTTTCTGGAATCTGAGCAACTGGCCCAATCTGAATCACTGAAGCCTTTTAGTTGTAATGGTGAATATATGAGTAAAATAACCCTTGAGCAAGTGCTTTGGGAGATATGTGGAGACAAAGTGCGAGTAATCCAGGAGACCACCATATCGTTGCATCTCTGCTAGGCTTCGAAGAGAGGATCAGTTATAGCGGGCTTGAGAATACCGCCATTGATGAATTTGAGTTTGTTCTTGGAGGATAGGGCACATGTGATGGCCCTGCTCCAATTGTAAAAATTGTCCCCATTGACGGGTGGATGAACTAAAACGAATCCCGGGTTTTCTCCAGGATGGAGATAGTATGGACTGGCAGGATTTTGAGAAGGATCGATAGGGGAGGTGGTGGTGGTGGTGGTGGATGAACATCATTATTGATATTGTTATCGGGGCTGCTGGTGGTTGAGAGATCATGGAAAAATTTGCGGAAGCAAGATATATATCAAACTGATTCCATGTTACAATATAGAAATTCTGTATATAATGAATTGTATTGATTGAAAATGGAGATTACATGAGCAAGTATATATAGCTCATAATACAAGCAAGACTTTGACTAAGTTTTTTAACAGAAAGGGCTAAACAGTTTACTAATTTAGTAACTAACAAAAGGGGCTAACAAACAATGAGATAAACCAGATAATATAATCTAATACTTATATTTGGTAGATTTGCATGTCTGCCCTTTCCTCTTGTACAAACTATAATTCATAGTAGTTTTCTCCAATAAAGGAAGAGCACGCAAGACATGAAAATTACACATACTCAAAGAAATCCAGAAAACAAAAATTTCACAACTCTGAAATAGATTTTATGTGTGTATAGTCACAAGACAGTTTCACGTGAAAACTTATAAAGTGGAAATCTTATTGATTTTATTGTTTGCACAATAAAGGAAGACAAATTTAGTCCTCAAACTTAATTTACGAATGATAGGAACATTAGAGTAGCATGTATGAGGCCGTTTGTTCAAGAAATTTAATTTTTTTAGACCCTTTTATTAGCCACGATCATGTGAGAAGATTACTTCTGATATAAAGAAAGAGAAGAAAAGATATGCAAGGTTCTAGACAGCTAAAATAGCCGCTTATTGGTGCAAATTTGGACTGCAGAGGAAACAAATGCTCCTCTTTTTGGTGCCCATTATGCATTTGTCTGTCCATTAAGAGGGGGAGAGATCTGTGAAAAACCATTCCTTATTTTTAATGTCTAATTAAGTTATTTGAAGTACTCCTTCTTTAATTAACTATAGTACTCCATAAGTCACTTAATTTCTTTCCTGCAAAAGTTTCTAAAATCACTTTTTAGCATAATCAATTCACTCCCCGAAAATGTAATTTTACGTATGTAAAGTCTCACATTGTTTTATCTTCAAACTTAAAAATATTTTATTATTACTTAACTTGTATTTCGAGCTGTCAAGAAGGTTTGTGAGAGAATTAGGCTCGTGCCCACAAGAGTGAGTCAAGGTAGTGTGAATCATCCAATTTGCCCGGTTGCACACATGAGAATAAGGCCTCAGTACTTTTTTTGTTCCGACTGCAAAAAATTAAATTAATTTAATTTTGGAAGCCTTATCCAAAAACAGATAATTTTAAATGATTATTTTTTACTTGGTCTTACTATTTTTTAATAACTTATCTGGCTGATAATTTATAAAAGATTGAAGCCCAAATTGGTCCCTGAAAAATTTCGGGGACCCACTTTTATTAGTCTCAAAAAAATTAAACTAATCATTTAGTCTCTCAAATTTTCAAACGTTGGACACGTTAGTCCCTAGATTTAGTTCCGATGTCCCTTTACTTGTCTACGAGTCCCATTAACCATCCTAATTGGCCCGTTAGTGGTCCCGTATGGCTTATGACGAATTTCCTCTCTAAAAAATGAATAAAAGGTGAAAAGCGTGCACAATTTTAAAATTCAAATACCTAAAAATTATGCACTTCTTTCACTTTTCGTTAAATTTTTACGGCGAAAATTCATCATAGGCCACATAAGACCACTAACGGGTTAAGTATGATGGTTAATGAGACACATATGTATGCTAGTAAATGAACATTAGAACTAAATCTAGGGACTAATGTGTCTCACGTTTGAAAATTTGAAGGACTAAATGATTAATTTTTTTTTTTTCAGGGACTAAAAGTAGATCCTCGGAAATTTTCGGGGATCAATTTGGATCTTCCCTCTTTACAAAAATCTTATACTAGGGGAACAACGAAAAAAACTTACACTAGGGGAACAAAGAAAAAAAAGCAATTGATACAATCCACTACAAGAATTTTCGCTGTTTCCCATGGCCTATGGCCCTGGGAAATCCATAAATCCGTGGGAAAATACACATTTCCCAGGGATGACCCACAGATTCAGATCCCTCGGTTTTCAGCTGGTCGGAAACGTTTCCCACGGGTATGCCCTGGGAAATACCCCGCGGTCACACCCTTGGGAAATTTCTCACGGACTACTCCCTGGGAAAAGTTTCCCACGGAAAAATCCCCGGGAAACGTTTCCCACCGAATTTTTCCTGGGAAACATTTCCCAGGGTTTTAACCTTGGGAAACTTATGCATTTTTTTTAATTAAAAAACTTTAATTTATAGCTTAATACTATCAGAATAGCAGAATACTCAACACTATCAGAATCAATGCAAAATAGGGTTCAACACTTCAGAGGAGCAACACTATCAGAATCAATGCAAAATACTCAACACATTAGAAGAATCAAATTCACTCTCTAGAATCAAAATTTTAGCATAGGGTTCAAAGGGACACTGACAGTATCATAGGGTTCAAAGGGAAATTCAATAGAAGTTCTAACCTGAGGTGCGTGGCCGGTGGGAATAGGTGCAGCAGCCGTTGGCAGTGGCTCTCCCGCATGCTTTCCCATGATTATTTCCAAAGAAAGCACTCCAAAACTAAATACATCACATTTTTCATCCACTTCCATAGTATAAGCAAGCTATACAACAAATCAAAATATGAAAATGAAATGATATTATGCATAAAGCAGCAGAGTTTACCATTTCTTAAGAACAAAGGAGGCGTCGTTCGTGTACAGGGACTGAAGGAGATGGAGGATCGCACGTACAGGGAGTGAAGGAAGGCGGGGGTTTCTAATTCCATATTTCCCACGGCCACAATCCTGGGAAACGGCGCCTCATGTAACATATTTCCCACGGCCACAGCCCTGGGAAACGACGCCTCAACATATTTCCTACGGCCACAGCCTGGGAAACGGCGCCTCAGGCCACGTTATTTTCTTGAGGTCCAAACCGTGTGAAATGGAAATCTTTTCCCAGGGTCTAACCCGTGGGAAACAGCTAAATCAGATACCCGCGGCCCAATCCGTGGGAAAACAAGCGGGAGCGGTTGGCGCCTCTGTTACCCAAGGCCCAACCCATGGGAACCATAGCGAGAGCTTTCCCAAGGCTTTAACCGTGGGAAACGTCAAAATTTCCTAGGAATTTTTTGTCCTGGATAATATGCCTTGGAAAATAGCTTAAATTCTTGTAGTGATCATACAACACTTTTATGGAGGGGGTTATCTACTGTTAGAAAAATAAAAACTATACTGATAATACGATAATCCACCGGATGAGAGACCTGTGTTCTAGAAGAAAAATAAGTGAGACTTGTAAGATTTTGATGTAGGAAGCAGATGAGAAAGATGGTTAAACGCGGACACTAAAACTTACCAGAAATGGAACATGCAATATCAAGTACTTTTAATTAAAGGAAGTTGAGTAACATTATAAAATAGCAATATTATATATATCCTTACGATTTACAATGTAATTTAATTAGTCGATAGGTAATGTATTATATATGCAAAGCATCTTTGACCAATATACAAAACTTGGATTTCTTCAACTACATATATATCTCCCATTATGTATATATTTGGTTTCTGGTGTAGTCATATGATCATCATGATATCATTGATAAAGTATGTTTATGCGTATATATAATACTTGTCATAAAATTATTTATAATAATATATACCTTGTGAGATAAATATTATTATAGAGTTTGTTGTGTGTGAGTGGGAACATGGATTGGACCACAAACCTTCATTTAAATAAAGAAGAAAAAAGTATACATAATAGAATAGAATTACTAATATATTCTGCTAGCCAACTTGAAGAGAATTTCCAATAATTGATATCTGACCCATTGTCGGGTAAAATTTCTTTCAGTGTGTCTAGATTGTTAGGGAATGGGGTCTACCTCTCAATAAATATCATAATTTGAATACACCTTAATTATAAAAAAAATTTCTATAGGAATTTTTCCTATGTTAATATAAGCACTAGTTCTCCTTCACATTGAAAGCCTCTCCTTCAAGGCCTCAAACTCTGAGCCATCCACTTTCCTTCACACACACTATCACCATAGAGAGAGAGAGAGAGAGAGTAGAAGAGAAGGGTTATATTAATTCTGAACCCCAAAGAATTAAGAAGGCGAAGTTTGGTTATTATTCCACTGCAACTGGAGGAAGCATCCAAAGGGATCGCATTGATCCTAAATCTCAGTCTTAAATCTCTCTTAAAATATATTTGGGATCATGCTATCCCTTTGGATTCTTCCTTTGGTGGCTTCTATTATGATGGCAATTGCAGCATCACAAACCTTCAGATACTTCACCATCCACCTCTTCACACACCAACTGCATTCTGTAGCTGGAAGAGAATGGCATAATTCCTGTAAGTGATCAACATATTTAACCCTTTTGCTCTTGCACTTACCAAGGCAATTCCTTTATTTTTTTTTTCCTTCTATTTTCACCTATTTTGATCTATTAAATAATTTTCAGATACAATTTACTTTTCCATAGAATCCAACCATATATACTTAATTTTAGCAAAAACAGGCCTTAGCTAATATGTATGATTTATATATACCTTGTATTCATGCTTGCTGAGCATGGTTGAATTATTCATATTTCAAATCTGAAATTCCCAAAGATATATCCACTTCTTCAATCAAGGGCGGTTGGATCGATCTACCAGCAAAGGTGTGAATTATTCTTGAAGATAGTTTTATTATCTCACTAGCTCTTTCTACTTTTTCATCCTATAGCTTTAGTTTACATAATTTACCAAAGTAGTTTTACATGAATGTCGGCATGTGTCAGTTATATACAGTACATACATATGTTTCAGTTCAGACATCAGAGTGAGGTCAGCCTCTAGAGCTGGGCACCAATGTACCTTAAAATTACATGTCACAACATGATGCAAGCTGAGTGCCAACTTTACAAGATGAAGTACATTTAGAGATACCCTTTTTGCAGTCGATGCATTAAATCTAGATTCAAGGGCCTAAGAGCCATTCGATGTTTCTATTATCTGCCTTTAATTAAGTAATAAGTAGTGTGCTATAGATTGATAAACAACTTTGGTTAAGTTATATGAATTATTAAGAAACATTTCATCTTCTAATTAAGTGATCGACTTTCTGGATTTTAATCAACAAGAATGGTTACCTTTTTATGTGTTCAGAAAAGAATGGAAAAAGAAAACAAGTAGAGGATGCCACTGTTGGCAAAAAAAAAAACAATAATAACCACAATTAAGTACAATAAAAAGTGGAAGCAAGCTAATTAGCAATTGGTACTACGAATAAAACAGTACTTTCTCATTGAGGAGATTGAGAAGTCAATAATTCTATGCATTCTTACTTGGCAAAAAATCATTTATACCCCATTTTGGAAGCTTTTGATCATTACATATATCCAACAAATTGATTTCACCTTTTGTTAAAGTATCTTTAAATTTTTTTTTCCTATTGAAAATGATCATTTTCAGCACAACAGCTAACTGGAAACATGGCACTCATATTTTTCTGGCCACACTCAAGTTGTCATGTGTGGACATTATCTTTTGCTGAACCGAAGTGTTCCATTGCTATATGAGTGTTCGTATAGGCTTCATGGTTACACACAAGCACAGCACCTTGTGGTGGCCCTGAGTCATTTGTACTCCAAAATCACATGCTTTTGAGGACTTTAATTAGAATCCAAGGCAGTGAAAGTTGTTTCTAATTATTAAGCGGTTCTTTATAACGCTTTGAGCCTTACACTGATGAGTGTTCCATAGGTAATGGAATCATACACATGTGCTGTCAGTGCTGAGAGCCTAAGATTTTTAAATAGACTTATTCTAACATTGCAATAAAGGGTCTTTTATTTGGTTATTCCTCTTCCTTATTCTTATCACATGACTCCCAACTTTCAAAATATAAACCCATACTTTCCTCATGATCCCTTTTCTCACATGTTTCCAACCCCCACTCCCTTCCCCTTTCTGGTTCAAAAAATGAGCTGTTAACTCTCTTTATCAACTACCCCAAAAATGACAAAAGAATTTTAGACCAATCCATTAATGTAGAGAAGGTTAGTTACAAACACACATTATTGAAAGATCATCATCGCCCATTATTAAATTATTTTATACAGAAGAATGTTGTTTACACTATTTTTATGTAAAAAAATCTGCACATATATTGCTGATGTGAAAATATTTCAGTTTCATAAAACATAATAAAAAGATATTTAAGCAGTACTCTTTACACACTTAGATGAAGCTACATCAGCTAGCATTTTTATATGGTTAATATTATTGCTTCAAGGGTCATTCTTTAGCCAAATTTAAGAATATACCATTAAAATTGAAAAGAACCTTTTTCATTGTTACTCAAATGATTTAATTGAGATATTACGGTAACATCTTTTGCTTTAATCCATTTCCACAAAGCCTGTAAGAAACTAAATCTAAATTACATATGGTCAACATACGAAGCAATAATTTAATTAGGTCAGTAAAAGCTCAAGTTTGGAACAGACCACGACAATTTTTGTAATCTATAGTAGCTTTAATATGTGTGGTTTATCTGTCATCATTTTTGTTAAATTGATTTTTCTAGCCGGTAAAATCTTGTATAAATTAAGGAACCCAAAAGAATAAATTCATTTAAAAAATTGTGTATTTTATATTTTAAAAAATAAAATATTTACGTATTCAATAAATAATTGTTGTTTTTGGATTTCTTGACTTATGTAAGGATGTACGGGATAGAAAAATCCCTTGTTAAATTATAGGGGAAGAATTTTAGGACCAAAAATATGTACAAATTGTCTACAAGTGTGAATATGTTGTCCAAATGTCTCCCTCTTGGACTACACAAGCTTTATGAAGAAGGCACAAGCTGCCAAAAGAAAACAAGAGTAGATTTTTCTTCAGAAAAGATAGAAAATAAATTACGTTGAGTGCTTTCAAGTTTAGAAGGGACTGGCTGTGGGTGCCGTATTGACCCCAAAGCCCTTGACCTGTCTCCAAATTCAAACTCCTTTCCCTAATTTCTTCTCATTCTTTAGTGTTGCACTTTGTGAACGCTTGCAACCATAATTTGAGGATCTAAGGATTTCATTATCTTTTCCTTGCGAACGGGAGGATTTGATTGAGATGTTTTAAATTATTTAAACTGTTTTCTTTTCTCTCCCTTTATTTTCACCTTGTTGAAAGAAAAAGAAAAAAGTAATTGGAACTAAAGACATCGCCAACACTGTTGTAGATAAGAAACAACAATATATCGTGCGGTCGCTCACAATAATTGTTTAGAGCACTAAAGTTGTTAATTGTGCCATTATTATTATAGAAGATACAGAGAATTCTCTATTATTAATTGTAATTTATAAGAAATCAAATGTATGTAAAGAGTAATCCAAACCAGCAATCTATCATGACTGATCAAATTAAAAGGCGAAGGCTGTATGGAATTATTGTATGCGTAGTAATTAACAAGTGTATAAGACTAATTTGACTAAAAGCAGCTACCACCACGTGTATATGAAACTGAATGGTTAAGAGGATTAATTAGAACTTATCACATTGTGAAGCATATAGTTTGAGGCTGCGGAGAGGTGTACATCACTGGCTCATTGTGGAGATGGCGCATCTGATAATCATCTTCCCCACCGCACGAGCCATGCCGGCGATGTCGTTAACGCCAAGTAGTTTGCAACCCCACCCACAACCCTGTCCGTATCGGTGCCACATGGATCTGGAGTGCGTCCCTGCAGAGATCTGTTTGCGCTGCAAATCATCTTCATCATTCCCAGCCATTCCTTCACAACGCAATTCCATTCACAGAGAAGCCATTAAAGGAACGACGACATCACATTAAAGGAGCTTAGCAACCTAGGAAAAACCCAAAGACAGAGAAAGAAACACAAATAACAGAGAGACGTCGACTTCACGAGTTGCCGAATATGACGAACCAGACGATGGAGACAGGGTGCGGAGATCTCTTGGATGACGGCATACGACAGACCCGAAGAGAACCAAATTGCAAAAAGACATGGGATTAAATTCAAATTAACAAAAAATGGTGTTCTTAAATTTAATTGTTAATAACGGATCATTATAAGGAAAAATAAGGATGTTAGAATTTGTACAACATGTGAGAAATCAAACACAAAATTGTTAGATTTTACAGTCTTGGTGGTTCCAGAGGTTGGAGACGATGCATCAAGAGTAAGGGAGAGGGGGAGAACAAAATGAAAAAAAAAAAGAAAAAGAAAAAGATGTGGGTAGTCCATAATAATATAATGGGGAACTTTTGAATCCAACGGTTCTAAGTAGTCTCTAACCGTGAGAGACTTGGTAAGGTTTCTCACGATAGCATTAGCCCTAAAGCAATTGACAACTAATCTTTAAAATAGTTTAACTTATGAGAAATGTAAAGCACTGATTTATAAAATTCTTTAAAAATGTTAATAATCTCAATACAGATTTTTTTCCCTCAAATCTAGCTTTATGATTGTTGATATCTTTTACTAGGGACAATCAAGATTTTATTATTATTTGTTTTGTTCTTAAGCTTGCATGTCTGTGTTTTTGTTGGCGTGTAATAAAGTTAGGGATTATTATCTAAACTTTGTATTAGTTATCTTAGAATTAGTTTTGTACATCAGTTTAGATTTTGTTTTTGTATATCTGTTCTGTTTCTATAACAGAATTCTGTTTTTCTATTTTTATCCCCTTACTCTTTTCTGTTGAGATAGGCTTAGTGATAGGCTTAGTTAGTTGCTCCCTTGGTTGCTATAAATAGTTAGCCCCTGTGTAGCTCTGTAATTCGAACGGATTCAATACAAAATTGAACTATTACTCAGAATTTACATTCTTCTATTATGGCATCAAAGAGCGTCGTTGATTCTGGGAATGATGATGAATTGCTGGAGAAGAAGAAACCTACCTCCTCCGATAACAAGATCATCACCACCACGACAAATCCAGCTTTCTTGCTCAACTCTTTTGACAATCCAGGAACTCCTCTCGTTGCTGCTGTTCTGAAAGGAGAAAACTATCGCACATGGTCCAGGTCGATGAAGACAGTGTTACGTGCGAAAGTGATTTTAGGGTTCATCAATGGATCCATCAAGAAGCCGAAATTCAATTCACCAAATTACCAACACTGGGAGAAGACCGATTCCATGGTGTTGGCATGGATTATCAACTCAGTAGATCCAAACCTTCATGCTAGCATCTCCCATGCGACCACTGCAAGAGATATCTGGGAAGATCTTGAAGAGATGTTTGCTCAGACGAATGTGCCCAGAGTACATCAGTTATGGAGAACTTTATGCTTGATTCAGCAAGAATCAGGTGTGAGCATAAAGGACTTTTCCACTCAGTTCAAAGGCTATCTTGATGAGTTGAGTGAGCTTCAACGATTACCCGAATGTACTTGTGGGGCAGCCAAGGCTTTGCTACAAAGGGAGGAAGAAGACAGGGTTCATCTTTTTCTTGGAAGTCTTGATAATGAGCAATTTTCTCATGTCAAGGCAACGATCCTTAACTCAAACCCCGTTCCTTCCCTTTGATCTACCTTCAATCATGTAATGAGGGAGGAATCCAGATTTGTAGCAGAGAAAGAAAGAAACACAAAGATTGATTCAGCTTCAGTATTATTTTACTCAAATAACAGGCAAAGGGGAAGAGATGGAGCAAAGCTCCAGTGCGACCATTGTGGCAAGATTGGCCACATCAAAGCAAAGTGCTTTGAAATTGTTGGCTACCCCCCAAATTGGGACACCCGCATGTCTCAAAAAAATTCCAGCAAAGGCATAGGGCAGAATGCGGCACTTTGCTTTTGTTGATGAAGAGGAGAAGGGTGATCTAGAGATCAATGCTACAGGGCATGCCCTGCATGGTACCTACATGAGAAATGGACATGAATCCATGGCGGGCAATGTAGGAACAAATAAAAACCAGTTTTGGGTCCTAGACAGTGGTGCATCACACCAAATGACTCATCTTCTTTCTCGTTTAGAGGAAGTAAAGATTCTTGAAAAACCTTTTCACATTATTGTTCCCACTGGAGATACAGTCCTAGTGGAGAAAAAGGGGTCAATTGACCTTAGCAAGAACATTAGACTGCATGATGTGTTGTATGTTCCTTATTTTAACTGTAATCTGATTTCTATCTATAGGTTAACACATGATTTAAGGTGCACAGTTACTTATCAAGTGAATTCTTGTCTTATTCAGGACCAAGTCATGAAGAAGATGATTGGCTAGGGTGATTTGCAAAATGGAGTGTATGTGTTCCAGCAAACTGAAACAGGATCATCTTCATCAGTGCTTGGAAAGAAAGATAGCACCATCTTGTGGCATGCTAGATTGGGGCATCCCTCAACTCAATCTTTCAAGCGTATCTCTCAATTTCTTAGCGGTAGTTATGATTTTAGTAAGCTGATTTTTGTGATATATGTCATAGGTCCAAACAATGTAGATTGACTTTTGATCATAGTGTTAATAAAGTTGTGTCGCGACCGTCCAGTCCCGTCCGAGCGCCTCGAAAAGAGGGTAAAAACAGAGGAGTCGCCACCAAAATTTTTAATTGGGAAAATATTGGAAAACCCATTTATTTAAGAAAAATCGGTTTAAAAAAAAGAAAGAGATTTGAGTTCGGGAGTCGATTACCAGTAAGGAAGGTGTTAGCACCCTACATCGTCCGTTTAAAAAAAATGGTACCTCAAGTTAATTGTGCAAAATATTTTAATAACTTTTTAAATATTTATTTTACCCCAAAAAATTATTTACAAGAAAGAATTTTATTTTAAAATATTTGTATTTCTTTATTGGTTTTTCATTTTTTAAAAATATTATTGATTAAACCTAAACGAGGTTGAACATGGTACTTAAGTCCATAGGGCAACCTCAAATCTAAGGGATTGAACATGGCACCCGAGTCCACAGAACATCCCTAAAAATAGACAATAAAAAGGAAAATTTAGTTTTGGCTTGACAGAATGATTGATTCTGCTCTTACATATTCCCAGGTGCGATGGGAAACTCAAAGCCACGCAGTTCTTTAAAAAAGTTTTGATTGGTTATTTTTGTTTTTGAAAAGGATTTTATTTTGAAAAGACTTTTTCCATTTTTTTTGAATTTTTTATTTTGTTGAAGATAATTTTATATTATTTTTTTGACTTTTGAGAAATGATTTTTCTATTTTTTAGAAAAGATTTTTTTTCTTTTTTGAGAACCTAAGCCCAAGAACAATCTGATCCAAGATAATAAAAAAAAAAGATTTTATTCTTTTTGTAAATAGTTTTTGAAAAGGGGTAAATATGATCAGGCCCAAAGCCAAGGCCCAAGAAACTCACAACTCGGACTTGCAAACAAAGAAAACATCTAGTTATTATCAAATAATAAAGAAAAAAGAGAAAATAAAAGAAAAGTCAATACTGAACCTAACAGACTTGGTGGAGATGGTGGCTATACAGGGTCATGCGTATGATGATGATACGGGGGACGCGGAAGGCGGCAACTGGGACAGCGGCAGAGAAGGCAGACCGAAGGGTGGAGACGTGTAGTGGTGTGCGGTGGTGGCTCCGTGTTTCGCAGGCGACGCGATTCGCGGAGTAGCAGCGACGGAGGGAGTTCGTGCGGTGTGGCGGCACGACGGGACTGTGCGTTTAGGCTGGACGAAACTTGGCGGCGGCGGCGGTGAGTGGGCCTGGTGTGGGCTATGGCAACGATGGCAGCATTTCGAGGCGGAGCTCCGGATCTGATGCCGCGCGGATATGTGGTTGCGGTGGTGGTGGCTTACAGAACTTCTATGATTTCGAAGATGGCGGAGATGCAGCAGCGATGGAGGATTCACGATTGTCACGGGTCTCTACTGTTGAACGTGGCGGTAGGTGATGGGTCTCTGAGTCTCACCGGCGGACACGTGTCGGCTGGTCAGTGACGAGGAAGGGGAAGTGACACGAGGTGTGGTGGTGCTGTGGTGACGCCGGTGGGCGGAGCAGTAACGACTATGGTTGCTAGAGTTTGTGTGTTTCTCTGTTTTGTTTTTTTCTTTTATTTCCAGAAAATGAGTTGATGGCAGATGGAGAAAACAAAATGTTGAATGTTGAAGAAAAGGAGATTGATGATGGAAAGCTTGAAGAAGAATGATGGTGGAATGGAGAAGGGAATGGCAGTATTATGGGGGAGGATCTCTAATTTTTATGATGCTCTTTGTTACGTTTTCTCCCCTCTTTTCTCCTCTGTAAGCTGCTGTTTATATAGCAACAATGGGAAAGATGATACCAAAATTTGTTATTTGTTTGTTGAGAGGTAAGGACGAAGGTACAGAGGGAGGGTGCCATGGTGGTGCTCCACTACTCTGTGAGGCTGAGGTAGGTGCATGGGTTGTTACCCCTTATTTTGGAAAAAAGAACAAGAAAACAAAAATGGGGAAATAAAAACAAAGTGGGTTTATACCTAAAATGAAGGGAGATGGATAACAACGTTGGGGGGGAAGAAGACAAAAATTCAGAATTTATTTTTATATTTTTTTTTTCAAATCAGAATGTCCTTTTTTCTTTTTCTTTGGATCATGGACCTAAAAGACATCTTGCAAAAACGAAAATGGGCTACACTTGATCATATAATGGGCCAATAACAAAAACAAAAATATTTTTAATATTTTGCATTTTTATATTTTTTTTTCTTTTGTTTTCAAAAATATTAATTAAAAGAAAGAAAACCTGGACAAAATTAGGTGTTCACAGCTGCCCATCTTTACTTGTTTCTTATTAGATAGTAGGTGTAACCGTAGATAACATACTATCGTTATAAGAAACGAGTAAAGACATGAACTCCAATTTTGGTCTTGATACACAGACAAGCAAAAGGATCTGTGACTACAAAGTGATTTCCTGTAAAGAACCCACGGGTTGGATTGCCCACTGAGGTTTAAACATAAAAAGCTTGCAGGGTGGATTGCCTGCTGAGCTTAGAAAACAAAGATAAATAGCTTATGGGGTGGAATGCCTGTCAAACTCGAACATAAAGGTAAAAGAGCTTATGGGGTGGATTGCCCGTCAGAAGCTCGAATAGAAATATAAAAGAGCTTACGGGGTGGATTACCCGTCAGAAGCTCGAACTGAAAGATAAATGAGCTTACAGGGTGGATTGCTCGTCAGAAGCTCGAAAATAAATATAAAGAGCTTACAGGGTGGATCACCTGTCCGAAGCTCGAACAAAAAGATAAATGAGCTTACAGGGTGGATTATCCATCAGAAGCTCAAAAATAAATATAAAGAGCTTACGGGGTGGATCGCTCGTCCGAAGCTCGAACAAAAAGATAAATGAGCTTACGGGGTTGATTGTCCGTCAGAAGCTCGAACTGAAAGAAAAAGAGCTTACGGGGTGGATTGCCCGTCAGAAGCTCGAACAAAAAGGTAAAAGAGCTTATGGGGTGGATTGCCCGTTAGAAGCTCAATTTGAAAGGTAGAAGAGCTTACAGGGTTTGGTACCCGCCGAAGCTTGAACAGAAAGATAAAAGAGCTTATAGGGTATGGTACCCGCCGTAGCTTGACAACAAAACCGAGCTTACAGGGTCTGGTACCCACTGAAGCTTGAAAACAAAAAAGAGCTTACAGGGTCTGGTACCCACTGAAGCATGAAAATAAAAACGAGCTTACGGGGTTTGGTACCCGCCGAAGCTTGACAAAACGGTAAAAGGGCTTACGGGGTCTGGTACCCGCCGAAGCTTGAAAACATAATGGAGCTTACAGGGTCTGGTACCCGATGAAGCTTGAAAACAAAAAGAGCTTACAGGGTGGATTTCCCGTCAGAAGCTCGAACAAAAAGGTAAAACAGCATACGGGGTGGATTGCCCGTCAGAAGCTCGAACAGAAGATAAAAGAGCTTACGGGGTATGGTACCAGCTGAAGCTTGGAAAGAAAGAAGAGCTTACGGGGTTTAGTACCCTCCGAAGCTTAAACACCAAAAGCGCTCTCGGTGTCTGGTACCCGCCGAAGTTTGAAAACAAAAAGGAGCTTACGGGGTCTGGTACCGGTAGAAGCTTGAGAACAAAATGAGCTTACGAGGTCTGGTACCCGCCAAAGCTTGAGAAGGAACACAAAAAGCTTGCGAGGCCCTATGCCTACAGAAGCCAAAAAAAGGTATAGCTTATGGATCCCGTGCCCGTTAAAGCTGAACCAAACAAAAGAAACTTATGAGTCCCTATGCCTGCTTAAGCTGAACAAAAACAACACAAATATTATGAGGCCTATGCCTGCTAAAGCTATAAAGACATGACTTTTGGGGCCTTGTGCCCGCTAAAGATGAACAACACAAAGCTTATGAGGCCCTATGCCTGCTAAAGCTAACAAAGACACAGCTTATAGGCCCTATGCTGGTTAAAGCTGAACAAAACAAAACAAAACTTAAGAGGCCCTATACCTGCTAAAGATTGGCAATGCAATGTAATGATCAATGTTGACTTTCAATGCATGAGGTAATGCATGATGCAAGATGCTTCCTTTGATATCTTTTGCAAACCACTTTTTGTTTGTGCCCCCTTAAAACTTCGACCATAGCCAAACTCACAGATGAACTAAAACGAAACCCTTTGATCTGATTTTGTTACTTGCTTGCTCAACTAATGCCTCACTTCTTGTCAGGGATATACTTCTTTCATAATGATAATAGTACCCAAATACCTTTCTTTTCCAACATTGCCCTTTGTCAAGAGATCATTGTGCTTTCCATGACCTTCGGAATCCTGAGAAAAACTCTAAATGTTGTTATTATTGACACTTGTTTCACATTTCAGTATATGCTTCTCGTAAAAATGCATGTTAAGTCTACGGTAGATAGCAATAAGAAGGGATACCCAAAAAACGATAGGGAACAATATGTGGAAGATAATAAGGATGTGGGGAAAACAATGATATTGGGATATGAGATGTCTATGGAAGGAAACAATGGTGGGGTGAAGTTCACGTTTCTTCAAATGACACTCTTTTGAATGATTAGTGCTAGTCTCTCATGCATATGATTTCGAGCACCGCTTTAATCAGCCTCCGAGGATATTATTTGCCCCAGTCTTTATGTATTATGGGCATCTCATAATCTACCTTCAAATTCAAACTGCCCCAGTTTGTCTCTTCGACGGGTTCTGCTTGACCCTAGCTTTTGCGTAGATCACTTCATCGATTTGCTCTAATTTTTTCCTAGACCGCCTTATCAGGTTTTCAGCCCAGCGAGCCACTTCTTTTTTTTTTCTTCTTTTTTTTTTGGAGCAATTTAATGAGGAACATGTTTTTTATCTCAAAATTTAAATTGATGAAAATGATAGCAACCTTTCATTGATCAGAATTGACTTTTTAGGTTTGTAATATGGTCGGGGTTAAAGGGTATAGAAAGAAGATATGAGGCCCAAGTAAGTGTTCAAGGGTTTGAACGGGATCAATGATCAATAAGTTCCATCAAACATTTCCTCTTCTTCCTTTTACTCTGAACTTCTTTAATCATTTCCTCCCCCCCCCCCTGTTTTTTGAACTTCCTTATTTGTTTCTTCCTTCCTTATGGAACTCTTTCTCATTCTTTTTCTTTTTGACAATCTTCATTCAACTGATATTAGCCCAAGTGTAGGGATGATCCTTGCCCAAGGTTATTTGAAAAAATTCAAGCTCAAAAAGGATTAACGAGGGATAATTCAAGTATATAAAAGATAGAGAAAGATGGTCATTCATCATTTCAAATCATGGTTGCTCATTTTCAAAAATTTAAATTGAAGACAAAAAGTGGTGCTCATCAAAATGATAACTCATTGGTCCTTTTGATTTTCTTCATTATTTACAAATGATAGAACCTAGTTTGAGAGAGTGATATTCCTGTTTCCGTTTCTGGGGCATTTTATCTAAAAGTTGTCCTTGGCCGTTTTTTATTGCCTCATTCACCTTCAATTGTGACAAGAATGATCATTTGATGCTTTCGTCTCAGTTAATCACAAAAGTCGGTGGGAAGATTTTTATTTTATTTTTATCCAACTTGGTTAACGTGGTGATCAAAACCATGTGATGAGATACTAGCACTTACCATTTTTTTTAGAGAATGACTTTCAGAAATGCATTACGGATAATTATCATGAAGAATAAAAGGTAAAGTAAGCTAAAAATCGAAAGGAAAGGGAAAGAATAAAGACTCGATGCATTTATTCGTACTGAAATGGAAACAAGCAAGACCATTATTAAGGATTTCCTAAAGCATTCAAAGGTCATGTTCCACAACGTCCTCTACGACATTGACTCCAGAATTTCCCGCATCAAGAGTATTTTGTGCAAAACTCAACAAATTCGCATTTATCAACTCATGCATTTTAACTTTCAAGTTTCTACAATTCTCGGTGGAATGACCCATTATTCCCCCATGATAATCACATTTGACATCTGGATCAAACCACTTCGGATACGGGGGTTCCATTGGTTTTGTTGGAATGGTTACTAGCATGGACTTCTTGATAAGCTGAGATAGAAGTTTTGTATAGGTCATGGGTATTAGGTAAATTTGCATGGGTTTATTTTCTAGATTATAAGGCTGTCTCCTTTGATTTGCACTTGGGTTCACCTTGGATGGTACAGTGGGGAAGGTATGATGTTGGGTAGGGTATGATGGTTGGCATGGTGTTGATCCGTTGTCGTACACGGGTCAAAAAGCGAGTGATTGGAAAAAGTGTAGTTAGGGCGTGACAACTCGAGTATCGTCTCTCAAGGACTCTTGGATTGTTATTAACCTTAAAATCAGTTTTGGGGTGGGGCGGGGCGGGGGGGGGGGGGAGTTGAATGATGCAATTAAGAAAAACAATGCAATTAAGTGATTATCAATAAGCTAAAATGATTAATCTACTGTTTTCGATTTCCCAACTATCATCGATTCATATAAATTCCATGCCCTAAGCGGATTCTAATCTCTTTTCGATTGTAGCAGCAATTAGACAAGCGCAATTGACACTACGAGATGTATGTTCCTAATTCCCGAATTAAGCAAACGGGTTGAAGCTCTCGTGAATTAAGCAAACACGACAAACACACGCGAATTAAGCAAACGCGATCAAGGTATAGGAACATAGAATCATCGAAATTAATCAATACCTATTCTATACAACTTGATTTAAGCAAACAAGGCATATAGCATAATATTGAAAGAGAATAGCAATAAGATTGGGAATTACAGAACCTCAAGTGGCGGCGGAAACCGATTACAGCATATTAATCACTGGCGATTAGTTCTCCATTACAAACGTAACACAAAACCTAGGAACTAATTCGCAGCCGTCAAAAATGAAGAGAAAAGAAGTCCTCTAATCTGCCCTAAAACAATCTATAAATAGAGGTTCTGGGTTTCACGCGCTCGCGGGGCGAGACATGGTTCGCGAGGCGAATCTTATGAACCAGATCTTCAGTGATTGGTTTTCTCGCGAGGAGAGATGGTGATTCGCGGGGCGAGACAGAAAGGGTGACATCTCTGGCACAGTCAGGCCTTCAGGCTCGCGAGGCGAGACGGTGATTCGTGAGGCGAGACAGAGAGGGTGACTGCTGCTGTTCCGGATGGTCTTCAGGCTCGCGAGGTGAGACGGTGTCTCGCGAGGCGAGACGATGTCTCGCGAGGCGAAACTTCCCTTTTTGCTCTTTTTATTAACCTGAAAATAAGAAATAGCAGTGAATGCTTTATTGGACTCAAAATCAACTAAAATATCCTAAAACTATTTAAGAGACTCAAAATGTTGCTTGAGGACAATTAAATCCAAATTTGGGCGAAAACGAGGTTAAACTCGAGTAATTAGTACAAAAGCCATGGTCATACTAGTTATAAAACTAGTCGAGCGAGAGGCTTATCAAAATACCCGAAACTTAAACTTTGCTTGTCCCCAAGCAAACTAAAACTCAAAAGGACTCAAACTTGGCAAGCTCAAAGGATTCAATCAATTTCGCACAAACTTCATGCAATTTTAACAAAACAATTTTTCTTCAATGTTTTCCCCCTTTGCAACAATGTAACCCCACATTCATTTACTTTAAACAATTGAGAATTCCATCATTCAAGCAATCAGTAATCTGAGTTGAGGATCCAAGTTACACACAAAAGGGAGATCACCAATTTCAAACAATCGCCTTCCTCACAAAGGCATGTAATATTTCACTCATTCGCTCAATTTGTCTAGGCTATCAACTTTTCACTCGATTTCACATTTCAAGAGGACTTCCCATGAATTTGATTTTCATCTCCAACAATGTTCCCACAAAAACATGCATGCAACATCAAAAGGTCTTTTAAAGGTTGTAATGGGGCCTGGCTAAAGGTAGGATATTCAAAGGTACTAGGCTTAAGTCCCTAGGAACTAAGATAGCATGAGCATTTTGACACATTGAACTTCCACTCAAATTCCTTTTTCCATTTTTCTTTTTGTCTTGGGTGACTACAGCCTTTTTCTTCTAATACCCTTTTTTTGACATTTTGTTCTTTTCTTCTTTTTCTCTTTTTTTTTCCTTTTTACTCTGCCTTTGGCTCCAACCTTTATTTTTCTTTTTCTCAGCCCAGAATGACATATCAAACCTTGTAGCCACCCCAAACTTACTTTCTTGCAACCCTTCTCTTGCTAAGCTTCCATGCTCTCCTAATCCTAAGATTGGGTTAACATGGTTTTTCCAGATTTTTGGCTTATAACATAAGGTCATCAAGAAACAATAGGCTTATTAGGCTCAATGTGGCTAACTAGGGAACATGCATTAGGGATGGTTCTTTTAGGCCAAGTAGTTAATTCAAAGAAAACTGGCTAAATCATTTGATGCAACCACATAAACATGCAAACCAAGAAGAGATTCAAGCAAATCGGGAAAGTGCAGCTTAAAAGTGATTCACACAATTAAAAGCATTTTGGAGGCTCAAATCCTCGCCTGGACATTTTTCGCAAAATTGTTTGACCGAGATTCAATCCCTAGTGTGTGCACCCCTTCACCCCAAACTTATCATAAATCATGCAATCATAACAAAATATCTCAAAGTTCAATTTTTCATTTTTTTTTTCACATGGGGATCAATTTTCAATTTTCAAAACCTAGGGGGAAGTCAATAACAGTCAACAAATATCATGCAATCAATCTATGCTAGATTTAATTAGAATCCATCAAGCTCACCGACACAAGACTCACACACATAAGACTCGAAGCAAGCAAAGCAAAGCGAAGATAATTAAAAAGGAAAAAGGTTTAGAAAAACTCATGAAGGTGATTCCACCGGGATCCCACTGCCTGTGATACAGCGGCCAAGGAATGCTCAAAGTGCAATATGATCCTCCCCAATTCCATGGCATGCAGCATAAATATGAAAGTGAGCGCTTGACAATCATGGTGACCTCGCCAAGTGCGGCAGACTTCTTACTCCCTCTTGGGTCAAAGATGACCTCCTTGTCAACGAAGTCTTCCCAATAAAAATGGGGTTCAACCTCTTGGACTGGCCATAGTGCCTTAATAGTTAAAGACTCAAATTCCAATTTCTCAGGCAGAGGCTTGGTCTCTAAGGAGGGTGGCTGCTCAATAGATGGCATGTTTGGGGCAGCCGTGTTGTCAAGAACTTCAGCTGAAGAAACAACTTCAATTACATTGTCACCCTGCAAGGCAACATCAATCTCAGTACAAACAGCACAAGGGTCAGTGTTAGCACGATCAGCACATGAGTAAATATCATCAAAACCAGAAAAAGATGGAAAATCAGCAGCCGCAATCAAATCACAATAAGTGTCATCAACAATGTCAGAAAGCAACTCTAATTGAGAAACAGAATGCTCAGAAGAATTATTGCCAAGAATATCTATTTGCGAATCTGACTGCTCTTCAAGGAGACGTTGTGATTGAAGTGTAGTCAAGGCGGAGGCAATGCGACCAATTTGAGTGGCCAAATCCTGAAGGCTTGCTTCTGTCCTCTGTTGGAATTCAAGAGTGTGTTCTGCTATTTGTTGCACCAATTCTTCCAGACTGGGTTGGACTGGTGTGGGGTCAGGCTGATATTGATGCTGACTTATTGTCAATTGATGCACCAAGGAGGCTAACTCATCCAAGCTGCCATGTTCCCCACCATGTTGGCCAGAATAGAAAGGTTGCACCTCATTCACTCCAATCATGCCAAAATCACTGCTAAACTCATAATCACCAGTAAAGCCAGGATAATATATGCATGATGGCTCATAATCAACATTAGGCATATAATTTTGCATATAATTATCCATGGGAAGTACTAGGATTCATAACCACGACAATCACAATGTGCAATACCATTAATATGATATGAACATTTAAGCTCAAAACGTCACAACAAAATAAAAAAAAGAAAAAAGTTTAATTCCTAATATGGCTAATAAAAATCAAAGAGTCCCCGGCAACGGCGTCAATTTTTGATCCACTGTCGCACCCGGGTCAAAAAGCGAGTGATTGGAAATAGTGTAGTTAGGGCGCGACAACTCGAGTATCGTCTCTCAAGGACTCTTGGATTGTTATTAACCTTAAAATCTTTCTTTTTTTTTTTTTTTTTTTTGGGGGGGGTTGAAGTTGAATGATGCAATTAAGAAAAACAATGCAATTAAGTGATTATCAATAAGCTAAAACGATTAATCTACTGTTTTCGGTTTCCCAACTATCATCGATTCATATAAATTCCATGCCCTAAGCGGATTCTAATCTCTTTTCGATTGTAGCAGCAATTAGACGAGCGCAATTGACACTACGAGATGTATGTTCCTAATTCCCGAATTAAGCAAACGGGTTAAAGCTCTCGTGAATTAAGCAAACACGACAAACACACGCGAATTAAGCAAACGCGATCAAGGTATAGGAACATAGAATCATCGAAATTAATCAATACCTATTCTATACAACTTGATTTAAGCAAACAAGGCATATAGCATAATATTGAAAGAGAATAGCAATAAGATTGGGAATTACAGAACCTCAAGTGGCGGCGGAAACCGATTATAGCAGATTAATCACTGACGATTAGTTCTCCATTACAAACGTAACACAAAACCTAGGAACTAATTCGCAGCCGTCAAAAATGAAGAGAAGAGAAGTCCTCTAATCTGCCCTAAAACAATCTATAAATAGAGATTCGGGGTTTCGCGCGCTCGCGGGGTGAGACATGGTTCGCGAGGCGAATCTTATGAATCAGATCTTCAGTGATTGGTTTTCTCGCGAAGCGAGATGGTGATTCACGGGGCGAGACAGAAAGGGTGACATCTCTGGCACAGTCAGGCCTTCAGGCTCGCGAGGCGAGACGGTGATTCGCGAGGCGAGACAGAGAGGGTGATTGTTGCTGTTCAGACTGGTCTTCAGGCTCGCGAGGTGAAACTTCCCTTTTTGCTCTTTTTATTAACCTGAAAACATGAAATAGCAGTGAATGCTTTATTGGAATCAAAATCAACTAAAATATCCTATAACTACTTAAGAGACTCAAAATGTTGCTTGAGGACAATTAAATCCAAATTTGGGCGAAAACGATGTTAAATTCGAGTAATTAGTACAAAAGCCATGGTCTTACTAGTTATAAAACTAGTCGAGCGAGAGGCTTATCAGTGTCATCATAGGATAAGGTTGGGTTGGAAATTGTGAGGTGGCAGTTATGTACGGATGGTTAGGCTGTTGATGTGGTGGATGATATGGAGTGTAGGTTGTTTGAAAAGATGGTTGGGAGTTGGTGAACATTTGACCCGCTACCCAATGCCCATACCACTTTTGATCGGACGTCACATCATGTGTCTCTCCTTCATTCTTTTTTACAAATGGAGCTTTCTTCATCCCGGCGGCCCTCGCAGCACTTTCAACAATCTCACCACTTCTCATCTCACTCTCAATTCTTTCTCCAATGATAACCATGTCAGAAAAGTTTGATGACACACTTCCAATCATTCTGTCATAGAAAGGTGACTGAAGTGTATCGATGAACATGGACACAACCTCCTTCTCAGTAAAAGGCTTGAGCAGCCAATTCTCTCCAGTGTTGAGCATACTCCTTGTAGGTCTCTGTATCCCCTTTTGACATACTTTGAAGTTGCAACCTATCAAGAGCCATGTCAATGTTGTACTTGTATTGTTTCAAGAATGCATCTGCTAGGTACCTAAAAGATTGAATGTGGGCCCGCTCGAGGTGCATGTACCAATTTGAAGCTACTCCAATCAAACTGTCTTGGAAAAAGTGAAATAAGAGCTTATCATCTTGGGCATGTGATGCCATCTTCCAGACATACATGGTCAAGTGGCTTTTTGGACAAGTGGTTCCCATGTACACATCAAAATCTGGCACTTTGAATTTTGGAGGTATTACAACATTGAACACTAATCAGAGTTCAGAGGCATCCCAAAGACCATGTCTGTTTACCCCTTCAATAGCTCGCATTCTTTCCTCTAGAACTTCCAGCTTTTCTTTGGACCGAGGATTCAAAATCGATTGATTCGTAGGAATATATTGTGGGGAAGCAAAGTTCTGTGCCACCTGGGTCCCATGGCACCAATGTGGAAGGTGAAGGGTGAAGGGTTTGGGTTAACAGAATGCATCATTATTGGAATTCTACATTCTGGTGGATTGGTGGGGATTTGTGTCTGGGTAGTGTTTTAGGAGCTTGGGTTACTGTCTTGTGGACCAGGAGCCACTGGCGGCACAAATCCTCGAGGAAAACCATATGGGGGATTGTTTGGGTCAAATGAAGGACGAGTTTGATTGTTTGGGTCAAATGAAGGACGAGTTTGATTGTTTGGGTAGACAGTGAAAGGCATCACGACTCCTTGTTGGTTATTCCCCTGAGTGAGAAGAGGTATGACCGGCTGTTCTTCAGCTGAGGCTAAAGAAGTCTCATCCGTGTTCTTTTCCTTCTGCATGGCTTGCAGCATTACCGTCATTTGGGCCATATGCTCTTTGAGTTGAACCCATTCTTCCATGAACTTCTGAGTTTGATCTTCCTCATCCATGATTTTGGCTTGTGACCGAGTCCGATAAGGGTGTCGCGGAGCAATTGTTCAAAAGCTCACTGTAAATTTTAAAAAATGCAATCAAATATTTACTTGTGAAATGTCAATGCATAAGATGAGCTTCTTATTTTTTATGAATGCATGAGATGAATGATTTTTTTTAACGAGTGTATGTGATAAATGCTTTTTTTTATGATGAGATTGACATGAAAAGTAATTAATGCTTGAAAATGATTTTTTTATTTTTTATTGGCCCCAAAAAATTAATGTATGAGATGCATGAAAAAATGAGTGATCTATTTTTTATTCTTCTACAAAGAATATGAATGAGTTACATAAAACGATTTACACAAGTACCTTTTTATTATTTACAGAAATGCATGAGATACAAAATATGAAAAAGGTTTTTTTTTTTTGGTTACAAGCAAAAGGACTTGTGTAAATAATTTTTTGTTTCACAAAAAACTTGAAAATGTGAATTTTTTATTTGACAAAAAAAATTTGAACCTGAGTAAAAAAAAAAAAATACTCCCTTTGTGTCCTAAGACGGGTAAGACTTATGTTTGCACACCTAAGGTCATGACTCTAACCGGTTGGTCACTAAGTTTGCTCTATGAGTGAATTATAGTACAGGTCTAGAATCCTAAAAATCATGGCCCCCAGATTTCCCTCATCTAAAAGATAAGGACCCGAATACATGAACTTCACCACAGGGACAAACGAGTCATAATATGGCAGTCCATAGTACCGGTAACAATCTGAGCGGGAGAATCGGTGACTATCAGGGATGCAAAAGCATCACAATAACACCACTGAAGCCCCTTCTAATCCTATGGTATTCCAAGACTCGGATATAGAGCCCAAAAGTGTATGAAATATGTGATGGTGATGTGTGTGTTGGGAGCATACAAAATTGCACAAAACCAATTAAAACACAAACTCCACCACACTTGCAAAAGGATCAACCAACAACACAATTGTTCTCTACCCTAGGGTTGCAAGGATATACAAAGGCATTTAAGAGAGCGTATAAAACTATTTACAAAAAAATAATAAAACAAAGAGGGGTAAAACTAATATTGTCAAAGCTATCAAAAAAATGCACAACCAACTATGATAGGCCTGACTCTCAAAAATCCCCAGTGGAGTCGCCAGCTGTCGCGACCGTCCCATCCGAGCGCCACGAAAATAGGGTAAAAACAGGGGAGTTGCCACCAAAATTTTTATTTGGGAAAATCTTGGAAAACCCATTTATTTAAGGAAAACTGGTCTAAAAAAAAGAAAGAGATTTGAGTTCGGGAGTCGATTACGAGTAAGGAAGGTGTTAACACCCTACATCGACCGTTTAAAAAAAGGCACCTCAAGTTAATTGTGCAAAATATTTTAATAACTTTTTAAATATTTATTTTACCCCAAAAAACTATTTACAAGAAAGAATTATTATTATTATTTTAATATTTTTATTTCTTTATTAGTTTCCATTTTTTAAAATTATTATTGATTAAACCTAAATGAGGTTGAACATGACACATAAGTCCACAAGGCAACCTCAAATCTAAGGGATTGGACATGGCACCCGAGTCCACAGAACATCCCTAAAAATAGACAATAAAAAGGAAAATTTAGTTTTGGCTTAACAGAATGATTGATTCTGCTCCTACGTATTCCCAGGTGCGATGGGAAACTGAAAGCTACGTAGTTCTTTTAAAAAAGTTTTGATTGGTTGATTTTAATTTTTGAAAAGGATTTTATTTTGAAAGACTTTTTCATTTTTTTTTCAATTTTTTTTGAAGATAATTTTATATTATTTTTTTTTGTAATTTTGACTTTTGAGAAATAATTTTTCTATTTTTTTTAGAAATGAATTTTTTCTTTTTTGAGAAGCTAAGCCCAAGAACAATCTGATCCAAGATAATAAAAAAAAAAAGATTTTATTCTTTTTGTAAATAGTTTTTGAATAGGGGTAAATATGATCAGGCCCAAAGCCAAGGCCCAAGAAACTCACAACTCGGACTTGCAAACAAAGAAAACAGCTAGTTATTATCAAATAATAAAGAAAAAAGAGAAAATAAAAGAAGGGTCAATACTGAACCTAACAGACTCGGTAGAGATGGTGGCTATGCAGGGCCATGCGTACGACGATGATACGGGGGATGCGGACGGCGGCAACTGGGACAACGGCGGAGAAGGCAGACCGAAGGGTGGAGACGTGCAGTGGTGCGGGGTGGCGGCTCCGTATTTCGCAGGCAACGCGATTCGAGGAGTAGCAGCGGCGGAGGGCGTTCGCGCGGTGTGGCGGCACGACGGGACTGTGCGTTTGGAGGCTGGACGAAACTTGGTGGTGGCGGTGAGTGGGTCTGGTGTGGGATGTGGCAACGATGGCGACGTTTCGAGGTGGAGCTCAGGATCTGATGCGGCACGGATATGTGGTTGCGATGATGATGACTGACTGAACTTCTGTGATGGCGAAGATGGCGGAGATGCAGTAGCGATGGCGGATTCACGACTGTCACGGGTCTCTACTGTTGAATGTGGCGGTAGGTGATGGGCCTCTGAGTCGCGCCGGCGGACGCTTGGCAGCTGGCCAGTGACGAGGAAGGGGAAGTGACACAAGGTGTGGTGGTGTTGTGGTGATGCCGATGGGCGGAGCAATAACAGCTATGGTTGCTAGAGTTTGTGTGTTTCTCTGTTTTGTTTTTTTATTTTATTTCCAGAAAATGAGTTGATGGCAGATGAAGAAAACAAAATGTTGAATGTTGAAGAAAAGGAAATTGATGATGGAAAGCTTGAAGAAGAATGATGGTGGAATGGAGAAGGGAATGACAGTGTTGTGGGGGAGGATCTCTAATTTTTCTGATGCTCTTTGTTACGTTTCCTCCCCCATTTTCTCCTATGTAAGCTGTTGTTTATATAGCAACAATGGGAAAGATGATGCCAAAATTTGTTACTTGTTTGTTGAGAGGTAAGGACGAAGGTACAGAGGGAGGGTGCCACGGTGCTGCTCCCATTACTCTGTGTGGCTGAGGTAGGCGCAGGGGTTGTTACCCCTTATTTTGGAAAAAAGCACAAGAAAACAAAAATGGGGAAATAAAAACAAAGTGGGTTTATACCTAAAATGAAGGGAGACAGATAGCAACGTTGGGGGAGAAGAAGACAAAAATTCAGATTTTTTTTTTCAAATCAGAATGTCCTTTTTTCTTTTTCTTTTTTTGTTGGCATCATGGACCTAAAAGACATCTTGCAAAAACTAAAATGGGCTACACTTGATCATGTAATGGGCCAAGAACAAAAACAAAAATATTTTTAATATTTTGAATTTTTATATTTTTTCTTTTGTTTTCAAAAATATTAATTAAAAGAAAGAAAACCTGGACAAAATTAGGTGTTCACAAGTTGATATGCCTTTTAGTCTTATACATTGTGATCTATGGGGCAAGTATCACACACCATCACACAACGGCTCACACTTTTTCCTCACTATTGTAGATGATTACACACGTGGGTCATGGGTTTATCTTATGAAAGAAAAGAAAGAAACTACTAAGATTCTTGTAGACTTCCATAACATGGTTAATACTCAATTTGATAAAAGAATAAAGAGAGTGAGGAGTGATCAAGGGACAGAGTTTGTAAACTCAACCCTTAGGAAATACTTTGATCAAGAAGGGATAATACATGAAACCTCATGTGTTGCTACCCCTTAACAAAATGGAAGGGTAGAGAGGAAGCACAGACACATCCTTAATGTTGCAAGAGCTTTGAGGTTCCAAAGTAATCTCCCAATAAAGTTTTGGGGAGAGTGTGTGCTTGCAGCCACTTACATCATTAATAGGACACCTACCATGGCTAATAAAGGTGTTACACCATAAGAGATGCTTTTCAATAAAACTCCATCTTATGAACACATGAAAATTTTTGGATGTTTATGTTATTCTAGAAATGCTTCGAAACATAGGGACAAATTTGACTCTAGGACTGAAAAATGCATTTTTGTAGGCTATCCTTTAGGACAAAAGGGTTAGAAACTTTACAACTTAAGAACAAGAGAATTCCTCGTATCCAGTGATGTTATCTTTTATGAAAATGACTTTCCATACAATATGAGTACTAATGATGCTTGCACAGATTCTTCTAGGCCTGCCTTCCTTCATTGGCCACAAAACACAGAAGATGGTGAAATTCCACACAATTACAGTCCTGTAGAGAGTGAGACTGAATTAGCAGAAACAAAATCCTGCACATACTGCAGAGGATATCTAACGCACTTCGTTACATTAGTAACCCAAATTAATTTCAATAAAAATCCTTCAAAACATTTAATTAAAAAAACACAAGTCATAAAATTTTTCTCAAATAACTAAGTATGAAATACCTCGTATTAAATAAAATAATAGTATTTACAAAGTATTGAAAAATATTATTAAATCCAATCATTACTATCCAACTAGCTAATCAAAGATAACTCTTCAGATCTCTGGATCCTCAACAGCGATGTCCTCGGGCTCTGAAAACAACACTTATAATGAGATATAAAATCTCAGTGGACAACAATACATTTATAAAATGTTTCGAAAAATAGTGTTGTTCTCAGCCGGTGCGGTAACCGGAAAAACTGTCCATGGTACCCGCTAATTTTCCAAAATAATATATAAAAAGAATACTTTTAATAACAACAAAAATATCATCAACTCAATAGCATATAACGTAACAACAACTTATCTCAATGTATCACATTCCACATACCAAGTAAATTCTAAATTAATCCAAGTGGCTCGAAGGCCTCATAACTAAATTGATCTTTTGCCGGCAAGCCATAAATCTCACACATCACACGACAATGGCGTCCCATTGCCCACCCCTACTCATGAGGAATGTTTCGATGTCACCCTCCTGTCGGGGACATTTCTATTTCGATACCTCCCATGTGCACATGGCGGTCTTTCTCCCTTTTCGACACCCCAACGTGTGGAGGTGTTACTTTCAATACCCCTTTTTAGGCGGTATTGCTCTTTTTCAACATCCCAATTATATGGGGATGTTACTTTCGATACCCCATTACGGTGGTATTACTTTTCGATACCCCTATCATAGGTGGTATTACGGAAAACATCATCCAACATATTATAACTCAAATATGTCATGTCTCATGCATGTAACAAACTATTTTCCACGAATTAAAAAATAAATTTCTCCCAACAACAAGCAATCACGAATATCACAATATATCATACATGAATAAGCATCTTACAACATCAATTAATCAACTTATTCCCCTTTTAACAAAAACCCCTAATTTTAGAAATTAGGTTACTGGCAATATGCATCAAATCAATTAAAAACTCCCAATTTCATATGGTAATTCATTGTCAACACAAACAATCATATATATCATGGAAAGAGTTCGTAAAAAGTATTGTTACTCACCTCTTGAAGACCTCCAAATAGCTCTAAGCGTTTCCTACTGCGAATCCTAACGTTTGCCAAGAGTTATCATCATCTTCCTCTTCCTAGACTCCCTCTTCCACAACTATCTCTTCTTAATCCTTGAATTTCTTCTCTTCTTAGTCGTTTCTGAGTTTCTAGGTGTAATTAGGGTTCAAAAACGCACCCTAAGAGTGTTAGGATTCTATTTATAGAGCCCCCAATAGCCTAAAACGTGTAAAAACGCGCTAAGCCCGTTACTCTGCTTATGGTGTTGTATTTCGCACATATCTTGAGTTATAGACATTCAAAAATTATAAATTTTATATAGTTGGAAAGATAAAAGAATTGTCTACAGCTGTTAAGAAGACCACAAAATCTGAAACCGACATTTAGATAGTCAAAACGTGGAAAGAATTTTAAAAAAACGGTTCTGGCGCTGGAACTTGAATAGTGTGTACGAATTTGGTCATAACTTGAGCTACAAGAATCCAATTTGGACGAATTTGGTGTCTATGGAAAGCTAAGAGACAGGTCTATATTACTTATGCAGATTTTGAATTCAAACAAGTTCTCTTTGGTTACGAAATATCCATGTGAAGTTAGGTATCTAGTCATATTATGCGAAATTGGGCTTAAAACACTATTTATAATGGGTAACACAGCATGGGCCTTGATATGCTTATGTATCATATCATTATTGTCGCATTAATTTAGTCCAGGGTAGGTTCTTATCCTTATTTTTATTTTATTTTTTTAAAATCAATTTTACATTATTGTGGAACCCACTGGATTTTTATTATAAAGAAAACAATTATAATAAACTCTTATACTACCCTTTTTTTTTATTAAAATAATTATATTTGAACTTTTAGGATGTTACAGGATACAACCGATAGATTTCATAGTGAGAGGGAGCATCAAACCCTCTTACATGAAACTACACAACCTGCACAAAGGTCTAGGCAGCCTCCAAGTTATTTAAAAGACTATTATTGCCATTCTGCTGTTCAAAACCCAACCTACAGGTCTTTAGTTCAATTAGGAAAACCAAAATCTATTTATCCTATTTCTGAGTATGTGAGTTACAAGCAGTTCTCACATAAACATGTAGCATACTTAGTAGCCATTGCACAGTATATAGAGCCAAAGTCTTATACAGAGGCTGTCAAGAAGAGAAAATGGTGTGAGGCCATGAATCAGGAGTTAAGGGCCTTGGAAGAGAATAAAACTTGGGACCTTACACATTTACCTGAGGGGGAAGAAGGCTTTAGGATGTAAATGGGTATACAAATTAAAGTACAAAGCCTCAGGAGAAGTAGAGAAGTACAAAGCTAGATTAGTGGCAAAGGGATATACACAAATAGAGGGTGAGGACTTTAATGAAACTTTTGCACCGGTTGCAAAAATGACTACCATCTGATGCCTTTTGTCCATAACAATTGCTAAAGGTTGGGAACTCCATCAAATGGATGTGAGTAATGCTTTCCTACATGGAGAGCTTGATGAGAAAGTATATATGGAACCACGATTAGGGTATGTTGTACCAGAAAATGGCATGGTCTGCAGGTTGAGAAAATCAATCTATGGCTTGAGACAAGCCTCAAGAAACTGGTACTCAAAACTGTTACAATCTCTTATTGCTTATGGTTTTAAAGAATCACAATCAGATCATGGTCTTTTTACCTATTGTTCAAAATCTGTTTTTATAGTTGTTCTGGTTTATGTAGATGATTTAGTGATAGCAGGGAATGATTCCACTGCATGTGAGCTTTTCAAACAACATTTGGGTAAACGTTTCCATATGAAAGATCTAGGAACTCTAAAATATTTTCTTGGCATAGAATTAGCTAGAGGCAATTCGGGTTTGTTTTTATGTCAAAGAAAGTATACCTTAGATATATTAGATGAGTGTGGTATGCTAGGATGCAAGCCATCCTCCTTCCCTTTAGAACAGAATCATAAACTTGCCTTAGATAAGAGTGACCTATATCAGAATCCATCACAATATAGGAGGCTCATTGGGCGTCTCATTTATCTGACTATTACTAGACCTGAGCTGACATATTCTGTACATGTATTAAGCCTATCTTCAAGTGAAGCTGAATATCGAGCACTAGCACATGCCACAAGTGAAGTCTTATGGTTAAGGAATCTCCTGAAATGTCTCCAAGTGGATTGTAACTCTCCAACTGTGATTCATTGTGATAACCAGGCTGCACTACATCTAGCTGCAAATCCTGTTATCATGAGAGAACCAAACACATAGAAGTGGATTGCCACTTTATAAGGGAGCGCCTTCAGGCAGGAACCATCACCACTCGGTACATTCATACAAAACAGCAACAAGCTGATATATTTACTAAGCCATTGGGGGCAAATAATTTTCTTGATTTGGCTACCAAGATAGGTGTTCATAACCCCCACACTCTATCTTGAGGGGGAGTAATGAAGTTAGGGATTATTATCTAAACTTTGTATTAGCTATCTTAGAATTAGTTTTGTATATCAGTTTAGATTTTGTATATCTGTTCTGTTTCTATAACAGAATTCTGTTTTTCTGTTTTTGTCCCCTTTCTCTTTTCTGTTGAGATAGGCTTAGTGACAGGCTTAGTTAGTTGCTCCCTTCGCTACTATAAATAGCTAGTCCCTATGTAGCTCTGTAATTTGAATTGATTCAATACAAGATTGAAGTATTATTCAGAATTTACATTCTTCTATTAGCATGCGTGCTATTTGCCTTCTTTAGGTATGTTTCTGGCTATAAAGTTCATGGTTGATGATGGTGTATGAAGCTTAATGATGTCGTTTGCTTGCATACTATCGTATCGTTTGTCAGATTAATTTCAAAATAGCTTTTTTAAGAAAAAAAAATAGCCTTTTCCTTTAAAAAACACACTCCTAGTTTGATAGAAGTTTAATCTAATTTTCGAATGGATGATGTGTTGGCATCTCTGTATTATTTTATCAGAGATTTATATTCATAAAATCATGGCATTTCTATAAGATGAGCTATGGGATTTTTTTTTTATTTTTTATTTTTTAACTCTTCCATGTGGTTAAAGGCATGAGCTATGGGATAACACTTCTAGTAGGAGGTCTTGGGCCTAGGTACAACCTACACCAGGCTGAAACATTAAAGCGCCCAAATCTCGAGTTTGGGGGTTACTCTACAACCGAACCCATATTGGTCCCAATTCAACAGTGAACTCAAGATTTGAAAGAAAAATGTGAAGGATGAAATAACCCACTCTTGTTATTGGGCTTCGGCTCTTCAATAAAAAAGACATAATATGCTATTTCTCTACTATTTGGCTATTTGCATATACTACATGACTTGCTGCTGGGATTGAGTTTATTTCTTCCATCTTCCTAGAGGTTGGGTCCGATCATAGGTCAAAAGCAGCAAATAAATATGATAGCCTAGCCAAGGGACAAATTTCTTTAAATTCAAAAAATGCATTAACCACCCACAAGATATGGTCTAAGGGACTAGTAACTTGTATTCTTTAACTATATATCCAAGATTCGAATCCTGATGATGAGAATATAACTCTATTTGTGGGTAGAGAAATTTATCCTTAAATGATACTCTACGTCCTCGTGGAAAAAAAAAAGCATTAACCATAAAGGTGAATACAATGTTCCACACGGAAGGTTTGAATCCGTGCAACATACTGGCTAAGGGTGGCAAATGGATGGATCGGATAAATTTTTATTCGGATATTAACGGATGGATTAAAAAAATCTATTAATCCATTATAATCCATTAAAAATTCATTAAAAAAAATCCAATACATCCATGATCCATTAAATAAAATCCATCCGATCCATCCAATAACAACTTTTCATGGATGAATATCCAATCCATCCACTAAAATTTATTTCAAGAAATTAAATAATTTTATATCTCTTTTATCCATCCATAAAATATTTTTAAAAATAAAATAATTTGTAAAAATATTAAAATATTATCTCTATCTCACCATCGCTCTCATCTTTCTTCCTCTCTACCCTTTCTCTCTCTCCGTTTTTTTCCTACTCTCTCTATCTTTACTATCTCTCCACTCTATTTCACCATTTTGTATCACGGCCATTTTTCTATTATTATATAGGAGTTATTGATTATGTGCATCTACAGAGGTTGTTTTGCCACAACGTTTCATGATATTGTTTTACGAAACTTGTTACGACTTTATGTGCTTTCAATTAGTTAATACTTTTTTTTAAGTTTCTCAGCAAAAAAAAGGCAACGAAAAAAGAAAACGTACGATAACGTGGACTACAACTGGTGCTTGAGAACAATTAATTAGTTAATACTTAATGTAACAAAAAAAGAAAAAAAAAGCAGATAAATAAAATAAAAAATAGTGAAAAAATAATAATAGGGAACGGAAGAGAAAATTAGATGGTGTGTTTTTTTATGTTACAAATGGATGTTTCTTTTATTTGGTGAAAAATAATATATAAAAAAAATTGGTTTTGGAATGGATAAAAGTTGATCCATTGCATTTTTGATTGTTGGTCCAATGGATTTTAAAAAATATTGGATGGATCATAAACCGTCCACTAAAAAAATAATTCAATCCATCCAGTTCATTTATATTATTTTTTTATGAATGGATGGATTGAATGGATTTTCTCATAGGTGGTGAACAAATGAATTATTTTGACACCTCTAATACCCGCAGTCTCCCACATTCCCACTCAGTTTTCGTTGCAAAGACAAACTAATCATTTCCCTATATTAGTAATAGTAATGTTTGATGCGTCTGCGTATCAAAGACTCAGAAGTGTATGCGTATCGAAATTTCAGAAGCCTAATTCGGCAAAGAAAAAAAAGGTGACTGTGCAACGTGAGGGAGACTGCTCCATGATTGTTGCTAAAAGGTTGACACTAGTACACTACTACTCCACGCCTATTATTATTATTATTATCCTTTTAAAAAATAATAATGTGTCACCACCGTAAAATAAAATATGACTATTTGTACAAAAAAGATTTAATTTTAATATATTATTAGCATAAAGTTTTTTATTTTATTAATTAATAATATATTATACAATCTATAATTTTGACCCATATCAAAGCGACAAAAGTTTTCCTTATTCCCTAGTTAATCAGTAATGTAGGTGTTCATTTTTTTAAATGGATTGATGCACCACATTTATTTAATTAAAACAAGGAAAGACTCACATGGCTACAGACTAAATCAATATCAATAATATGAACAAGATGTTGTCCAACTTTAATTCGAAATGATATCACCCTCTAAAAAATCTTTGTCCACTCACTCTTAGATTCTTTTGCACGTTCTGAATTTAGAAAACAATCAAACAAAGTTACTATAATAAATATGAAATATGAAAACAGTTGTGTTATTTGTACCATAAAATGGGACAACTTTTGAGACAATAATTGACAATGCTTAATGTAGTTGAAAATTTTGATTAATAATATGTTGAATTTGATTAATTGCATTAAGCAAGTTCATTAATCATTCACTGAATTGTGATTCAACTGAACTTGGTTAATGCAATTAAGTGGATTGTTAATGAGATATTTGTTTACTATATGTACCCATTAATCAAATTCAACATATCAGCAACCATAAATTTAAACTGTATTAACCAACATATCATTATCATATGATGGTATTGTGGAGTGACAAATTTCTTTAAGGAAAAAACTTAAGGTACAATTTATAGGTATATTAGGTGTTGTTTTTCAATATAATTATGATATGTGTAACAGGTCATCAATGAAAATATAACATGTGAGTGAACTGTTACACATGTCATAATTCTATTGAAAAATGACATCTAATATATTTATGAAATTGTACCTAAATTTGGTGAATTCTCTCAAACCTTCTATAATTTTTGGGTAAGTTTTTCACTTTTTAAATGGCCCAATTAGATAATGCCAACTCAATTATAATATGACACTTCATTCATGACTTTGACAACTCATCGTTATTTATTTAAAAAATTCTTCAATTATCTTGTTTAATTTTAAACCCAAAAAGACTTATTTGCCACTTCCACCACTTTTACCATCCACCGTGACCATCCATCTTCAGCACCACCACTTTTCAAGAGTAACCACCATCACCTTTGCAAGTTGCAACCAAGGACAACAAACTCCAATCAAATCTAAGCCAAGCACTGCTGCAACTGACAAGAATCTGACCATCCACCTTCGTCACGCGCTGCACCGTGCCATCCCCTTCGCAACGGTGCTGTCACGCCCACAGAGCAGAAACATCACTGCAGAACGTGCAAGCCGCCCTCCGCAGCACCACCCCATCAAAGAGATAGGAACCACCGTGCCCCCTAGCTTCTTCGCCCTTCGTCGCCTCTTCACGTCGTCCAGCCGTCGTCACAGGTCCTCCGCCAGCAGCACTTATATGTTCAACAAGTTTGAGTGAAGGCTATTTGGGCTAGAATTAGGCCCAATTCCTATAAAAACAAAAAGCTGTTTCTGAAAGAAAAAAATATGGGACAACTTTTGAGACAATAATTGACAATGCTTTTGAAAATCGTGATTAATAATATATTGAACTTGGTTAATTGCATCAATAAAGTTTATTAACCATCAACTGAATTGTATTAATCAATAATGAGTATATGGTTGATGCAATTCAGTGGTTGGTTAATGAGATATCCGTTTACTACATATATACTCCCTCTGGACTCAATTATAAGTAAAAAAATATCTATATTTTGTGGGCTCAAATATAAGCAAAATCCAACCAACTCAACTATATTTAATGTCAGTATTCCAAATATCAAGAAAATTAACAAATCCAACAAATTCTCCTTTTAACTTAGCATTGCACACTCCCGAGACAATTAAAGGGTGATTTAGTAATTATAGCTCTTTTTTTTATACATAAATCAAGATAATTAAACCAAATTAACTAATTTCCTTAATAAATATAAAATTAGTTAATTTTAATTATAATTGAGTCTAAAGGAAGTACTCATTAACCAAAATCAACATATTATTAATCATAATTTTGAACTGTATTAACCGTTATCATTTCTTATCCCAAAAGTTATTCCATTTTGTTTTAGAAGTAACATTTCTGATATTGAAAACCTCAATAACGTCTAGCAGGGCGCAATGACGTGCAAATACAACCCTTCATTTGGAATCACTCTCCGGAACGTTCACCACATAAATAATCATCAATATCATATATAATAATAATAATAATAATAATAATAATAATAATAATAATAATAATAATAATAATAATAATAAATATACAAAAAATAAATAATAATAATAATAATAATAATAATAATAAATATACAAAAACAAAGTAAATGGTTTAGAATTTTGTGATACATCAATTTTGGTAGCATTTGACATCAATAATATTTTAATATTTATGTGAATGTCGACATAAGAATAAAAGTTTCCAATATTATAACTTTAACTTTTAAAGAAAATTATTAAACATAAAAGATATCCAAAAATAAAATTAATGAATGAAAGTTAAAATATTCATGAGAATGAATATTTCCATGTGTGACGGAGGGAAAAAAATTATACCTTTGAAATGAGAATGATGATTCCCAAAATATAGTTTACCTTTTTTTATGAAAAGAAATATAATTTATTTTGACAATAAAATATTTCATGAATCAAACGCTGTATTTATATTGATTTATTTGCTTTTTCAAATGAGTGAAACGTAACATGCTAGATTGTTTTCTTCAAATCCAACCGTGGGTCTTCCGAAGTTCCGATATAGCCACAAGTATCTTTTATTAAAATTTTGTTCTAAAGAGCAGGAAAAAAAAAATTCTGTTCTAAAATATCCAAGTTCACAAAATTGAAATTGCGAAGATATCTTTTTGATATATAACAAGAAAAGGTGTACATCGATCATAAATATTTGGTATAAGAATCAGGTGGAATCTGTTTTTTTTTCTTTGTTGGAAGGAACTATTTCATGGGCAATTCTTTAATCCTCCGGCCTCTTAGTTGTGTTTTGATCCTCCACTACTTTTTAACTTAACAAGGTGGTCGCAGGTAATTACTGGGCAATTTTTAAATTATTTTAATTGTTTGTAAGTCGGTATCAGCCAGTTTATAATTTATTTAGTTATTATAAAATAATGAATGAAATGGTATTTTTAAAATACATTAGATTGACTTGTGGCCCAAAGAATAAAAGACAAAAATGAACTGTTTATCCTCTTTTATGTTTTCCATGACTCCCCATTTGGCGACCAAATAGATCTTGATCTTGAAGGTGCTATGTCCGCTACAGTGGTGTTATCGAGTTGCAGTGTCGTTGATTTCGGTTTTGTCTGTGGATTCCATCTTCTGCACAATAGTTGTTGCCGGCGTTTCTAATTTTCAGTTGGATCGAGAAGGGTTGTTGTTAGTGTTGACGAGATGGATGAAGAGTTAGATCCACAGGTTAGTTGGTCTGGATATCATGATATGTTCTTAGATCGGTTAGGGTTGTCGTTATTTTTCGTTGTTGGCTTGTTACTCTGCTAAGTTTGGTGGTTCATCCTTAATGTTTTGCTTCACCTTGTATACATAGTTGTCTTTTTCTTTTAATGAGGGTGTTAGCGTCTGTATTGTATATAGTATAGGGTTTAGTTGTTTTTTCAATCCATTTTTTTTTAGTTTTCATTGTTTTGTCAGAAATTTTGGAAATTTGGGATTTAACTTTTGTGACATTTAATTAATAATTAATATTGCATTAGTTAGAGTAACTTACTAGTGTTCTGTAACCCAAAAGGATGATTTATGTTATCTATTTCAGGGATTAGAAGACTTGTCACTAAATTTTGATAGCTATGATTCTCATAGTAGTGATGGGAATACAAAGAATACAAAGTTTCGGTCTAGTGGTGATGAAGATGAAGATAATGTCCATTCCGAGGTTGAAGAAGAAGCATCTGGCAAAGAGAATGTGTTTGGTAAACTGGGGGATGTTGATTTCAATTCCATAACTCCTAGTGAGGTCAAGCAAATGCTATTTGCTGATGTTGATGATGCATATGTCTTTTATAATGAGTATGCAAAATTTAATGGATTTAGTGTAAGGAAAAATAAGAGGGGGAAAAACAAGGACAATCGGATTACATGGCAACAATTTGTCTGTTCACGCGAGGGATTTAGACATGAAAAGTACATGAACCTAGAAAATCGACAAAGAGAGCACAGGGTCTTGACCAGATGTGGGTGTGAGGCTGAGATACGTGTTGGCTTGGATAAAAGATCGGGTCGATGGTATGTTTCCCGTTTCGTTGAAGAACATAACCATCAATTTCTTGGAGACAAGTATTATGGATTACTTCGGTCCCATAGGAAGATCACAGACGCTGATGTTGCACAAATTGACGCAATGAGGAAGAGCGGTATTAGCATACCCAATATTTATGGTTCGTTTGCTAGCTAGTCGGGTGGTTATCATATTATTGGGTTTCATCAGAAGGAGTTGTATAATCGGATCCAAAAGAAAAGAAGATTACAAGATGGTGACTTCAAAGAGGCAATAAAGTTGCTAAATGAGCTTAAGGCTAAGGACCGCACACCTTTTGGAGCCATAAAGTGTCTCCGGATCGTAGGTTGTTGCATTTGTTTTGGTCATACGGGAGTTGCCAAATTGACTATGAAGTATTTGGTGATGTGTTGGCATTGGATGCTACCTTTGGCAGGAACAAGTATAAGTGTCCAGTTGTAGTGTTCTCCGGTGTTAATCATCACAAGAAGACGTGTGTGTTCGCTTGTGGTATTGTATCTGATGAGAGATAGGAGACATATGTATAGTTGTTGGAACAATTTTTGGAAGCAATGAAGGGTAAGCATCCTAAGTGTGTCATAACGGATGGTGATTTGGCTATGAAGAATGCAATTGCAGTAGTGTTCCCATATGCACATCACAATTTATGTGGATGGCACCTTATCCAGAATGTGACCTCAAATATAAGGGATATTAGATTCACTAAATTGTTTAAGACATGCATGTTGTTGAATGTTGAGGTACATGAGTTTGAAGCTAGGTGGGCAGCTGATGTTGAGGAGTGTGGCCTGACTGAGAATGATTGGGTGCTACAGCTAAGTGGGAAAAAATTAATGTGGTCCACTGCACATATAAGAGAAATTTTTTTTGCATGGATGCATACAACATCCCGTTGTGAGTCGTTACATTATCACATGGGAAGGTACGTACGTTCTCGATTTAACTTGAGTAATTTGTGTACCATTTTCAAAGATGTCTCGAGTACATACAAAGCAAGGAGATTGAGACTGACTTTAAGTCATTGTATGGTGTTGATAAGCCTCTGGCTTATCTAGTTTTATGACTAGATGAACTAGGGTTTATGTGCCAATTTATTCGAGTTCAATCTCGTTTTCGCCCAAATTTGCCTTGTTTTGTTCCTAAGTTGGACTTTGACTCATTTTGCATATTTTGTGTAGTTTTTAGGTTATTTTGAATAGAATTACGCTTGTGGGTGCTTTTGTTGTTTCAGGTTAAATAAGTGAAGCTCCGGGAGTCAAGGAAAGTCGAAAAGCAGTGGAAATTGCAAGTCTGGAGACACTCGCCTCGTGAGTGTATGCTCGCCCCGCGAACCTGAAAGTCAACAAAACAGCAAAAGTCATCACTTCAGTCTCGCCACGCGAGAAGTGTCTCGCCTTGCGAGATCACGAGGACCTGCAAGACAGAGACCATCACGGCCAAGCCATGATGAAGACCAAGCCCGTGACAGTTTAAGGTTTGAAGTCTCGCCCCGCGAGACGTATCTCGCCCCGCGAGAGTTTGAAGACCCTGGAAGTCAGAGACCATCACCGCCCAGCCGTGATGAAGGTCACAGCCCAGAATTGAAGACTCGCCCCGCGAACACACTTTCGCCTCGCGAGAGTTCAAATTGAAAGCGCGCCAATTTTAATTCTCGCCTCGCGAGAGGCTGCTCGCCTCGCGAGCGAGCGCAGATCAGGAATCCTATTTAAAGGCTGTTGCAGATCAGATTAGGGCATCCAACTTTAGGAGGCTGTAGGGCTTTTGGAGGGCCGCGAATCCTAGTAGTTTTCCACTGTTTAGAGTAGCGTTTAGGGTAATTTCTTTTCTCTTTGGAGCTGCCTCTCCCTTTTTCTTATGGAGATTATGTCCGATCGCTTGTCTATGAGCATGAGGAACTAATCCCCTCGTCCGAGGGAACGATGAAGCCGCCCATGGCGATGTAAATCCGATATGATTTATGTCTTTCTCCTTTAATTCAATTCTTGTTTTCCGATTCTGATTTGAATGTTTGATCATATGTTTTGCGTGATTATTCAGTTAAACGTGTTTGAGGCCTAACGGCGATTCGCGTTTCAGAACTTGAATCGGGATCGCTAATCGAATATTGCACGAGAGTGAGTATGAGATTAGTGCAACCTTATAGGGAACGAGAATTAACAGAATTCGAGATTAGGATTATGAGACCTAGTAAGTAATTAATCCAATCGTCGAATACGTCCTAATGAGCACGAGAGTGGATTTAGGAGAATTTAGGGGTCCCGGTTGACATTAAAATTGAACTTAGGGAGGAATTCATCATCACTTGGGTGTACATATTGGGTAGGTGGATTTGTGACCTTGGACATTTTTAATTTCTGATTTTTAGTTAATTAGTTTATTTAGACTTGTTAATTGAATTTAGATATTAATCTCTTTCTCTCAACCCCCTTCTTCAGTAACTTGACCGAACGCATCGGATTTCCCATGGATTAGTCGAATTGGTAGCCCAATCCCTGAGTTCGACCTCGGTAATTACTTACCGTGTTATTTTTATTACTTGCGACGACCCGGTACACTTGCCCGAGTCACAACAAGTTTTTGGCGCCGTTGCCGGGGATTGGCACAACCAATTTTTCTGATTTTAGGGGAGTTTGATTATTTGGTTAAGTTATTTTTGTTCTTATTTTTATTTTTATTTTTATTATTTTCTTTTTATTTTCTACTATCTCTCTACTTCTTTGATTCCACTTGGTCTTGCCTTGTTTTGTATGCGAGGTACACGAAGGAATGCTTCCGGGTTGCGAATATTGTGATGGGAACCATGACACTTGGAGTTGTCCGTTCTACTTCCCTCAAGTATATGTGGAACCATGGCATAATGACAGCGTGCCCCAGAACAACTATCAGAGTCAGAATCAGTATTGGGGTGATATGAGTAGAGACCATCCGGATTTCACTTGGAGTAATGATGGCGGTGGTCTAGCCTGGCAGCCACAACCTCAACAAAATTGGCAACAACAACCTCAACAGGATGATGGAAGACAACCTTGGGAGTTGGCTCTTGAGAGGACAAATGCGGCAATGGATAAGTTGGCGAGTTGTATGGAGACATCACTTGAGAAGGCAAATGCCGCAGTAGAGGAGTTGGGCCAGCTCGTAGAACAACAAAATGAGCGTCTCACAGAGACTTTCCCAGGTGATGCCGAGAACCACCCTAAGAGCCAATGCGAAGCCATAACAACTAGAAGCGATAGGGTGTTAGGATATGACTGGGATGTAACTAGTTCTCAAGGAGTTGAGGAAAAACTACTACATGTTGAGGAAGAACAACCGGAGGAAAAGGAATTGGCAAGTGACATGGCCCCGGCACAACCACATGATGAGGAAGAGCAACCAGAGGAAGAGGAGTTGGCAAGGGACAAGGCACCGGAGCAAGAGGGTAGAGAGCAAAATGAAGATAAAGTGGCAGAGGATTTCACCATGCTTGCCAAGCAACCTGATTTTGATGCGTTAAATAAATATGTCGGCTTGCATGCATGTGTGGACACCGGTAAGATAGACCCTCCCACTTGTCTGGCACACTTCCTCGTGAAGGCACCATTTGGCCTGAGAGGAAGTGAGTTCATCAGTACGGAGGTCAATGGAGTTTTCACACTCAGGCTTGGTGGAAGTATGGATGGAGTCGTATTGCTCCTGCGAGGGCCACTTCATAAACCATGGGATCCGGGTGGAGGATCTCACATGATGAGCATCTCTTGGCCTTTGTACCACAGACTATGGGATCCAGGTGGATGCTTCTTAATAAGTCAAGCTCGGGACGTTAAACAAGCGCTTCTTGGGAGGCAACCCAAGCTAGGTATCCCTCTCTTCTCTTAACTTTTGTTTTGTTTTTGTTTTTGTTTTGTTTTTGTTTGTCACTCTTGAATAATTTGAGAAGATCAAGAGTTGTTGTATGAATGTCGTGTCGGCAAGCTTGTTGGAATTCAATTAGATTGAGCGTAGATTGATTGCATGAATTATTTGACCATTGATGATTTCCCCTAAGTTCTGAAATTAGAAAAGTTTATCCCCACTTAAAAATTGAAAACTGAACTTTGAGAATTTTATTGTGACTACTTGATTTATGATAAGTTTGGGGTGAGGGGGTGCACCCATTAGGAATCGTATCTCGGTCAAACAATTTGCAAAATGTCCAGGTGAGGATTTGAGCCTCCAACTCTGTTTTTGAATGTGTGAATCACTGTTAAGTTGCACTTTCCCGAATTTAATTGAATCTCTTTATGGTTTGCATGATTATGTGTTGCATCAAATGATTCAGGCGATTTTCTTTGAAATAACTACTTGGCCTAAAAAGGACCATCCCTATTGCATGTTCCCTAGTTAGCCAAATTGAGCCCAATTGACCTATTGTTTCTTGATGACCCTATATTACGAGCCAAAATCTGAAAAACCATGTTAACCCAATCTTAGGATTAGGAGAGCATGGAAGCGTAGCAAGAGAATGGTTGTGAGGAACTAAGTTTGGGGTGGCTACAAGGAGATATGTCATTTTGGGGTGAGAAAAAGAAAAATAAAGGTTGAAACCCAAGGCAATAAAAATATATATATATATATATATATATATATATATATATATATATATATTCAAAATAAATTGCCAAAAGAAAAGGGGCAAATCAAGAGATTAGCAAGGAAAAAGGCTGTAGTCACCCGAGACAAAAAGAAAAATTAAAAAAAAAGGAATTTGAGTGGAATACGTGTAAAAAGGTTCATGCTCTCTTAGTTCCTAGGGACTTAAGCCTAAATATCCTTCATTATCCTACCCTCAGCCAGGCCCCATTACAACCTTTAAAAGACCTTCTGATGTTGCATGCATGTTTTCGTGGGAACCATTTTTGAGATGAAAATCAAATTCATGGGAAGTGCTCTTGATACGTGAAATTGAGTGAAAAGTTGATAGCCTTGACAAACTTGAGCGAATGAGTGAAATACTAAATGCCCTTGTGAGGAAGGCAATTGTTTGAAATAGGTGATCTTCCTTTGTGTGTATCTTTGAGCCTCAACTTAGAGTAATGATGGCATGAATGATGAAGTTCTCAAAAGTTTAAAGTAAATGAATGTGGGGATTACATTGATGAAAAAAAGGGGGGAATCAAAGAAGAAAACTGTTTTGTAAAGTTTCATGAAATTTGTGCGAAATCGATTGATTCCTTTAGGCTTGCCAAGTCTTGAGTCGTTTTTGAGTTTTAAGCTTGCTTGGGGACAAGCAAGGTTTAATTTTGGGGTATTTTGATAAGCCTCTGGCTTATCTAGTTTTATGACTAGATGAACTAGGGTTTATGTGCCAATTTATTCGAGTTCAATCTCGTTTTCGCCCAAATTTGCCTTGTTTTGTTCCTATGTTGGACTTTGACTCATTTTGCATATTTTGTGTAGTTTTTAGGTTATTTTGAATAGAATTACGCTTGTGGGTGCTTTTGTTGTTTCAGGTTAAATAAGTGAAGCTCTGGGAGTCAAGGAAAGTCGAAAAGCAGTGGAAATTGCAAGTCTGGAGACACTCGCCTCGTGAGTGTATGCTCGCCCCGCGAACCTGAAAGTCAACAAAACAGCAAAAGTCATCACTTCAGTCTCGCCACGCGAGAAGTGTCTCGCCTTGCGAGATCACGAGGACCTGCAAGACAGAGACCATCACGGCCAAGCCATGATGAAGACCAAGCCCGTGACAGTTTAAGGTTTGAAGTCTCGCCCCGCGAGACGTATCTCGCCCCGCGAGACGTATCTCGCCCCGCGAGAGTTTGAAGACCCTGGAAGTCAGAGACCATCACGGCCCAGCCGTGATGAAGGTCACAGCCCAGAATTGAAGACTCGCCCCGCGAACACACTTTCGCCTCGCGAGAGTTCAAATTGAAAGCGCGCCAATTTTAATTCTCGCCTCGCGAGCGAGCGCAGATCAGGAATCCTATTTAAAGGCTGTTGCAGATCAGATTAGGGCATCCAACTTTAGGAGGCTGTAGGGCTTTTGGAGGGCCGCGAATCCTAGTAGTTTTCCACTGTTTAGAGTAGCGTTTAGGGTAATTTCTTTTCTCTTTGGAGCTGCCTCTCCCTTTTTCTTATGGAGATTATGTCCGATCGCTTGTCTATGAGCATGAGGAACCAATCCCCTCGTCCGAGGGAACGATGAAGCCGCCCATGGCGATGTAAATCCGATATGATGTATGTCTTTCTCCTTTAATTCAATTCTTGTTTTCCGATTCTGATTTGAATGTTTGATCATATGTTTTGCGTGATTATTCAGTTAAACGTGTTTGAGGCCTAACGGCGATTCGCGTTTCAGAACTTGAATCGGGATCGCTAATCGAATATTGCACGAGAGTGAGTATGAGATTAGTGCAACCTTATAGGGAACGAGAATTAACAGAATTCGAGATTAGGATTATGAGACCTAGTAAGTAATTAATCCAATCGTCGAATACGTCCTAATGAGCACGAGAGTGGATTTAGGAGAATTTAGGGGTCCCGGTTGACATTAAAATTGAACTTAGGGAGGAATTCATCATCACTTGGGTGTACATATTGGGTAGTTGGATTTGTGACCTTGGACATTTTTAATTTCTGATTTTTAGTTAATTAGTTTATTTAGACTTGTTAATTGAATTTAGATATTAATCTCTTTCTCTCAACCCCCTTCTTCAGTAACTTGACCGAACGCATCGGATTTCCCGTGGATTAGTCGAATTGGTAGCCCAATCCCTGAGTTCGACCTCGGTAATTACTTACCGTGTTATTTTTATTACTTGCGACGACCCGGTACACTTGCCGGAGTCACAACAGGTGTCCCTATCATGTTAACTGAAATAATATCTTTGGAGAAGTATGCATCTGGCCTGTACACCAGGGAAATGTTCTTTGTGTTTAGCCAAATGCTGGTTAGTTCCTCGAGACTTAATATTTTAGACTGCATGGAAACTGCTTCGTCAAATATCTTCTTTGTCGGAAAGTTAGGTAGGCCTGAACTTAGGTGGCATGTGTCATTTTACCCGTATGAACAGCAAAGTAGGTGCTCTTGTCTTGGCATTGGATCTGATGGAATGTCGTGTACACATATAATTAGAGTGTTGGTGTTGCTAGAGTTTGATCATCTACCCAGGTGTCTTGTGTTAGATAGGTGGACAAAGGCTGCGAATGCTGGTGTTGAGAGTAGATATTTTGAAGGTAGCATGACTGGTAATAGTGCACTACAAAACGGTAGATATAGTGCACTAATAGACAGTTGTCGCCGATTGTGCACATATGCAATAAAAAATGTTGAATACTACAACGATGTCAGAGAGAAGGTGGCCTATGAGATTGAACAACTACAAATTAAGCATGGGCACTACTGATAAGCCTCTGGCTTATCTAGTTTTATAACTAGATGGACTGTGGTTTATGTGCTAATTATTCGAGTTCAATCTCGTTTTCGCCCAAATTTGGCCTTGTTTTGTTCCTAAGTTAGACTTTGACTCGTTCTAGGCATTTTTAGTAGTTTTTTGTCTATTTTGAATAGAATTACGCTTTTTGTTTCTTTTTATTGTTTCGGGTTAGAAGTGAAGCTCTGAGAGTCAAGGAAAGCCAAGAAACAGTGGAAATTGCCATTCTGGAGATACTCGCCTCGCGAGCCTGAAGATAAGCTAAGCAGCAACAGTCATCCTTTCTGTCTCGCCTTGCGAGATGCTGCTCGCCTCGTGAATCATGAAGACCCTGGAGGACAGAGACCATCACGGCCTAGCCATGATGAAGGTCACGGCTGTGACAGACTAGGATTTGAAGACTCGCCACGCGAAACATACTCTCACCTCGCGAGAGTCCAATTTGAAAGTGCGCCATTTTTAATATTCGCCTCGCGAGAGTCTACTCGCCTCGCGAGCTCGCGCAGATCCTGAATCCTATATATTGCTGTTTTAGGGCAGAATTGAGAAGCTTTTTGGTTACCCACTGTTTTGTAGCGTTTAGGGACCAATCCTTGTGTTTCTGGAGCTGCGTCTCCCTCTTTTCTTTTTCTTATTTTACTATGGTGGTTATGTCCGAATGCTTGTCTGTCTTTACGAGCATGAGGAACTAATCCCCTCGTCTGAGGGATCAATGAAACCACCCATGGCGGTGTAGAATTCGATGTGATGTATGTTTTTCTCCCTTCTTTCAATTATTGTTTTCCAATTCTGATTTGATTGCGTTGATCATATGCATGCGTGATTGACTAGTTAAACGTGATGAGGCTTAGGAGGCAATTCGCGTTTTAGAACTTGAATTGGGATCATCGATCGACTATTGCACGAGAGTGAATAGAAGATCGGTGCAACCTTATAGGGAACAAGAATTAATAGAGTTTGATGATTAGGGTTATGAGACCTAGTAAGAAATTAATCCAATCTTTGAATACGTCCTATTAAGCACGACAGTGGATATAGGAGAATTTGGGGGTCCTGATTGACATTGTAATTGAACTTAGGGAAGAATCATCATCACTTGGGTACTATGCATGATTGGGTAGGTGGATTTGTGACCTTAGATATTTTAATTTCAGATTTTAATACCTTAGTTTTATTAGATTTGTTAATTTGAATTGCGATCCCATCTTCTCTCTCTTAACCATTTGCTGTTACTTGACCAACTTATCGAATTTCTCGCAAATTAGTCGAATTGGTAGCCCAATCCTTGTGTTCGACCTCGATAAATTCTTACCGTGTTTATTTTATTACTTGCGACGACCCGGTACACTTGCCAGTGACTCAACAAGTTTTTGGCGTCGTTGCCGGGGATTGGCACAACCAATTTTCCTAATTTTTTGGGAAGTTTGATTATTTGGTTAAGTTATTTTTTTTATTTTATTTTTTATTTTTGGTTATTTATTTTTTATTATTTCCATCTGCTTCTTTGATTCCACTTGGTCTCGGCCCTGTTTTGTATGCGAGGTACCCTTTCAAGGTGGATTGCAAATCATGAAGACTTATTATTTTCCAGCCTTGGACGGTGTTACAAAATATCACTTTGGGCCTAATGTAACCCTGGGAGATCACTGGCGCTGGGGACGTAATTGCCCTCATGCACAAGCTTATAGTGTAATCATGAAGCATGAGGAGGAATGAGAATGGAATGAGAAAACACCTTTGAAAGTTGCTTTAGAACAGTATTCCCAAGAACTATCCAACTGTGAGGCCAAGGCAAGAGCCAATTATGACAGTATCGAAACTGTGAAGCAGAACTTCAAAACACAAGTGGAGGAGATTTGCAAACAGTTAGTACAAGAGTCAGATGAAGCACAATTCGAGTAAAATCTGGTTTGGGGGATAGTTCAAAATGAAGATAAAGTGGTAGTGGACTCCACGATGCTTGCTGAGCAATCTGATTTGATGCGTTAAATAAATATGTTGGCTTGCATGCATGTATGGACACTGGTAAGTTAGTCCCTCCCACTGGTCTGGCACACTTCCTCGAGAAAACACCATTTGACCCGAGAGGAAGTGAGTTCATAATTGCAGAGGTCAATGGAGTTTTCACACACGTGCTAGGAGGAATTGTGGAAAGAGTCGTATTGCTTCTACAATTGCCACTTCATAAACCATGGGATCCGGGCGGAGGATCTCACATGATGAGCATCTCTTGGCCCTTGTGCCACAGGCTATGGGATCCAGGTGGATGCTCCTCAATAAGTCAAGCTAGTGACGTTAAAGAAGCGCTTGTTGGGAGGCAACCCAAGCTAGCTATCCTTTATTTTTAGTTTATGATATATATATATAAAAAAAAGAAAAAAAAAAAGAAAAAGAAAAAGAGCTTGATTCGCCACGCGAATACACAGTGCCCTTGCGAGACAGAAGCCCTGAATCTCAGAGGCTTGCTCACGCTTCTGCCTCGCGCCGCGAGGTCTACTTTCACCTCGCGATTCTGGGCATCATCATCTGTTGGAATTCCAGATTCGCCTCGCAAGATACTACTCGCCCCGCGATTCTGGAAAGTGTGAAGAACAATTTTCCAGATTCGCTTCGCGAGTGATCTCTTGCCTCGCGAATCTGCAATTAAGTTTTTGATTTGCAGGATTTCTTCCAGGAGAGGCCTTTGGCCCAGCAGAGGGGTGCCCGAGAGACCAATTGGATGAGGATGCAACCGCAGAAGAGCTTTGCGTGGAAGCGACCACCTACACTACAACTTAATCAGGGAGCACCCTCTCCTTTCCTCACTCTTATTTTATATCTATGTTCTTTCATTGAGGACAATGTATGCTTTAAGTGTGGGGGAGGGAACCAATTGCCTTTTTTTTGGTTTTTGTTTGTGTTTTTGTTTTTGTTTGTCGCTCTTGAATAATTTGAGAAGATCAAGAGTATGTGTATGAATGTGTGTCGGCAAGCTTGTTGGATTTTAATAAAATTTAGCATAGATTGATTGCATGAATTATTTTGACCATTGATGATTTCCCCCTAGGTTCTGAAATTAGAAAAGTTGATCCCCATGTGAAAAATTGAAAATTGAACATTGAGAAACTTTATTGTGATTGCTTGATTTATGAAAAGTTTGGGGTGAAGGGGTGCACACACTAGGAATTGTATCTCGGTCAAACAATTTGCAAAAATGTTCAGGTGAGGATTTGAGCCTCCAACTTTGTTTTTGATTGTGTGGATCACTTTCAAGTTGCACTTTCCCGAATTTGCTCGAATCTCTTCATGGTTTGCATGTCTATGTGTTGCATCAAATGATTTAGGCAATTTTCTTTGAATAGCTACTTGGCCTAAAAAGAACCATCCCTAATGCATGTTCCCTAGTTAGCCACATTGAGCCTAATTAGCCTATTGTTTCTTGATGACCCTATATTATAAGCCAAAAATCTGAAAAACCATGTTAACCCAATCTTAGGATTAGGAGAGCATGGAAGCTTAGCAAGAGAAGGGTTGTGAGAAACTAAGTTTGGGGTGGCTACAAGGTGATATGTCATTTTGGGTTGAGAAAAAGAAAAATAAAGTTTGAAACCCAAGGCAAAAAGAAAAAGAAAAAAAAAAGAAAAGAAAAATTGCCAAAAGAAAAGGGGCAAAACAAAAAGCTTAGCAAGAAAAGGGCTGTAGTCACCCGAGGCAAAAAGAAAAATGAAAAAAGGAATTTGAGTGGAGATTCATTGTGTCAAATGCTCATGCTCTCTTAGTTCCTAGGAACTTAAGCCCAGCATCCTTGAATATCCCACCCTTAGCCAGGCCCTATTACAACCTTTAAAAGACCTTTTGATGTTGCATGCATGTTTTCGTGGGAACTATTGTTGAGATGAAAATCAAATTCATGGGAAGTGCTCTTGATATGTGAAATTGAGTGAAAAGTTGATAGCCTAGATGAATTTGAGCGAGTAAGTGAAATTTTACATACCCTTGTGAGAAAGGCAATTGTTTGAAATTGGTGATCTTCCTTTTGTGTGTGACTTTGATCCTCAACTTAGATTAATGATTACATGAATGATGAAGTTCTCAATTGTTTAAAGTAAATGAATGTGGGGATTACATTTATGCAAGGGGGGAATTCATTGAAGGAAAAACTGTTTTGTTAAGATTACATGAAATTTGGGCGAAATTGATTGAATCCTTTAAGCTTGCCAAGTCTTGAGTCTTTTTTGAGTTTTAGCTTGCTTGGGGACAAGCAAGGTTTAAGTTTGGGGTGTTTTGATAAGCCTCTGGCTTATCTAGTTTTATAACTAGATGAACTGTGGTTTATGTGCTAATTATTCGAGTTCAATCTCGTTTTCGCCCAAATTTGGCCTTGTTTTGTTCCTAAGTTAGACTTTGACTCGTTCTAGGCATTTTTAGTAGTTTTTAGTCTATTTTGAATAGAATTATGGTTTTTGTTTCTTTTTATTGTTTCAGGTTAGAAGTGATGCTCTGAGAGTCAAGGAAAGTCAAGAAACAGTGGAAATTGCCGTTCTGGAGATACTCGCCCCGCGAGTGGATGCTCGCCTCGCGAGCCTGAAGATCAACTAAGCAGCAACAGTCATCCTTTCTGTCTCGCCTCGCGAGAGGCTGCTCCCCTCGCGAATCATGAAGACCCTGGAGGACAGAGACCATCACGACCTAGCCGTGATGAAGGTCACGACTGTGACAGACTAGGATTTGAAGACTCGTCACGCGAAACATACTCTCGCCTCGCGAGAGTCCAATTTGAAAGCGTACCATTTTTAATATTCGCCTCGTGAGAGTCTACTCGCCTCGCGAGCTCACGCAGATCCTGAATCCTATATATTGCTGTTTTAGGGCAGAATTGAGAAGCTTTTTGGTTACCCACTGTTTTGTAGCGTTTAGGGACGAATCCTTGTGTTTCTGGAGCTGCTTCTCCCTCTTTTCTTTTTCTTATTTTACTATGGTGGTTATGTCCGATTGCTTATCTGTCTTTACGAGCATGAGGAACTAATCCCCTCGTCTGAGGGATCAATGAAACCACCCATGGCGGTGTAGAATTCGATGTGATGTATGTTTTTCTCCCTTCTTTCAATTAATGTTTTCCAATTCTGATTTGATTGCGTTGATCATATGCATGCGTGATTGACTAGTTAAACGTGATGAGGCTTAGGAGGCAATTCGCGTTTTAGAACTTGAATTGGGATCATCGATCGACTATTGCACGAGAGTGAATAGAAGATCGGTGCAACCTTATAGGGAACAAGAATTAATAGAGTTTGATGATTAGGGTTATGAGACCTAGTAAGTAATTAATCCAATCATTGAATACGTCCTATTGAGCACGACAGTGGATATAGGAGAATTTGGGGGTCCTGGTTGACATTGTAATTGAACTCAGGGAAGAATCATCATCACTTGGGTACTATGCATGATTGAGTAGGTGGATTTGTGACCTTAGATATTTTAATTTCAGATTTTAATACCTTAATTTTATTAGATTTGTTAATTTGAATTGCGATCCCATCTTCTCTTTCTCAACCATTTGCTGTTACTTGACCAACTTATCAAATTTCTCGCGAATTAGTCGAATTGGTAGCCCAATCCTTGTGTTCGACCTCGATAAATTCTTACCGTGTTTATTTTATTACTTGCGACGACCCGGTAAACTTGCCGGTGACTCAACAACTACCCAGGGGATGACCAGGTTGAGGGTGGGGACAATAGAGATGAGTTTGTTGGGGAGCCAATTCCATCAGGTGGTCAGGGAAGTACAAGAGCTGGCAAGAAGCAAATGCGATGCGGATGTTGCAAGGTTTATGGTCACACCAGGAAAACTTGTCCACATGCTCGTAGGATAGGGCAAATCGTGAATTCTGATGTCGAGACTTCTTCGGCTGCCAGCTAACTTCCATCCAAGTTGTGGTGTATGTTGATCTGGTACATCCTTTTAGTCCCAATGGTATACAAGTGCTTAATATAATGTGAAGACTACAATTGGTTTGTGTTTATTCCTTATTTAGTCATTTGAGGCCTGTTGTGGGATGTAGTTCTTCTAGGACTCATAATGTTAAGACATTGCTTTACAGGGCGTCTGATATAGTCTTTATAGTAACCAGTTCAGGTTGCATGGAATGTTTCTGCAGGTAAACCACATTTTGGAAGTTTTACTTGATGTCATTTAAAAATGGTCAAATGGCATGGTTTGGGTTTAATGCTTATAAGTAGTCATTTTTATCTGGTTGGTTGTATTATGTTAAATCTGATATCCCATGTGAAGACATTTTGTACTTATTGTGTTATTTCTGGTTAAGAGCTGTAGTACATTATGTTATTTCTGGTTATCCCAAAACTCAAATTGATACATATACTTTTTTTTAGGGTGCCTGGCAACGTGGCCCACGAATTTTGTGTTTCTAGTAACCAACTTATTGAGTAGAATGTCTGGATTAGATTTAGCAGTCATTTTTTCATGAAATATTACAATAAGACAGTTGATTTAGAAGTACATATAATTTGGTAAATGACAAGATGAATACATAGTATCCAATTATCACAACCATAGTTCAATTTTTAAGGCTGGTTTTCTTTTAAAAAAAATAAAATCGTCAACAAGTTATGGAATTAGTATTGACTTCAATTGTGGTGTGATTCATGCAACAATATAATTAGTAAGATTTGGACTGTCTTAATTTAAAGAGTCGTTAATATCTGAAAGCAACCACTGAAGTTGGCACAGACAAACACAAGAAGGGAGGGTTGAATTGTGTTTGTTAATTATTTTCGTAAAAACCCATTTGAACAACTTTTTCACAAGCAGAAGATAGGAAGATTAAGCACACAATAAATCCTTTTTAAAAGATCAACAAAAGCAATATCAAAACCCCACAGTTAGTATAAGCAAATAAAACTGAAGAGTTTAGGGATAGAAAATTCACAGAAGAGATTTTATCCTGGTTCACTCCCTTCCAACCAAGAGCTACGTCCAGTCCCTTCTGTTGGAACCAAAGTGGTTTTGGATTTAATAATCTCTAAGTTTTGATGTTAACAAAATGATTAAATTTTCTTGGTAAAGTGTTAGTTGAGATCTAACAAGTGAGTTCAATTTATGTAGGAATATTCAAAATAATATAAGGTATACAATGCTTGGACTCATACAAAGAATTACTCGTCCAAAGGTGATAATCCGCTAGATACTGTGATTTATATATATATTTTGAGTGTATTTTTGCTTCCATTGTGCTAATTGATTGAGTTTTGTCCCTAAGTTTAATTAATTGAGTTTTTAATAATGTTTTACATATTTTAGTTTATTTATATATATTTTTTAGTTTATTTAATAATGTTTTCTTTTGTTTTTATTAAATAGGAAAATATGAAGAAGAAAAAATTAATTGAGCAAAAGGAAGCTGGACATTTAATTTGGACATGGCCCATTCTAATGTAAACAAGAGATTATGGAGCAAATGAAAGCCCACGTGAAGAAGGAAGCTTCCTTTCCTTCTGGGCATTTGGACCAAGAGTTAAAAAAAAAGAATGAAGCAAGATGGCCCATTTGGAAGCAAAACCTGAAGCTCCTGAAACGTAACAAAAGAACAGAGCATAAAACAAGAATAGCCGTATACAGCAATTAAAGAAGGACACACAGCAGAAAGAAAGAAGGGACGCAGAAATGTGGCCATATAGCCGCACAATAGAAAAATAGGGGTAGCCGCACAGTAACGAAAGAAAAAGAGAGACGCACAGCGGCACTTGCCAGGAGGAATCAGGTCGTGATGTTGTGTTCTCTTATCACTATCATGGAGTTGTTTCTTATCTCTTTATCTCTGTTTAATTTTATTTTAGGGTTTAGTATGTCTAGCTAAATCCCCCATTATTGGGGTTAGATGATTACTTTTCTGAACTTGTTTGTATTTTGATTTGGTTGTTTTAATGCAAGTCTCTATTTCTTTATGAGTATGTGATTTTGTGCTTAATGCTTTCCTTGGCTTAGCTACCCATAGGAATGATATGTTGCTTTGATAGACAATTGACAGATTGATGTTAAGGCATGCTCATGAATCATATGCCAAGTAGTTCAAGAATCTAGACATAGGTGTTGACTACTTGCAATCTTATAAGTTTTGACTTAATGCAAAATCTCAGGTTAATCCACCTAAGACATTAGGGTTTAATTTGGGGTTTTAGGCTCATTCCACCTAAGACATTAGGGCTTGAGTATTTTAGAAAATGCTTGATTGTCATAATTGAATTAGGACTTGTGTTAGTAACCATTTCATTGCAATTGAGGGAGGATTAGTGTAGTCTAACCCTGACAATTCTATCAATTTCTTTCTGCATTCCAAGTGTTTGTTAAAAATCCTAAAAGACCAAAAACATTTTATTCTTGTATGTTTTGTTTTGTTTACTTTTGCTAGGCTCGGTACTTAGTATTGAGCTCCCTTCCATCCAAACTCGATAGTCTAGATAGTTGTATAATTTGTGAAGTGGTAATTAACAACCAATCCCTGTGGACGATATTCGGTCTCACCGATTTATTACTTGTACGATTGGGTACACTTGCCCTTATTCTAAAAAACACGCATCAAGTTTTTGGCGCCGTTGTCGGGGATTGGTTTTGTCAATATCATTAGTAACAAATGAGGCAACTAATTTAGACATTTTTATTTTTTTTATTTTTATTTTTATTTTCTGTGTATATTTCATTTTTTTTCTTTTGAGTTTTATCTGTTCTAGGTGGATTGCAACACATGGAGATTTATTATTTTCCTGCCTTGGATGGAGTTACAAAATATTCCTTTGGGCCTAATGTAGTCTTGGGAGACTATGTGCTCTGGGGAAATCAATGCCCTCATGCACAAGCTTATAGTGTAATCATGAAGCACGAGGAGGAATGGAAATGGAATGAGCCAAATCCTTTGAAATTTGCTCTGGAACAATATTCACAAGAGTTGTCCATCTCTGAGACCAAAATAAGAACCAACTGTGATAGTATCAAAGCTGTGATGCAAAATTTCAAAATGCAAGTTGATGAAATTTGTAAACAGTTGGTACAAGAATCACATGAAGCACAATTTGAGCAAAATCTGGTTTTGGGGATAATTCAAAGTGAAGTTGAAGTGGCAGTGGCAGGTGAGTCACAAGAAAAAGAACATGGAATGGAGAGCAAAGAGGAACTACCTTTCACCATGCTTGCTGAGAAACCGGGAATTTCTGCATTGGATAAATATATTGGTTTGGATGCATGTGTGGATACTACAAAATTGGCTCAAGAAGTAAAACCTCATGTGCTTCATGGAACACTTATGCCTGAAGAGGTTGAAAGAGGAGCTTATCACTTGCAGTTTGACCCAGGAGGAACCGAGAGTAGAATCATATTGCTTCTGCAAGTGCCACTTCACAAGCTATGGGATCCGGGAGGAAGCCTTTCAACTTTGAGCATCTCTTGGCCCCTATGCTACAAGCAATGGGATCCGGGTGGAAGCTTCTCAATGAGTTTTTCTTAACCCTTCACTTTAATTTATTTTTATTTTATTGTTGTTAGTTGTGTGTTTCACATGTTTTAGTTAGTTTGTGTTAGAATAAAATAGACCAAGCACTTAAAGATTTAGGATGCTGTTTTGAGATGTCACTTTTAGCATTCTCATTATTTTGTGCATTTTGTCTGGCTATTTTCCTTTCTTTGGAAGTTCTTCTTGTAGTATAGTCTTCATTTTTCAAATTTGTTCATAGCAATTTTCATAACCTCTTTGCATATTTTTGTTTCTTTTTTATTAAATTCATGGCAATAAGGTATGGAACGAAATTTTGGAATCTTAGTTATAACCTTAGTGAGATATTGGGCTTGATTGTTGACTCTTTGAGTGTGCACCATTGAGTTGATGTGTTGAGATTTGCTTGATTCTTTTATCTAAGATTCATGAATTGCATGTTTTGCATAAAAATGATTTGGGCCATTTTTCATAAGCCACTTGAGCCAAAAAGCCAACCTTGCATGAAAAAATTCCCTTGCTAACCCTTTTGAGCTTATTGTTACTTTTTGTTCTCACCCTTGCTTCTTGAATGATGATTACCATGTTTATTCCAACTTGAGGATAGGAGAGCATTGGTGAATTGCTTGTGGACAAGCAAAGACTTTGGTTTGGGGGAGAGAGTAATGAAATATTGTGAGAAGCTTTGGGGAAAAAAAAACAAGGTGAAAAAAAAAAGACATGAAAAAGTGGGAAAAAATTGATACCCACAAGAAAATTTTTTTTTTGAAAAAATGGAAGTTGAAACAAAAAAATATATAAAAAAGAAAAGAAAAAGAAGTTTGAAAAAAAAAAAGATGAGATTTATGTGAATAAGGTTGAGGAATAAAGTTGAAAGAAGCTTCAAAGAAGGGAAAGGAGAAATGGAAAAAAAATTCAATTATAGCAATTGGGAATTTGTGCTTTACATTGAAACATTTGAGTTGTTGTAATTGCTCTCATATTCCCTTGGACATTCTTCTATTTGTTTCTCACCTCACTTGTTTTCCACTTTAGCCAAGTTACAACCCAAAATAAAGTCCCTTTGATTTGTGCATGCTTGTGGTTTGTGATTTTTTTTGGAGTTAGATGAAAAGCAAATCTACGGTTCCATGACTCTAATGTGTGCTTTGAGGGAAATACTTCACCACCATATCCTTGAGTGATTATTTGATGAGTGTGTATCCTGTGAGGACTAAAGTTCTATTTTTTCTTCCCTTGCCAAATTGCCATGATTTTTAATTTTGAAGAATATGGAGATTGCAAAGTTGTTATGCTTTTTGCTTCTTGGCATTTTTTGAATTGAGCTTGCTTTCGGTTGATGCTTCTGTTTTAGGAATTAGTCATTGTGCAATTTTGCCTTATAGTGATTTTGTTTAATTGGGCGCTCTTTCGGTTTTCCCAAATCATATAAGAGCTTGGTCTGATGTCCTGTGTGTTTTGTGTGCTGGTTTGGGTTACTTTTGCTTGGGGACAAGCAAAGTCTTAGGTTTGGGGGAGTGATAATCCGCTAGATACTGTGATTTATATATATTTTTTGAGTGTATTTTTGCTTCCATTGTGCTAATTGATTGAGTTTTGTCCCTAAGTTTAATTAATTGAGTTTTTAATAATATTTTACATATTTTAGTTTATTTATATATATTTTTTAGTTTATTTAATAATGTTTTCTTTTGTTTTTATTAAATAGGAAAATATGAAGAAGAAAAAATTAATTGAGCAAAAGGAAGCTGGACATTTAATTTGGACATGGCCCATTCTAATGTAAACAAGAGATTATGGAGCAAATGAAAGCCCACGTGAAGAAGGAAGCTTCCTTTCCTTCTGGGCATTTGGACCAAGAGTTAAAAAAAAAAAGAATGAAGCAAGATGGCCCATTTGGAAGCAAAACCTGAAGCTCCTGAAACGTAACAAAAGAACAGAGCATAAAACAAGAATAGCCGCATACAGCAATTAAAGAAGGACGCACAGCAGAAAGAAAGAAGGGACGCAGAAATGTGGCCATATAGCCGCACAGTAGAAAAATAGGGGTAGCCGCACAGTAACGAAAGAAAAAGAGAGACGCACAGCGGCACTTGCCAGGAGGAATCAGGCCGTGATGTTGTGTTCTCTTATCACTATCATGGAGTTGTTTCTTATCTCTTTATCTCTATTTAATTTTATTTTAGGGTTTAGTATGTCTAGCTAAATCCCCCATTGTTGGGGTTAGATGATTACTTTTCTGAACTTGTTTGTATTTTGATTTGGTTGTTTTAATGCAAGTCTCTATTTCTTTATGAGTATGTGATTTTGTTCTTAATGCTTTCCTTGGCTTAGCTACCCATAGGAATGATATGTTGCTTTGATAGACAATTGACAGATTGATGTTAAGGCATGCTCATGAATCATATGCCAAGTAGTTCAAGAATCTAGACATAGGTGTTGACTGCTTGCAATCTTATAAGTTTTGACTTAATGCAAAATCTCAGGTTAATCCACCTAAGACATTAGGGTTTAATTTGGGGTTTTAGGCTCATTCCACCTAAGACATTAGGGCTTGAGTATTTTAGAAAAGGCTTGATTGTCATAATTGAATTAGGACTTGTGTTAGTAACCATTTCATTGCAATTGAGGGAGGATTAGTGTAGTCTAACCCTGACAATTATATCCATTTCTTTCTGCATTCCAAGTGTTTGTTAAAAATCCTAAAAGACCAAAAACATTTTATTCTTGTATGTTTTGTTTTGTTTACTTTTGCTGGGCTCGGTACTTAGTATTGAGCTCCCTTCCATCCAAACTCGATAGTCTAGATAGTTGTATAATTTGTGAAGTGGTAATTGACAACCAATCCCTGTGGACGATATTCGGTCTCACCGATTTATTACTTGTACGATTGGGTACACTTGCCCTTATTCTAAAAAACACGCATCAAAAGGTTATTTAAATTGTTTATAATTTAATTGATAAAGTAGACTGGTTTTCTAAAGTGGACGAGGCTATAAATGAATACCTAAATAACTTGTTAGGTATAACAAGTCCAAAGATTTGAAAATAAGCGCGTCCATCTTGCCATGTCAGTAGACGGAAGTACTAAAACACAAAGTAACCTAGTAGACAAGCTCCATATGCCACGTCATTGACAGAAGCGCTCGTCCACACAAGTGACAGAAGCGCTCGTCCACACAAGTCTTTGGATGAGCTCTTCTACCACTTCAGTGACAGAAGCGCTTCTACCACTTCGGTGACAGAAGCGCTCGTCCACACAAGTGACAGAAGTGCTCATCCACACAAGTCTTTGGACTTGCTAAGTCGTTAATGAGAAGCTTCATCCAATGACGTGGCATATAGAGCTCGTCTACTAGGTTACTTTGTGTTTTAGTACTTCCGTCTACTGACGTGGCAAGATGGACGCGCTTATTTTCAAGTCTTTGGACTTGCTATACCTAACAAGATATTTAGGTATTCATTTATAGCCTCGTCCACTTTAGAAAATCAGTCTAGTTTATCAATTAAATTATAAACAATTTAAATAACATTTGGACAAGTAATTCTTTGTACCCGTTCAAGTATTGTATACCTTATATTATTTTGAATATTCCTACATAATCTGAACTCACTTGTTAGATCTCAACTAACACTTTGCCAAGTAAATTTAATCCTTTTGTTAGCATCCAAACTTAGAGATTATTAAATCCAAAACCACTTTGGTTCCAACAACCACCATATGGAAAAATACCACAAATCAACCATTCACCATAGTAATATTTGGACTGTCTTAAATTAAAGAGTTGCTACCATCTGTAAGCAACCACCATATGGATAAATTTTGAATGCATTACACTAACACCAGCTGTAATGGTCCAGGGCGGCCACTAATAAATCATCAAGGTACATCGCAAAAAAGTACATCCCAAATATTTACATCACTTAATAAAATACCACAAATCAACCATTGCCCTATATATATATATATATATATATATATATATATATATATACTTACATACTCATAGAAGGTTGTAGCTGTAAGTATATATGTATATATAATTATATATATCTATATATATAATATGACTTCAGTAGATTATATTTAGATACATTCACACCTAACACTATATATATATAGGCCACCATTCCTTATAGACAAAATGCGTCCCCAAAATATTAACATGAAGCATCTTGGCCTTCCAAAATATCTATACCAATACGAAAGGTTTCACTTTCTGAACATCTTCCACATGATCTGGATACTATTTTCCATAATCTTATGCAGCTCATTCATTGGGCTAATGACTAAATCTACGGCAATTTTCATCCTCAATTGATTCTCACGTAGCTACTGAGGGGGAAAAAACAATTAACATTATATTAAATAATTAATTCACATTGCACTATATGAATGTAAAATTATTAATAGAATGTAATTACCACTCCAATAAGATTTGGGTTGAATCCTTGCCCCACTTCCATCCAATCAATGACCCAAAGGTCCGAGTTAATGCTACAGTGAAAAAGAAATCATTAGGATAAGTGGTTATATAACTAGTAAGATGCACGAATTAGTTTTAGGGTTTACCTATTGCCACAGTTTGGTATTCCCTTTGGGTCATGTATTGGTCATTTGGCCAAGCGATTGGCATTATGGATCATGTCCTCAACATAATACCCAGATTCCAGCAAAGTTGATAGTACATGACACCGGCAGTGACAACAAGCATGATTGAGTAATCCAACAACTTAACTAAGGACAAACAAAATTATAGTAGACATGAAGATATTGCTATACCACATCTCTCATCTTCCTTTCTCTGTGTGTGATCTTTTCCATATCGAGAAATGAGTCAAGTTTGTATATTTTTTGTTGAAGAACACAAGCCACCATAAGAAACCAATGACCATCATCTTCTTTGAATGGAACATAAATCTGAATCATATCACCCATCAATACTTTTCATTTTAAAAAAAATACTATTTATCATTTTAAACTTAACTACAATCAACGTTTGATGAATTCCCTAAAAAAATAACAATACGTACGTCTGTCAGATACTTGGTCCGCGGCATCCATTATGTAAGGTAACCCACATAATCAGAAATTAAGTCACCAGTATCACTCCCCACCCAATACTTGGTCCTGGCCCAATAATACTGATTTTAACTACGGGTGGTAACATCATGTAAATATAATTATTATTTGACACGCGATATTTATTAATACTTATTGTAAATCCAGGTGGTAAACACCAAGTTGTAACTAATTTGAATAGAGCTTCCGACCATGTAACTTTCAGTGCAATTACCTCAATAATCTGTATGGTAGACATATATTAAGGCATCGCATTCAGCCAAATGACATGGTTAAACCCCATCGATGTCGTGACCCGTTTGGGTGGTACTTACCTTATATGAAACTTCATTCCCAGGACAGAGACACTGTAAGTCTCCTCTAGACAAGGAAAGATCTCCATTCTTGAATAATATCTCTCTGTTAGGGAAAGATGGAATTATAAGATACATGTTCAAACTGTCATACACAACGAGACTATATGTCATATTTTTCGAGTACCTGAGATCAAAATCTGGACCAAAGATAAATGCAGATGCATGCATCTCTTCGTTTCTCAGTCCCATACTTTCGGTTGGTGGGAAATTACTTTTCATTGCCTAAAATGTGAATTAAGTCATCTTAAAATGACAGGACAGCAATATTATATATATATATATATGCTTATAAAAGGTCATCGCAGTGATTAATACATTCTACTAACAATACAATTACTTTCATTAGACAAATAGCCATGCAAGTGATAAATATTTTCTTTTTGAATCAATGTAAGTGGTATCTGTTAAAACTAGTATTATAAATTTTTTTAAATATATTATGCAGTTTAGCAATGCAAAAGAAATGATCCTGTAATGAATATTATGTAATTACCCGTGGTAGGATGAAACCGCATGTCATGGTAATGTCATCTACGATTCCATCACCTTTGGGTTGTATTTTTTTTTTCTTGGTCTTTGATTTGACAATAGTATCCTTCCGGTTGTTAGGACCCATTCCCTTTCCAACTTTCTGTGACTTTGTAGCAGTAGGAGGAGGAGTCGCAAATAATCTCTTAGGATTTTTCCCTAGATCTGTCAAATCGATGGTTTCTCGTTCTACCTAAATCAATTAAAATGTGAGGTCTTAAGGTAAAAGATATTTATGGGACAATGAGTGGAGATTAAGCATATCCGAACAAGATAGGATGGTTACCTTAACAGTTGAGGGCTTACGTCCACTGTTGAGGTTCATATTGTTAAGCATATCCCAACCCTTGGACCCACTCATTGTTGGGTTGTTCGTTTGAAAAGCATGCTTATATCCTTTACCATTACCTCCATCAACTTGCATTCCATCTTCATCGGATGATAGATCCATGACATTAGTATCGTCTAGAAGTCCTTTGAAAACATCATTGTTCAAACTAATCCTACGATTGACCGTAGGTGTTTTGAAATTTGTCTGTTGGTCATCGGCTATCCCTTTCCCTTTATCTAGTTTTTTTTTCTCTCGTTGTCTTCTTGGACCACAGCTTCAGGTTTCACATTGTTGTGTTTACATGGAATAGATTCCTTGATTGGGTCCCTGATACTGATGTCCAGATGAATAGCTGTCACTACATCACGTATGGCCACCATTACATCCAATATGGAGCCAAGTTTGGTCTCCATATTCTGCATTGCATTACAAGGTGTGTTAAAATCATTATTCAAGTTGTCATCGAAATTTATTCATATAAAATCCATCCCAAAGTACAATTTGTTTACAAATGGAGTGACCCTAACCTCCAATCGGAGTGACAAATTCTCATATGAATTGGTTACACCATTATCAAAATGGTGGTCCTCATCATTTTACTTTTTCTGTGGCAAAAATAAATATAACACGGATTATACATGTTAGTGCAGCAACTCTTGTTTTTCAAACCATGTCATAAATACATTTATAATGTACCTCCCCATGAACATTATGTTTCTGGTCCCCTAATGGCTACACAACTTCTTTCTCTACTGGGAGATCCTCATTAACAATCTGCACCGATGCCATTGAATGCTTCCCAGCAGATCACACACTCTGGATGTTGGGCATGCAGGAACAATAGTAATAGTTTTGAGTGATATAAATATGTAATATAGTGGCCAAACATTCTTCTTATACATATATAATACGTGTACATATAATAATATATACAACCCAAATATAGGTACGATGCGTAGGGCAAGTTTGCTCATAAACTTGAAGCGACATCACCGTCTATAGAAGTTCGACGACATAAACTACAAGACGGGGATTGTAAGTGTAATCAATGCACCCAAAATTGTAATGATGCCATATACAGGAGTTGTGCCACAACCGCCTAATTTTTCATTTTCATACTTTCAAATTAGCCAAGCGCGTCAAACAATTCATCGCCCTAATATGGGCATTGGTTAAATAAATATATTTTATTAAATCTTTGGAACATATGGTCCTGTTCTGTAAAGTTAAAGTCACCCCTAACGTGACCACATCACCCATCAAACTGTGACAGCACGTATAGTTGCAGGTCATCTCTCACAATACTGAATGGCTCTGAAAAGGTTTTGGGAAAATACAATAGTACAACTCAACTACACTTATATCAGGTTAATATTCGGCTAGGTATATATTTTAAATTTTTCATTGCCCAAAATATATAATTACATTACATTGGTTGAAAAAGTTGTGCCATTTTAATAATTTTTTAAAGAAAATAACATGTATCTAAATAGATATGGAAGATTCAGACAGTCAAGTGATGTATATGTCAGTCCAAGTTCAGTGTACAATCGGCGTGCATCCGTGCATCATACGTCTCCAGCTTGAGCCATATATTTTGTTAACTTTATATTTTTAACTGTGTAGCCATTATAACTGCAAGCCCAATCCATTTGCTATTGTTACATTCGGCCCGGATGGATCATATACATCCTAATTCCATTTTATTAGCATTTTAATTTTAATTAATTATCTTATGAAGATAAAATCAAATTAAAATAATTTCAATAAATATAATATGGGCGAGGATTAGTATTCATTTTTTCTATGCCAATGGTAATTATTTAAACCATCATTTTAACCATTTAAATGAATAGTTGGATAACAAAACCACTATGAGACTCGTATTAAATATTCATATAATTCATATAATAACAACACTGAAAGATAATACACGATGAGTTTGATGAAAATAACAGGACTGGGGAACGACAACAAATAGCAATAAATCACATGAAAGCTACCCAACAAGATGAGATTTCTTCGTCTCTGCAACAAACTAGACTCCACATAGCACTTCAGAAGACATGTGATGGTGGTGAGTGAAGATCACATCATTTTATTAGACTTGTAAACAAGCAGAGCACAAGGATAACATGCAAGCTAACTAGCAATACTTCAACCATCCTAAAATGGAAACACATGTGATTTAGATCCCTGTTGCACTATCCAACATTGTCTTCCACTGTGGTAAGTCGCATATCTCTGTTCTCAACCTCTTCATCATCGAGTTGGGTTATGACTGTCTCAGCACCGATCGGTAAACACCACTCGAAAAAGCCACATCTTTGCTTGTTACAAGTGTAAAATAATTTGTTTGGATACCGGTCAGTGTTGGAGACCTTTATCTCTGCTATCGAACCGCAAACAGTTCACCGCTTGTTGGTGTAAGTGAGACTAATACGAGCACCGACTGGATGCCCTCCGCCACAACTGGATGAAAACGACGGCATGACATAAATTGTAAGCTGACTCGTTGAAAGAAACAAAGGTTACTTGATACTGGTAACAATAGATATGGGTCATATATAAAGTATCCACAGAATACAAGGAACCATTTATAACTCAAACCACTCATATCTGAATTAATGAGTTTGAAAAATATATTATTTAATAAATATACTCCAATGTATTATATATATATATATATATATAAAAAATAGACTCTATGTTATAAATAGTCATTGGACTAATTAGTAACTAGTAAATTAGTAATATAATGTCCCTGTATATTGCAATATTTGCATCCTATGAAAATCCATATCTACACCTCCACAGTCCAACATGTGAGACATTCTGACACACATTAGACGGACATTGACAATACATGAAGCGTATTGACTACGCCATTAGCTGCCTCCTACCAATGCTCAATGAAAAAAAAAACCTTTTGCAAGCTTTGCTATATGAAATTAAAAATTAGAAAATCATGAAATTAAATCTGATTCTCGCATTATTATTTTATTGAATTGTATATTATTTTTTTTAATCAATATTATTTTGGGATTGCTCTATGAAAAGTTTCATGTTCAATCTTGCCATATGGACTTATGTGTCATGTTCAACCTCTTTAGTGTAAATATTAATTACTAATCTCTTTATTCGTTAAATAACTTTTGGGGTAAAATAAATAATTTAAAAGTTATTAATTTTACACAATTAATTCAAGGTACCATTCGTAGGATGGATGATGTAGGGTGCTTAACACCTTCTCTACTCGTAACCGACTCCAAACTCAACTTGGTTTCAAAGATCATTTTTAAAAGTTTTTCAATTTTTCCTAAATTAAATAAAATTGGTGGCGACTCTACTTTTTCTTAACATCTCTTTTTATCGCCGTCCTTGCCGCAATTCTCGGTTGCGACAAAAATAATTTGGAACGTGAGTAAATTAAATTGTGAAATTATCATTAAATTATCATTAAATTAAAAATACATGAACTAACATCAAGGTAAACTGGTCTCACATATCGTAGATGTTGTCATAGATTCAAACGCATCTTTAAATAATCCTTCATCAGGCTTTGGTATGTAATCTTGATCCAAATCTTCTTTCACATGAAGTCTGAAATACTGCTAATTAATTTCAAATGATTGAGAGTGTATTCAACGAACGAATGAAGAAGTTAATGAAGAGTAAATGCTTCATAGAGATCTTAAATGATGTTCACCTTGTTGTCTTCATTCTTCAAGGTTTGATCTATATAAAGGCTTCAACCAGTAGATCGGTTAGACATAGCATAACAAAGACTCCTTAATCTGATTTGAACTTTTGTATAGCCATTAAAGCAAGATAGTAGTTCGGAGTGACATTAAATGCTTTAAGACATTGAGTTGTAATGAAGCACTCCAAAGGTACACTTTTTTTCTGAGCAGCTGTAATAACAAAATTGTAACAGCAGGCTTTTTGTACTTGCATGAGAGAGCTATCCTATTTCAGTGCAACACTTAGTTTGCTTTATGAAAAGTACTTCTGAACAGATACTGCTTTTGGAACAGAGGTTGCGTGTTTATTCATTAAAACCATAAAACAACTATTCTTTTGTTTTTTTATCCATGGTGATACTGTCCAGAGGTCTTCGAGATCCTTAATCAAGACATCTATTTCAAAAACAGTTGACTTGGACTGTTAAATGATAGAAGTAACACTTTTTCGAAGCCAGCAGTGCATAAAGATTAGATGGGTGCAGGGCATTAAAAATTAGAAGGGTTATCGTGCATCAAAAACTTAGACGGGTCATTAGGCCACTTTTAGATGGGTGATCCTTTGAGGTTTCTTCAGAGATGAAATTCTTGCCACATCATCAGATACGATAGAACTTTGACTCATATTTCTTTATCGTATTGTATGCATTTTCATGTAGTTTAGACATTTTTAATTTTATTTTTGTTAGTTTTTACCTTGGAACGGGTAAGGCGATTTTGTGGTGTTGTTGTGCAGGAATTGAAGATTAAAATGTTCAAGATCAACCATGATGGAGTTTACATGAAGATGGAGCTTGAAAAGTAAGAAAAATGAGCCAAACAGATCCCATCACGGCCTAGCCGTGACAACCATCATGGCCATGATCGAGCAAGGCTGAAAAGAAAAGAACAAAAAAGTCAGAACCTGTCACGGCCAGGCCGTGATGGCCATCACGGCCGTGACAGGCCATCAGTGCCAAGTTTTCCAAGACAGAAGGCCGTGACAGCCATCACGGTCATGACGTGCAATATCTAGAATTTTAAAACCTGATTTGATCTGATTTTGTAATTGCTTGGGATTCAAGTTAACCTACTCTATAAATAGATCAATTAGGCTTGAAAATAGGATCACTGGGGCTGCTACCTTAGGCAAAAACTAGGATTTCTCTTATTCTCCAATTTCTTATCTTCCCTTAGGTTTACTTTTTATGCTTTTGTTAATCAAGCTTGCTATGAACATGGCAATGCTTGAGTAGTTGTTTTTATTTCTAAGGATTGGGGCTATGCCCAAGACTCGTTTATGTGATGAGTTGACGTTTTACTTCGTGTTAATTTCAATTCACTTTCGATTTGATTCTTATTGCATGAATTACTTGTGAATCTGGTGCACACTTATTTGCATGTCATAGATACTCTAAGGAGGAACCTAGCGGTGTAATTAGGTATTGGATCTATAGGTATTGAACTTATGACTTAAAACACGAGAGTTAGAAGCGGTCTTTCGAGGGTTCATTGAGTTCTCACAAAGCTTAAAGGGTTCGATTTAAATTCAATTACCACGAGAGTAGGGGTTGGTTTAATCGGGCACGGTTCTTGTATCCCGAGAGGGAACATTAACTTATTTAGGATAAATTCACCTCCAAAGCAAATTTATAATTAACAAGAGGGGTAGTCAATTTAGTAACATGAGCAGTCTTGTTGGTAACCCAATTCCTGGTAATCTCTTTTGATATTTGAAAATCCATAGATTTGATTTGCTTTCCTATTTTATTCTTGATTTCGTTTTAGATATTTGTTTTGTTAGTTAATCTTTTAAAAACCAAATCTTTTCAAAATATTTTTCTAGTCCAGTTTAATTAATTTAATAATTGATAGTTATTTGAGATCACGGTCCCTGTGGATTCGATCTTTTTATTACTTGACGATGAAGCGGTACACTTGCGGATTCGAACAAAATTCACTAAGTTGCACTCCAAGACGAGTCATAAAGTAGATGCGTGACCTTCAGTCTATTTCCTGCACACTATTCATATTTATCAGTATTTCATAAGGTTCAACATCATCATACTTTATATATCTGCAATCATCAAAACTTAGAGAATTTTCACATTGAATGTGTTCCAGACTTAAGAAGTCTCAACATGGGTTTCCATATACATGACGTGGGTCAACCCAGGGCCCAATTCGGTCAAGTTGCATCGGAGAAGCCCTCCTGAAACATGAAGTGTGGCCAATAAGGCCAATTAATTCAACAACATATATTATACATTAATTTTCTAAATTTATAAATTTATCTTATTCTACATTCATTATTTTACCATTAACATTATTATCAAATGAAGCATGGAAAAAATAAGTTTTCTTTTATTATTATTATCAAATGAAAAATGAAAAAAAATTATATTTATTTTATATTAATTGTTGCCTATTTGTTTTACATAATCTAAAAGGAAACTAAATAAACGACCGTAGTGCCCAACTATATCTGGGCTAGTCCATTCTGACAAAGCTACATTACCCTGCTAATAAACATAAATATATCAAATGGGCTCTGATCCGGAAACCACCTGACATAAATATTACTTTTTAGGGGCCCATTTATATTAAAGCCTCCTTCCGTGTTTGTGAACACCCATTTTTGTCCGTCTTCATTTTATTCTAATTATTATGTTATTATGTTTCAGGGAGACCAGAAAAATAATAGTGAAGAAAGAAAGAAGAAAAAGAAAATAACCAAGAAACGAGGAGGATGTTCATATCTAATTTTTTGTTGGACGCGGAGGTCCCGTCCATTGCATATTTAATTTTCTGTTGGATGAGGAGGTTTCGTCCATTGCATACTTAACTTTGTGTTGGACGCGGAGGTCCCGTCCATTGCATACTTAATTTTCTGTTGGATGAGGAGGTTTCGTCCATTGCATATTTAATTTTCTGTTGGACGAGAAAGTTCCGTCCATTGCATATTTAACTTTCTGTTGGCCGCGAAGGTTCCGTCCATTGCATACTCAACTTTCTGTTGGACACGGAGGTCCCTTCCATTGCATGTTTAACTTTCTGATTGGACGAGTAGGTCCTCCATTGTATGTTTAACTTTCCGTTGGATGGGGAGGTCATCCATTGCATATTTAACTTTCTGTTGGACGAGGAGGTTCCGTCCATTGCATGTTTAACTTTCTGTTGGATGAGTAGGTCGTCCATTGCATATTTAACTTTCTGTTGGACGAGGAGGTTCCGTCCATTGCATGTTTAACTTTCTGTTGGATGGGGTGGTCATCCATTGCATATTTAACTTTCTTTTGGACGAGGAGGTTCCGTCCATCAGTGCCAAGTTTTCCAAGACAGAATCTGTCACGGCTTGGCTGTGACAGCCATCACGACTGTGACGCGCAATATATGGAATTTTAAAACCTAATTTGATCTGATTTTGTAATTGCTTGGGATTCAAGTTACCCTACTCTATAAATAGAGCAATTAGGCTCGAAAATAGGATCACTGGGGCTGCTGCCTTAGGTAAAAACTAGGATTTCTCTTCTTCCCCAATTTCTTCTCTTCTCTTAGGTTTACTTTTTATGCTTTTGTTAATCAAGCTTGCTATGAAAATGGCAATGCTTGAGTAGTTGTTTTTATTTCTAGGGATTGGGGCTATGCCCTAGACTCATTTTATGTGATGAGTTGACGTTTTACTTCTTGTTAATTTCAATTCGCTTTCGATTTGATTCCTATTTCAAGAATTACTTGTGAATCTGGTGCGTACTTATTTGCATGTCATAGATACTCTAAGGAGGAACCTAGCGGTGAACTTAGGTATTGGATCTATAGGGATTGAACTTAGGACTTAAATCACGAGATTCAGAAGCGGTCCTTCGAGGGTTCACTGAGTTGTCACAAAGCTTAAAGGGTTCGATTTAAATTCAATTACCACGAGAGTAAGGGTTGGTTTAATCGGGCACGAGTCTTGTATCCCAAGATGGAACATTAACTTATTTAGGATAAACTCACCTTCAAAGCAAATTTCGATAATTAACAAGAGGGGTAGTCAATTTAGTAACATGAGCAGTCTTGTTGGTAACCCAATTCCTGGGAATCTCTTTTGATATTTGAAAATCCCCATATTTGATTTACTTTCCTATTTTGTTCTTGATTTCGTTTTAGATATTTGTTTTGTTAGTTAATCTTTTAAAAGCCAAATCTTTTCCAAATATTTTTCTAGACCAGTTTAATTGATTTAATAATTGATAGTTATTTGAGATCACGGTCCCTGTGGATTCAATCTTTTTATTACTTGACGACGAAGCCGTACACTTGTGGATTTGAGCAACATTCAAGTTTTTGGCGTCGTTGTCGGGGACTGTGCTTTCTTGAATTTCAATTTAATTTTTAAAATGATTTTTCTGGACCTTATATATATATATATATATATATATATATATATTAATTTTTCTTTATCTTTTTTCTAGTATCTATCTCTCTCTTTGCAGGTATTTTTCTCTTTTATGCGAATATCCCAAAGTCTTGGAAATCTTATTGAAGTTGACTCCGAGATCGAAAGGACCTTTCATAGACGTAGGAGACTACAAAGTCAAAGAGAGAGAGGGGGGTTGATTCCCATTCCACTCATGGCGAATCTACCGGATGGACTACGCAGCCCCAAATGCTAGGGGTTTGCGAACTGGGATTGCTAGGCCAGAAATTGAGGCGGAGAACTACACTATACCGCCTCTGTTAATTGGCATGATTAGGCAAAATCAATATGGAGGATTACCATCGGAGGACCCGACTGATCATGTGGAGACATTCTTGGAGTTCACCGATGCAATAAGAATTCATGGTGCCCCGATTGATGCTATTCACTTGAGGTTATTCCCCTCATCTCTAACTGGAAAGGCAAAAGCTTGGTTGAAGCAAGTGCCCGCTAATACTTTGTCAACTTGGGACCAACTGGAGCAGGCATTCTTGGAGAAATTGTTCCCTCCATCCAAGACTGCTTACCTACGAACTCAGATCACCGGCTTCTTCCAAAAGGACGTAGAATGCTTATCCGAAGCTTGGGATCGTTACAAAGGATTGCTAGAGTCTTGCCCACATCATGGGCTCGAGAGGTGGTTGTTAGTGCATACCTTCTACAATGGATTGGATTACCCTTCGAAGGTGTCACTTGACTCCGCAGCTGGTGGAGCCTTTATGAATAGACCTCTGACTGAAGCGTTCAATATCATTGAAAACGTAGACACCAACTATCACTAATGGGGTTCAGAAAGAGGTAATAACCCGAGAAAGCTTTCGGGGGGTAAGTTTGAAATGAATAGCACTGATCTAATTATATCTAAATTTGACTTATTGAATAAACGCTTTGATAAGCTTGAAAAGGCTAATGTGAGTTCAATAGGTGCTACTGATGTTGTTTGTGAGGTTTGTGGAATGCAGGGACATGAAATAATGGAGTACCCACATGGTATTGCTCCTGGATCCGGTGCTTCGGGGGAACAATTGAACTCTTGTCACAACTTCTATGACACAAACCCGAAGTTGCCAAACTATGCTCCTCCAAATCCTTACAGCCAAGTGAGGAAGAATAATCCTTATCTCTCCTACGGGAACTACAACAACACGTTGAACCACGAATTCCAGGAAGGCCAAGGTAATAGGAAACCCGCATCGAGGTATCCTCAGGTATAAAAGTCTAAACTTGAGTCTCCTTTGGAAAATTTTGTTGAAACTCAAACAAAGCAAAATGAAGAGTTTAGGCAACAATGTAGGGCAGTCAATGAGGTAATAAAAGAGTTAGCATCTAAGGTAGATAACTTATCCATCCATAATAAGATGTTAGAAACTCATATTGCCCAACAAGCTAGTACATATATTATAACTAAGGGTACGTTTCCAGGACAACCCGAAGTTAATCCCAATGAGCACTCTAATGCTATATACTTTAGGGATGATAAGCTTGGGGTAGTTGAAAAGGATGTGGAATGTGAGGATGACATGAGTGAACATGAAGAGGTAGAGCCAAAGTATGTCCCTCCACCACCTTACCAACCCCCAATACCTTTCCCACAAAGGTTGGTTAAGAAAAAGCAAGTAGAAAAAGAAACTAAGAGCTTAATTGAGGAGCATGATGCCATGATAAAAACTAATATGCCTCCTAAACTAAAAGATCCAGGAAGTTTCTCTATTGCTTGCTCAATTGGAGAATTAAAAATAGACCAAGCCTTATGTGACGTAAGGGCTAGTGCGAGTTTGATGCCGCTTACTATCTTCGAGAGGTTAGGAACCAAGGATTTGAGTCCATCCAAGTTCTCTTTACAATTTGCGGATGGCTCAACTGAAACTCCTCTAGGCATACTAGAGAATGTTCCCATAAAGGTAGGGAAATTTTTCATTCCTACCGATTTCATGGTGTTGGAGATGAACGGGAATTCTAAATTCCCTATCATTCTAGGAAGGCCATTCTTGGTCACAACTGGAGCATTAATAGATGTAAAAAATGGTAAGCTCTCCTTGAATGTAGAGGAAGGTAGGGTCGATTTTGATTTGACTAACTCATATAACAACCCTTATTTTGAGAGTCATGTGTGCAGGATTGAGATAATGCCTCCAAAGGTGAAGGAAAAGCTTAACATGGAAGCAACTCCGAAACTTTGCATTACAAATGATGCACAAAATAATGATGAAGTTGGAGTTTCTCAACATGTGGAGTTAAAACTTCTGCCGGAAGGAAGTAAGGCCATGAAACTCAGAGTGAAAAGATCAAAGCGAAAGCACATGTGGCCATATGAACAAAACAAGCTCTTTGATGGACTTCCTTGGAAGAGTGATGTTCTTGCACTTCCAAGCCCAGATGATCCCGGTTGATTTAAGAGAGTATGGTCAAGCTTAAGACCGTAATTAAGCGCTTCTTGTAACACCCGGGTGCCGATGAGGGCAGGGAGTGGTCGATGGTGCAAGAAGGCACGGACAAGGAGCGGCTCCTGGCAGGCTTCTAGGCAGAGGGGTACATGAATGAACCGATTACACACCCGAATGAGAGGGATCCTGAGACTGTGTAGGTATGGGACTATACAATTGAGGATGACTTATAATAATTGATTGGTACTACCCATACAAACAAGATGCATCTTCTTTTCGGTAGCCCATCACTTAAGAACTCCACAGTTAAGCGTGCTTGACTTGGAGCAATTCTGGGATGGGTGACCTCCTGGGAAGTTTTCCCAGGAAGCGTGTGAGTGAGGACAAAGCACGCTGAAAAGACCCGTGTTGGTCTGTGGGGACAGTCGTCAATCCATAGAGTAGCCAGGGATGTTACACTTCTTGGGAGGCAACCCAAGTTTTCTTTCCCTTTTCACTTTGTTTTTGAATAATTTGAGAAGATTGAGAGAATAAAGATCACAAATTGATGGTTTTGCCAAGTATTTTCAGGTTATGAAGGCAGGAAGAGTAAAAAGGCATGGAAAAATAAAGTCAGAGGAGATCACGGCCGAGCCATAACGAGGATCACGACCGTGATGGGCCAGAAGGTGGAAACCAAAAAGCATCACGCCCAGGCCGTGATAGCCATCACGGGCGTGATGTGAAAAAGCATGAAGTCAGTATTTATCACGGCCCAGCCGTGATAGCCATCATGGGCGTGAAGTGAAGGAGCACAACATACAGAATTGATCACGGCCTAGTCGTGATGTATATCATGCCCGTGACGCGTCTTCCAGCAGTTCTTTGATTGGCATCTGAGCCAACACCCTCCACCACCTCGGTGAGTTGTTCCATTTTTCTCCTCTCTTCGACTTGATTATTTACATTGGGGACAATGTAAGTTTTTAAGTTTAGGATAGGGGTATTTTTGCATTTTTTTGCATTTTTGAATTTTTCATGTTGCATTCATATAGGCGTAGTTTTGCATAATCACATGATTAGATTGCCCCTTGCTTAGAGTATGCATCCAATTGTGAGAACTTTGTGTCAAATGAATTGAGACAGTGAATTTTTGAACCCAATTTTTGTATTCTTGTGATAGGCTAAAAATAAAAATGCTTGAGATGATCTTCTGATAGTTGATGATTAGCATGTGGTTCCTTAGATTTGTGTTTCTCATTGATTTTAAACTAATAAATGTGAGATTTTTTGAGCCTAAAAGGGGTACTCACTGTAAGACTAAGCCCTCATTCATGTTTTGATGTATGACAAACAAAGTGTATTTTGCATAAGATTTTTAATTTTGACTACGCACTCATTACGTGTTAAGTTGCATGCAAGATCACTCGTCCAGCAAAGCAAAACTAGCACTCGTCCAACACAGGGAAAATATAAGCGCTCGTCCAAGAATTGAACCAAGAATGACGTCCAACAAAGTAAATAGCTGAAGTCCAATGAACAACTAAAGAGCTCGTCCACTAAAGTACAACAAAGTAAAAAGCTGACGTCCACTGAAAGAACAAGGAAAGCGTGTCCACTAAAGGAACAACAAAGTAAAAAGCTGTCGTCCACTGAAAGAGCACATGAAGCGCGTCCACTGAAAGAAACAGAAGAGCTCGTCTGCCGACATGGCACAAAAAGCGAATCCACTAAGAAAACAGAAGATCTCGTCTGCTGTCGTGGCACTTGAAGCACGCGTCCACTGATGTAAAAGAAGCACGCGTCCACTGATGTAAAAGAAGCACGCGTCCACTGAAAGTAACAAGAGCGCACGTCTATTGATAGTAACACTTGGAGAGCTCGTCTACTCATATAAAAAGGAAAGCTCGTCTACCGACAGTAACACTTGGAGCTCGTCTACTAATGATACACGCTAAATTAGAAGCTCCGTCCACTTACATGATATATAAAGCTCGTCTACAAATTGGAGCTCGTCCAATTGCATTGTGTTAGCACGCTCGTCTACCAGTTGGAGCCCGTCCAATAACCTTGAGCTAATACTCCCGTCTGCTGACGTGGCAAATGGACGCGGATATTTTTCTCTTCAAATAAACACGGATTAATTACTCTTCAAAAAGACTTGGCTATCCTTTCAGATGGAAACAGTTATATCTTAAGAAGGACGCAATCTCTACAAAGATCAATTAGAATCACATTTTGAGATCAAGAATCAAGAAAGCATATTTTGATAAATCAGATCCAAATCTGTCTTAAATGATCCCAACGGCTATAATTTGTCTTCTATATAAAGAGGGATCAAAGGAACACTTTTCCACAACAACACAACAAAAATACATACAATAAACGCAACCCATACTGATTGTGAAACAAAGTGCTTTATCTCTAAGAAAAGTGTCATAGTTAGAACTTCAATTTGTATTACCAGGCTTTTAGAGTCTTGCTTCTACTCAATTCTTTTCGTGAATTAGAGTGACTAAGAGAGGGTATCTCTTAGGGTTTAACAAGGATAGAAGGGATCCTTGGGTATAGAAAATCTAGTGTGCTTTCTGGTGATTTTTTCAAGCAAGGAGGGCATCATTGTGTTGCTGTAATTAGAATTGTGCAATTGCTGATTATAGTGAAGAAAACCACAGAGGTATGGGACTAGATGTAGGCTTACCAGAGGAGGTAGTCGAACCAGGATAAATCGGTTTGCGTGTTCTTCTAATCCCTAAACTCCATATACTTGTTAAACTTGAATCTTTAAATCTGAAATCTGTGTTAAAATCTATTGTTACTACTTATAATTCTTCTTGTCATCATCACTTGTTCCATAACCTAATTCTTGCGAATTAAAATTGAGTGAAAACCAATTTTCATTAAAGAAACACTATTTTGCTTTAAATTGTTGAATAAGTTTTCAATATCTCAATTCAACCCCCCCCCCCTCTTGGGACCGTAGCCACTACCAACAATTGGCATCAGGGCTAAAACTCTTGTTACAAAGCTTAACAGCTTCAAGAGATGGCTACAAATGATATCCTGGGTGATGGGGCTTCACTCACTAGACCCCCTGCCTTTAATGGCTCCCAATACATGTATTGGAAAGAAAGAATGCTTATCTTTCTTGAGGCTGCAGGTTTAGATGTTTTAGATGCTGTTGAAAATGGTCCCTATGTTCCATTTATTCTTGATGCTAAGGGAAATAAACAAACTAAACCAAAAGATGACTGAAATGATGATGATAAAAGAAGAGTTGGTTATAATGCTAAAGCAAAGAATATTATAACAGCTGCTTTGAATTATGATGAGTTTTTCAGGGTCTCCAATTGCAAAACGGCAAAGCAAATGTGGGATACTCTTCAACTTACTCGTGAAGGAACCAACGATGTGAAAAGAGCAAGGATGAATGCACTAGTCCATGAATATGAACTCTTTCACATGAATAATGGTGAGGAGATAAATGATCTTCAAAAGAGGTTTACACACATTGTGAACCAGTTAGAAGGTCTTGGACATACAATCACAGATGGGAAAAAGATTAACAAGATTATGAGATGTTTGAGTCGTGAATGGCAGCCAAAAATTACTGTAATTGCTGAAGCAAAGGATCTTGACACAATGCAGATTGCTACTCTATTTGGCAATTTGAAAGAACGCAAATTGGAACTCAATAGATTGAAAGATCATGAAGATAAGGAGAAAAAGAAGAAAGGACTCTCACTCAAGGCTCATATTTCCAAAGAATCAATAGAAAGTGATGAAGATGAACACCTTGATGAAAGTGAAGAATCCGAAGAAGAAGACATGGGATTGCTTGTGAGGAAGTTTAAAAGATTCATCAAGAAGGATAGAAACAAGAAGCAATTCAGTTTTCCTACCAAAAAGAACACGAACAAAGGTGAAAGCTCTTCCTCAACAATCAAATACTTTGAATGTGGAAAGCTTGGACACTACAAAAATGAATATCCAAAGCTACAAAAGAAAAAAAAGTATGAGAAGAATGACAGCAAAGAAAAGAAAGGAAGAAAGCCTAGAAGGGCATACATAGCTTGGGAAAAAAATGATATGGATTCCACTAGTAGTGAATCTGAAAATGAAGAAGCCAACCTATGTCTCATGACAAATCATCAAAGTGATAGTGAAACCGAGGTAAATGATTCCTCTCCTACCTATGATGAGTTACAAGATGCTTTTGATGAATTGCACGAAGAATATGTTAAAATTGGTAAACAACTTAAATCTTCTAGAAAGATCATCACAAAACAATGTAGTGACTCTGCATCTTTACAAATAAAGCTTAAAGAACTAGAAACCGAAAATTCACAATTACTTACATCTAGTTCATTTTGCACCAAATGCACTACACTAGAAAAGGAAGTTGAAAAACTGAATACAACTTTATCTAAGTTTACTTTGGGTAGAGATAACTTGAATGCCATATTAGGACAGCAAAAGGGTGTTTATGACAAAGCTGGAATTGGATATAAGCCAATGGTACATGAAAAATCTTTTAAGAAGCTTTTTGTTGCACCTATTTCCCCAACTATTCCTTTTGTAAAATGCTATTTTTGTGCTAGAAAAGGTCACACAGCTTCTACATGTCAATACAGAAAATCAGCATACAATAAATCTAAGTATATATGGGTTCTTAAAGGAACAATTGCTGCAACTAACTCAAAAGGACCCAAACAGATTTGGGTACCTATAGCAAAAACATGAAATTCTGTTTTGTAGGTGTGGTGGAAGGTCAAGAGAAAAAATTGGAATCATGACATAGAGCCTTCACCAAACACAAAATGGGTAACAATAAAGACAAAATATTGATTGAATATGTTTTCTAATTATCATTATGATTGTGAATCTTTGTGTTGACTTATATATCATTGTATAATATGTCTACATTGTTGTATTAAAGATATTTGATCAATCATGGAATAATCCTATGGCGTTTGTATCTCAAATAGAACCAAAATGTGTTAATGATGAACATTGGATGATTGCAATGCAAGAGGAGTTAAATCAATTTAAAAGGAACAAAGTTTGGGATTTAGTTTCAAAATCCAAAAGTAACCAAATAATCGGAACTAAATGGGTGTTTAGAAACAAAATGGATGAGAATGGAATAATAGTAAGAAACAAGGCTAGACTAGTAGCTAAGGGATATAATCAAGAAGAAGGAATTGATTATGATGAAACATATGCTCCCGTAGCTAGATTATAAGCCATAAGAATGCTCTTAGCCTATGCTTGTATAATGAACTTTAAACTGTACCAAATGGATGTGAAAAGTGCCTTTTTAAATGGAATAGTACAAGAGGAAGTATATGTAAGCCAACCCCTGGCTTTTTTGATAGTGAGTTCCCAAATCATATCTATAAACTGACTAAAGCCCTCTATGGACTTAAGCAAGCTCCTAGAGCTTGGTATGAGAGGTTAAGCAATTTTCTCCTAGAGAAAGGCTTTAAAAGAGGAAAAATTGATACTACACTATTTACTAAAACAAAAGCACACAATATCTTACTTGTTCAAATATATGTTGATGACATTATTTTTGGTGCTACTAATGAGTCTTTATGCAAGGAATTTGGTGAACTAATGCAAAGTGAATTTGAAATGTCCATGATGGGAGAGCTTACCTTCTTTCTTGGACTTCAAATTCAACAATGCCAAGATGGAACCTTCATAAGCCAAACAAAGTATTGCAAGGAACTACTAAAGAAGTTTGGAATCGAAAGCTCAAAGGAAATGGCAACACCAATGAGTCCAGCCTGCTACTTAGACAAAGATGAACATGGTAAATCGATAGATGTATCCAAGTATAGAGGTATTATCGGATCCTTACTTTATCTCACTGCAAGTAGACCAGATATAATGTTCAGTGTGTGTATGTGTGCAAGGTATCAAGCTAATCCTAAAGAATCACATCTTACTGCAGTTAAAAGAATCATGAAGTACCTCTTAGGAACAAAAGAAATGGGGTTGTGGTATCCCAAGGGATCCACTTGCACATTAATAGGATATTCCGACTCCGACTTTGCTGGATGCAAGTTAGATAGGAAGAGCACAAGTGGAACATGCCATTTATTAGGAAATTCCCTAGTGTCCTGGTTTAGTAAAAAGCAAACTAGTGTGGCCTTATCCACAGCTGAAGCAGAATATGTTGCAGCTGGGAGTTGTTGTGCTCAAATCCTATGGATGAAACAACAATTAATTGACTATGGTGTTTTTCTGGATCATATACCAATAAAATGTGATAACACTAGTGCAATAAATCTAACAAAGAACCCAATTATGCACTCAAGAACCAAGCATATTGAAATTAGGCATCATTTTATCAGGGATCATATTCAAAGTGGTGATGTTGTGATTGAACATATAGATACAACTAAGCAATTAGCTGATATATTCACCAAACCTCTAAATAAGGAGAGTTTATTCTTTATAAGAAGGGAACTTGGCAAAATTGATCCTCAAAATAACTAATAATAGATGGCACGTAAGGCAGCACAAGTTGCTGAAAATTATGAAGGGCATGGGCAAGATGCTAAGCGTCCTTAGGTGTCTGTAATTTTTTTTTATTTTTTGGATATTTTGATGTATTGCATAATTTTTGAAATGCTTTATTATTAATGAATGCAAGACTGTTTTTTAAGATTGATTTCAATATTCTCCATAGTTTCTTTTTGATAATGACAAAGGGGGAGAAAGATGAACCATACATCTGAGATGAACTAGAAAGATGAACCATACATCTGAGATGAACTAGAAAGATGAACCATACATCTGAGAAATATGGTCCATACAAAATGATGAACCATGCATTTTTTGATATGCAAATTTTTATTTCTCTAATAAAGGGGGAGAAATATGAACCATAAAGATGAACCATGCATTTGCTGTAAAAAAAAATTCTCTAATATGTAAAAAAAAATTTCTTCTCTGATACCTGAGTATGAATTGCTTTGAAAAGACATACTTGAACTTGTAATAAATTCAAGATGATTTTTTTTTGATAATGATATGATAACACTTGATCTTTTGAAAGATATCAATGACACAGGGGGATGACTAAAATAACTCAAGAACCATGCTTACTAAATAGCTGCACTCTGATTTCTTAATAACTAAGGTTAAGTATGGTAAGGTTTGTCATAATCAAAAAGGGACAGTTTGTAAGACTAAGCCCTCATTCATGTTTTGATGTATGACAAACAAAGTGTATTTTGCATAAGATTTTTAATTTTGACTACGCACTCATTATGTGTTAAGTTGCATGCAAGATCACTCGTCTAGCAAAGCAAAACTAGCGCTCGTCCAACACAGGGAAAATATAAGCAGCGTCCAATGAAGTGAACCAAGAATGACATCCAACAAAGTAAAAAGCTGAAGTCCAATGAACAACTAAAGAGCTCGTCCACTAAAGTACAACAAAGTAAAAAGCTGACGTCCACTGAAAGAACAAAGAAAGCACGTCCACTAAAGGAACAACAAAGTAAAAAGCTGTCGTCCACTGAAAGAGCACATGAAGCGCGTCCACTGAAAGAAACATAAGAGCTCGTCTGCTGACGTGGCACAAGAAGCGCGTCCACTAAGAAAACAGAAGATCTCGTCTGCTGTCGTGGCACTTGGAGCACGCGTCCACTGATGTAAAAGAAGCACGCGTCCACTGAAAGTAACAAGAGCGCGTGTCTACTGATAGTAACACTTGGAGGCTCCATCCACTTACATGATATATAAAGCTCGTCTACAAATTGGATCCCGTCCAATTGCCTTGTGTTAACACGCTCGTCTACCAGTTGGAGCCCGTCCAATAACCTTGAGCTAATACTCCCGTCTGCTGACGTGGCAAATGGACGCGGATATTTTTCTCTTCAAATAAACACGGATTAATTACTCTTCAAAAAGACTTGGCTATCCTTTCAGATGGAAACGGTTATATCTCAAGAAGGACGCAATCTCTACAAAGATCAAACAGAATCACATTTTGAGATCAAGAATCAAGAAAGCATATTTTGATAAATCAGATCCAAATCTGTCTTAAATGATACCAACGGCTATAATTTGTCTTCTATATAAAGAGGGATCAAAGGAACACTTTTCCACAACAACACAACAACAATACATACAATAAACGCAACCCATACTGATTGTGAAACAAAGTGCTTTATCTCTGAGAAAAGTGTCATAGTTAGAACTTCAATTTGTATTATCAGGCTTTTAGAGTCTTGCTTCTACTCAATTCTTTTCGTGAATTCGAGTGACTAAGAGAGGGTATCTCTTAGGGTTTAACAAGGATAGAAGGGATCCTTGGGTATAGAAAAGCTAGTGTACTTTTTGGTGATTTTTTCAAGCAAGGAGGGTATCCTTGTGTTGCTGTAATTAGAATTGTGTAATTGTTGATTATAGTGAAGAAAACCACAGAGGTGTGGGACTGGATGTAGGCTTACCAGAGGAGGTAGCCGAACCAGGATAAATCGGTTTGCGTGTTCTTCTAATCCCTAAACTCCATATACTTGTTAAACTTGAATCTTTAAATCTGAAATCTGTGTTAAAATATGTTGTTACTACTTATAATTCTTCTTGTCATCATCACTTATTCCATAACCTAATTCTTGCGAATTAAAATTGAGTGAAAACCAATTTTCATTAAATAAACACTGTTTTGCTTTAAATTGTTGAATAAGTTTTCAATATCTCAATTCACCCCCCCCCCCCCTCTTGAGATCGTAGCCACTACCAACACTCACTAAATCTACCCCATTCTTTGTGATTGAGTGTTTTATTCCTCTTGGATTGTGTTCTCTAGAACTTGACTGGAAACCGTTTTGAAACTTAAAATTTTTTGAAAACATATTTGAAAATGATTGAGGCACTAGGTATTTTTCTGGCCTTCTGAGCTTTGACTGATTAAATGCTACCCCTTAGTTGCCCAATTTTGAGCCTAATAAAATAAAATGTTTTTCTTGGTACCTTGATTTATTTTGATGAATGATGCTTGGTATGACACCTTTTAAAGTATTGCAAAAAAGTAAAAAAGGTGGTTTGAAAAAATAAATTGTGGGATGAAAAAGTTAGAAAAATATTTCTCTTAAGTTGGAAATCTCCCATTCTTCAAATTGAAAAAAATAAAATAAAATAAACAAAAAAAAAGGGAGAAGGGGATGAGAAAAATAAAGTGAGAAATAAATAAAATAAAATAAAATAAAATAAGAGAAGAAAGAAATGTGGAAAAGTGAACTAAAGCCAAAAAAAAAGAGGTATTTTAGAAGGTTGTCATGCTTTGCATTGTTTGATATTTTTTTTAACCTTCTTGAATTTTCCCTTTCTTGATTTCCCCACCTAACAATTAATCTCATGGCCCCATTACAACCAAAATAAAAGACCTCTTGATTCTTGTGTGTTTTCATTAATAAAGTAGAAATTTGGTTAATAGTCAAGCTTATGGTAGGGTACCTTCCTTGAGGAAATTGAATGAATTGTCAAATGTCCCTAAACACTTGAGTGAGGTGAGAAGAGTGCCCGAATTAGTGAGAGATATGAATTTATTCTCCAATTTCTTATCTTCCCTTAGGTTTACTTTTTATGCTTTTGTTAATCAAGCTTGCTATGAACATGGCAATGCTTGAGTAGTTGTTTTTATTTCTAGGGATTGGGGCTATGCCCAAGACTCGTTTATGTGATGAGTTGACGTTTTACTTCTTGTTAATTTCAATTCGCTTTCGATTTGATTCCTATTGCATGAATTACTTGTGAATCTGGTGGGTACTTATTTGCATGTCATAGATACTCTAAGGAGGAACCTAGCGGTGAACTTAGGTATTGGATCTATAGGGATTGAACTTATGACTTAAATCACGAGATTTAGAAGTGGTCCTTCGAGGGTTCACTGAGTTGTCACAAAGCTTAAAGGGCTCGATTTAAATTCAATTACCACGAGAGTAGGGGTTGGTTTAATCGGGCACGGTTCTTATATCTCGAGAGGGAACATTAACTTATTTAGGATAAATTCACCTTTAAAGCAAATTTTGATAATTAACAAGAGGTGTAGTCAATTTAGTAACATGAGCAGTCTTGTTGGTAACCCAATTCCTGGGAATCTCTTTTGATATTTGAAAATCCACAGATTTGATTTGCTTTCCTATTTTGTTCTTGATTTCGTTTTAGATATTTGTTTTGTTAGTTAATCTTTTAAAAGCCAAATCTTTTCCAAATATTTTTCTAGTCCAGTTTAATTGATTTAATAATTGATAGTTATTTGAGATCACGGTCCCTGTGGATTTGATCTTTTTATTACTTGACGACGAACCCGTACACTTGCGGATTCGAGCAACATTCACTAAGTTGCACTCAAATACAAGTCATAAAGTAGACGCGTGACCTTCAGTCTATTTCCTGCACACTTGTCATATTTGTCAGTATTTCATAAGGTTCAACATCATCATACTTTATATATTTGCAATCATCAAAACTTAGAGAATTTTCACATTGAATGTGTTCCAGACTTATGAAGTCTCAACACGGGTCTCCATATACATGACGTGGGTCAACCCAGGTCCCAATTCGGTCAAGTTGCATCGGAGAAGCCCTCCTGAAACATGAAGTGTGGCCAATAAGGCCAATTATTTCAACAAAGGCCCAATAGGGTCACCCTGCCCCAATTGGTTCCACCAAGGACCCAATTGGGTCAAGTAGCATCGGATCGGTTCTCCTAAAACATTAGTTGGGTCAAACCACAAACATGAAATGGGTTAAGTTGCATCCGATCAGTCCTCCATAAACATGAAATGGGTCCACCCAGGCCCAATTGGGTCAACTTGCACAGACCGGATCTACCTTTTTTTAACCATTAATATATATTATACAATATTTAATCATTGCAACAACATATATTATACATTAATTTTATAAATTTATCTTATTCTACATTCATTATTTTACCATTAATATTATTATCAAATGAAACATGGAAAAAAATTAAGTTTTCTTTTATTATTATTATCAAATGAAAAATGAAAAAAAAATTATATTTATTTTATATTAATTGTTGCCTATTTGTTTTACATAATCTAAAAGGAAAGTAAATGAACGACCGTAGTATCCAACTATATCTGGGCTAGTCCATTCTGACAAACCTATATTACCCTGCTAATAAACATAAATATATCAAATGGGCTCTGATCCGGAAACCACCTGACATAAATATTACTTTTTAGGGGCCCATTTATATTAAAACCTCCTTATGTGTTTGTGAACACCCATTTTTGTCCGTCTTCATTTTATTCTAATTATTATGTTATTATGTTTCAGGGAGACCAAAAAATAATAGTGAAGAAAGAAAGAAGAAAAAGAAAATAACCAAGAAACGAGGAGGAGGTTCATATCTAATTTTTTGTTGGACGTGGAGGTCCCGTCCATTGCATATTTATTTTTCTGTTGGACGAGGAGGTTTCGTCCATTGCATACTTAACTTTCCGTTGGGCGCGGAGGTCCCGTCCATTGCATACTTAATTTTCTATTGGTTGAGGAGGTTCCGTCCATTGCATATTTAATTTTATGTTGGACGGGGAAGTTCTGTCCATTGCATATTTAACTTTCTGTTGGACGCGAAGGTTCCGTCCATTGCATACTTAACTTTCTGCTGGACGCGGAAGTCCCTTCCATTGCATGTTTAACTTTCTGATTGGACGAGTAGGTCGTCCATTGCATGTTTAACTTTCTGTTGGAAGAAGGGGTCGTCCATTGCATATTTAACTTTCTGTTGGACGAGGAGGTTCCGTCCATTGCATGTTTAACTTTCTGTTGGACGAGTAGGTCGTCCATTGCATGTTTAACTTTCTATTGGACTAGGAGGTCGTCCATTGCATATTTAACTTTCTTTTGGACGAGGAGGTTCCGTCCATTGCATATTTAACTTTCTGTTAGACGAAGAGGTCGTCCATTGCATATTTAAATTTCTGTTGGACGAGGAGGTTCCGTCTATTGCATATTTAACTTTCTGTTGGATGAGGAGGTCGTCCATTACATACTTAACTTTCTGTTGGACGAGAAGGTTCCGTCTACTGCAATTTTATTTTTCAGACTGAAGACTAAAGAATAAAGAACGAAGAAAAAGGAAATAGTGAAGAAAGAAAGAAGAAAATAAGGAGAAAAGAACAATCAGCAAAAAGAGAAGAAAGGAGATTGAGTTACCACTCCTAACCCTAAAAACCCATTTTACATATCAGACAAGACCTCTCTTCCTCCTCCCACTCTCCAACCGCCCCTACACATCCTCTAGCCATTGGTCCTTCTTCTCCCTCATCTCCTCAACTCGCCAACCGCCCCTACACCTCCTATACCCATTGGTCCTTCTTCTTCCTCATCTCCTCCACTCTCTTAACCGCACCACATTTCCTTCTCTCTTCAAACACGCAACCTTCACATCAAATCACCTCCTTTCCTCTGCTCGTGCCACCGCCATCTGGACACACGCGATCTCTGCTCAGAACCGCCCAAGCTCCGGATTTCGTGAGACTAACCTTGAAGCCGCTGGGTATGGAGAAGCATGAAGCCCTCTCCTTCATCTATAAATTAATACGCGAAGATATAAGAAAGGGGGTCGGAAATCGGGAAAAAAAGAGGAGAGAACGAAGAAATCAGTCAGGAGATACAAAGGAAGTATACAAAGACAGAGGGAGAGAGATTTTTATCTGATATTTTCTTTGTGAAGAAAAGAGATTAGGGATTTGAGTTTTTTTCTCTTCTCTGTCATTAGAGTGGTTCCGGATTTTCAGAAGAAGAGAGAGTTAAAAGAGTCAGTGAAACCGAAATGTAAGGGTTTTGATCTTAAAATTTTATTACTGGGAGAAAGCAAAGTCATTGTTATTCAGCTCTCATTTGGTAATCCGTGTTCTCTTTGTTGATATTATTCATGAGTTTCTCTTGACCTTCTTATTTTTTTTGTCTCTGTTTATGGATATTGAAACTGAATGAGTTAGTATGATGTTTGCTATATGTGTTCTTATGTCTGTTTCAGAATGGTGTATCGTAGGGCTCCTATTTCATTGTTTGCTGACATATTCTGAAATGCATGATACACTTGTAATCTTCATATGGCTATACTGTTACTAAACACTTAAAATGTTTCATTTTTGTTCTATTTTCATAAGGCAAAACTATTTTTACGTAAAAATAAAAGATGATCATTTAAATCCCCTTCAACCGGTTCTAAATACTTAATTAAATTAATGTTATTTTTGGGGTTGCTCTATGACAAGTGTCATGCTCAACCCTTTAGATTCTGAGGTTGCCCTATGGACTTACGTGCCATGTTCAACCTCATTTATGTTTAATCAAAATTGTCACAAACATAAAACCGATAAAAAATATAGAATATCTTAAAATTAAAAATGATTTTTCCTTTAAATGATTTTCGGGGTAAAACAAATATTTTCAAAATTACTAATAATTTACACAACTAATTTTGGGTAACCATTTTTATGGATGTTCTAGGATGCCGTGGGGTTAAGTTTCCATACCTTCCCTAGACGTAATCGACTCCCGAACCCAAAGTTTTTTTTAAGGGTTTTCCAACTTTCCCGAAATTAAATAAAGTTGGTGGCGACTCCATGTTTATTCTCTAAAATAAAAACAGGTTTTCTTTTCGGTCGCTACAGATGGCGACTCCACTGGGGAATCTTTTAAGAGAGTCAAGCCCGTAAAAATTAATTTTTCAAATGTTTAGTAACTTGTAGCTTATTTGTTTTACCTTTTCTTTTTATTGATATATCTTGCTGTTTTTTCTCACAATAATTAAATAAAAAAACAAAAAAATGTTTTTATTTTTAAAGATGTTTGTTTGGATTGTCCTTTTTGTTTGGGTTTTTCTTTTATTTAAATAAAAATGAGAAAAATTAGTTGTATATACATTTTAACTCATGTTATTTTTGTATATGTTTCACTAACAATGTTTTTGTTTCCTCATCCTTTCTTTTCTTTCTTTTCCTATATTTTAACAATAGGGTAGAGGAGTTTTAACCATTTTCAAATATACCTATGTTTTTGTTTTGAAGGTTTTTCTTGTCTTTTCTTTTCTTTTTTAAAGAGTTACAAGTTTGTATGCCCCCCTTCACACATATCACTATCACATATTACACACACTCTTGGGTCTATACCCGGGCTCGCTCAAAATCTCAAGGATTAGGCGGTGCTCCGACATTGTCATTGTAGAGGTCTTGTACCTCCATGATACTTGTCGGTTCACCACTCAGATTGTACATGAGATCGTGGAATAGTCATATTGAGAGGGTTTATCCCTACTTGTGGCTAGATTCATGAATCAGATCCTTATAAGGGTAATCTGGGGACCATGACTTTTAGAGGTCTAGACCTATCCCAATTTTCACTAATAGTGCAAACTTAGTGGCCGACCTGTTTAGAGTCCTAACTTAGGGTGTGTCCATCCTTAGGTTTTACCTGGATTAGAACAAAAGGGGGTGTACTTTTCTTTTATCTCTCTACAACCATAAGATAAATTGACATGCATGCTCATTGTGAATATTCACAAAACTAGGGGCGTCACATTGCCGTCTGAAACCTGAATGACATATTCAAATATTATTGCACATCTAATAGGTGATATGTCATAATGAAGGTGATGCATTGGCAGTATACCCGTCAGGGTTTTCAACCCCATTGGGTCTCATACAACATGAATCATGCAAGATATATTGGATTTACTATACACATTTTGTGTTTTTTCGCTTGTGCCTCTTTGTTGGAAGACTTTGGTATTCATCTTATAGCAAGAAAATGGAAAAGTTTGGTTAAAAGAGTACTAGCAATGCGAGCTGTTCCAAGAAAAGTATCAAGATCGATGTGACACTCAATGACATGAAGAGTTTATGTGAACTTAGCCAGCAAATGCCAGAAAAGTATGCTCAGGCTTCGTAAGCAAGTATGGCAGAATATTGGACCTATTGTGTGTTCCAGTGGAAGCCCCCGCTCTAAGTGCATTGGGCCAATATTGGAATTCAACTTTGAGGTGCTTTGAATTGCCTGACTTAGACATCACTCCGACCATGGAAGAGTATGCTTATATGCTAAGACTGCCAATTCAAAAGAAGACCTGTGCCTACAAGTATTATGGTCAATATGTAACAGAGTGGAAGATAGCAAGTCTATTGGAGCTTCAACCGGAACAGCTAGAGAAAGCGGAAAAGGGAATCGCCAAAGGATTGAAGAGGCAATTTTTGGGAGTGTATCTCAACAAGCTGGTCCAGTAACAACGATGGGTTACTTTCAACAAAGTACCAGCCCTCATGATATATGGGTTGGTGCTCCTTCCTACCAGATCTGATTGACCAGTCATCCATGGATGTTTTCTATAGGGTTGAAGAATAGGGTGTGAACCCAGTCCTTACTATTGATCAGCCTCTGGCTCATCTAGTTTTATGGCTAGTATGACCATGGTTTTGTGCTAATTATATTTCGCTTTCGTCCAAATTAGACTCTATTGTCCTCGAGCAACATTTTGAGTCATTTAAGTAGTTTTAGGTTAATTTAGCCAGTTTTGAATCAAATAAAGCACTTATGGCTATTTCATTGTTTTCAGATTAACTTAGAGTCAAGGGAATAAAGAATCAGTGGAAACTGCAATCCTGGAAGTATTCGCCCTGTTGACACGAAATCTGGGCAAGTATACCCAGTCGTGCAAGTAATACGATGGTGAGACCAGTTATCGTATCCACGGGGATTGGATGTCAAGTACCAATTCACAAGTTCAGTAACTATCTAGACTATGAAAATAAATCAAAACAAACAAAAGAAAAGGAAAAGTTCTTTGAGGATTTCTATCGAACACTTGGGATGCGAAAGGGCTATGTTGGGACTAGACTTCACCAAACATCTGTCTCATGTACTACCAGGACTAGATACCTCCCATTCATGCTTCAGATATTAAAATCAATCCACTAAATTACTCAAACCCCGATTCCTCGGATGGCAAGAGCCTAAATCCACTAATAGACCCTAATTCATTAGGTGGCCTAGATTAATGAATTTGCATTAGGATTAGGGATTACGCGATTACTAGTAAACCAAACTCCATTCCTAGACGCAAGGGTTACTAGGTGATTAAATTCAATTCCGGTTCTAATACGAATTTCCCAATTGCATATCAAAACACAAATCGAGTCATGGGGGTGCTAGCCACAACAAGCATTAAGCATGGAAAATTAATCACTAATACGAAGGCATGAACACAGAATAATCAGTCAAGACATATACATAATAATCAGTTTGGTTACATCTAATACCAACAACAGGATTTAACTACTCATAATTACAGAGAAAGCCAAACCAGAAAAGCAGTAGAGAAAGGAAGAAAGGGAGAAGTCCATTGAAGCTTCCCACTGTCGTCACAGTAACCCCCTAACTCAGCTCCCTTCTAGGGTTGGAACCCTAGTCCAGTCACAGCCTCCAAGTGCCCCCCTCCAAGAACTCCTCAATTCTGCCCTAAAACAGCAACTTATACCAATCAGACTCTGCGCGCGCTCGCGAGGCGAATGTCTTCTCGCGAGGCGAATATTAAAAATATGGTCTTCAGAGATTGGATCTCTCGCGAGGCGAGAGTTGCTCGCGGGGCGAAACCGAAAGGTTATTCTCAAATACGCCCGTGATGAGCATCAGGGCCTGGGCGTGATGGCTTCTGTTCCTCAGGCTCGCGAGGCGATAGACGTTTCGCGTGGCGAGACAGAAACGGTTGTCAAAAACTTGTTGACGGATCTGGGCAAGTATACCCAGTCGTGCAAGTAATACGGTGGTGAGACCAGTTATCGTATCCATGGGGATTGGATGTCAACTACCAATTCACAAACTCGGCAACTATCTAGACTAAACTAAAAATCAAGAGAAATCAAAACAAACAAAAGAAAAGAAATAAAATCTTTTTGTCTTTTTGGGGACTTTTGACAAACACTTGGAGTGCAGAAATGATATGTTGGGACTAGACTTCACTAAACCTCTACCTCATGCAATACCAGTACTAGATACCTCCCATTCATGCTTCAAATATTAAAATCAATCCACTAAATTACTTAAACCCCGATTCCTCGGATGACAAGAGCCTAAATCCACTAATAGACCCTAATTCCTTAGGTGGCCTAGATTAATGAATTTGCATTAGGATTAGGGATTATGCGATTACTAGTAAACCAAACTCCATTCCTAGACGCAAGGGTTACTAGGTGATTAAATTCAATTCCGGTTCTAATACGAATTTCCCAATTGCATATCAAAACACAAATCGAGTCATGGGGGTGCTAGCCACAACAAGTATTAAGCATGGAAAATTAATCACTAATACGAAGGCATGAACACAGAATAATCAGTCAAGACATATACATAATAATCAGTTTGGTTACATCTAATCCCAACAACAGGATTTAACTACTCATAATTACAGAGAAAGCCAAACCAGAAAAGCAGTAGAGAAAGGAAGAAGGGGAGAAGTCCATTGAAGCTTCCCACTGTCGTCACAGCAACCCCCTACCTCAGCTCCCTTCTAGGGTTGGAACCCTAGTCCAGCCACAGCCTCCAAGTGCCTCCAAGTGCCCCCCTCCAAGAACTCCTCAATTCTGCCGTATAACAGCAACTTATACCAATCAGACTCTGCGCGCGCTCGCGAGGCGAATGTCTTCTCACGAGGCGAATGTAAATCTGGTCTTCAGAGATTGGATCTCCCGCAAGGCGAGAGTTGCTCGCGGGGCGAAACCGAAAGGTTCTTCTCAAATACGCCCGTGATGAGCATCAGGGCCTGGGCGTGATGGCTTCTGTTCCTCAGGCTCGCGAGGCGAGAGACGTTTCGCGTGGCGAGATAGAAATGGTTGTATTTTCAGGCACAGTCAGTCTTCAGTCTCGCGAGGCGAGTAGTCTCTCGCGGGGCGAAGCTTCAGAATTCTGCTTGGCTCAATTTCTTCTCTTTTCAAGCTCTAAATTCATCCAAGCTTCATTATGGCCAAATCTGCACAGTTTTCCTCAAGTTCCTGCAAAACAACACCAAGAAACCGCTTCACCCGTTCCAAGGGAAAAACTAACTAAAATCAAATAAAGAATGCCTAATCTATATGAAAAATGCATGCAAAAGTGTACATAAAATATGATGTAAAATCACACTATCAAATCACCCCAAGCTTATTCAATTGCTTGTCCTCAAGCAATCACTAAGGCCAGAAGATCAAAATAATCAGAGCATGGATAGTGAACCAAGAACCCGAGTAAATACTAATCCAAGTAATAGGCAATTCAAACAATTCAGCAAGAGACAATCAATTCAAGTCCAATTAGATGCTTAGGTTTCCTAGACTCATATTCTCACTGATTTTGGGCACTCTTTCTCACCTGAAGATCACCCCAAGTTTGTTCATTTGCTTGGCTCTCTTTCTCACCTCACTCAAGTGTTAGGGACATATGACAATTCGCTCCATTTTCCTCAAGGAATGAATTCTACCATAGGCTTGACTATCAACCAAATCTCTACTTTATTAATGAAAACAATTAAGAATCAAGAGGTCTTTTACTTGGTTGTAACGTGGCCATGGGATTAATCGTTAGGTGGGGAAATCAAGAAAAGGAAATTTTCAAAAGGCTACACAACACATCAACATTTGCAAAGCATGCACCTTCTAAAATACCTTTTTGGGTTTTGATTTATTTTTCCACCTTTATTTTCTTTCTTTTCATTTATTTCTCACTTTTCTTTTTGTCATCCCCTTCTCTATATATTTTTCTTTTTGTTTGGAGAAGGGGAGATTTTTCAACTCAAGAGAAATATTTTTCTGATTCTTTCATCCCAAAATTTTTTCAACTACCTTTTTACCCTTTTGTAATACTTTAGAAGGTCCCTTATCAAACATCATTCAACAATATATTTCAGGGTACCAAGAAAAGCATTTTTTTCCAGGCTCAAAATTGGGCAACTAAGGGGTAGCATTTCATCATTCAAAGCTCAAAAGGCCAGAAAAATACCTATTGCCTCAATCATTTTCAAAAATGTTTTCAAAAATTTTTAAGCTTCAAAATGGTTTCAAGTCAAGTTCTAGAGAAAACAGACCAAGAGGAATAACACTCTAACACAAACAATGGGGTAGATTTAGTGAATACCCCTTTATGGCTCAAAATCTCACATTTTGTAGTTCAAAAATCAATGAGAAACACAAATCTACAGAACCATATGCTAATTATCAACTATCACAGATCATCTCAAGCATTTTTATTTGCAGCCATATCACAAGAATGAAAAAAATTGGGTTCAATAATTCACTATCACAATTTATTGGGCACTTAGTTCTCACAATTGGATGCAAAATCTAAGCAAGGGCAATCTAATTGTGTGATCATGCAAAACTATCATGCAAAACTATATGAATGCAACATGAAAAATGCAAATGCAAAAATACCCCTACCCTAAGCTTAAGAATTTACATTGTCCCCAATGTAAACGATCAAGTTGGAGAGAGGAGAAAAATGGAACGGCTTACCAAGGCGGTAGCGGGTGTTAGCTCTCATTCTAGTCAGAAACTTGTTGGAAAATGCGTCACGGCCGTGAGCCTGATGGGTGCTGACTTTTATTTTTCTGCCCTTTGTGCTTCTCCTTCCCTTCTTTCCCTGAAATCACTTGGCAAATCTCAATTTATTATTTTTCCTCTTGATCTTCTCAAATTATTCAAGAGGTTAAAATCAAAAACAAAATCTAACTAAAGAGAAGGGTTAAGAAAAGTTGGGTTGCCTCCCAATAAGCGCTCCTTTAACGTCACTAGCTTGACGTCCTAGGATCCTCCTCCCGGATCAAATGGAACTTGGAGTGGAGATTGCAGAAGTAAAATGACTTTATCTTCAACTCCACCCAGCCAGTGTGTGAAAACACCATTGACCTTTTTAACTACCATAATGCACTCACTTCCTAGCTGGTCAAATGGAATGTTCACCAGGAAGTTTGCCAGACAAGTGGAAGGGCCTAACTTACCAGCGCCCACACATGCATGCAAGCCAACATATTTATTTAATGCAGTAAATTCAGCAAGCATGGTGGAGGGAGTTATTTCCAAATGCCCTGCCTTCTCACTTGTTCCTCCCCAAGGATGCGTGAAAGGTACTTCCTCTTCTTGTGGCTCATCCACCATCACCACTTCATCTTCAATTTGATCCATTCCCACAACCAGATTCTGCTCAACTTCTGCTTCATGTGGCTCTATGGGAATCACAATACACGGTGGTGGAGGTGGCAAGTATGACAAAAAGGTTTCCCAATTCTCCTTGGTGTATATATATATAAGCTCCCCAGTCATAGGATCGACTCGTGATGGAATATTATGAGATAGAGAAAACTCCTCGAAGAATTCTCCCAAATTTATATCGTCTTCCCAAGACAAGTTATCCTCCAAAATATGACTAGAAGCTTCCTCATCAGGTGGATAATAAAAATTTTCCATGACTTTCGTGCACCTTGCAAAAACAGAACTCAAAACAAAAAGATCAAATATATACAGAAAAAGAAAAATTAAAAAAAAGAATAAAATGTCTAAATTAGTTGCCTCCTCTGTTACTAATGATATTGGCAAAACTAATCCCCGGCAACGGCGCCAAAAACTTGTTGACACGAAATCTGGGCAAGTATACCCAGTCGTGCAAGTAATACGGTGGTGAGACCGGTTATCGTATCCACGGGGATTGGATGTCAAGTACCAATTCACAAGTTCAGCAACTATCTAGACTATGAAAAGAAATCAAAACAAACAAAAGAAAAGGAAAAGTTCTTTGAGGATTTCTATCGAACATTTGGGGTGCGAAAGGGCTATGTTGGGACTAGACTTCACCAAACATCTGTCTCATGTACTACCAGGACTAGATACCTCCAATTCATGCTTCAGATATTAAAATCAATCCACTAAATTACTCAAACCCCGATTCCTCGGATGGCAAGAGCCTAAATCCACTAATAGACCCTAATTCCTTAGGTGGCCTAGATTAATGAATTTGCATTAGGATTAGGGATTACGCGATTACTAGTAAACCAAACTCCATTCCTAGACGCAAGGGTTACTAGGTGATTAAATTCAATTCCGATTCTAATACGAATTTCCCAATTTCATATCAAAACACAAATCGAGTCATGGGGGTGCTAGCCACAACAAGCATTAAGCATGGAAAATTAATCACTAATACGAAGGCATGAACACAGAATAATCAGTCAAGACATGTACATAATAATCAGTTTGGTTACATCTAATACCAACAACAGGATTTAACTACTCATAATTACAGAGAAAGCCAAACCAGAAAAGCAGTAGAGAAAGGAAGAAGGGGAGAAGTCCATTGAAGCTTCCCACTGTCGTCACAGTAACCCCCTAACTCGGCTCCCTTCTAGGGTTGGAACCCTAGTCCAGCCGCAGCCTCCAAGTGCCTCCAAGTGCCCCCCTCCAAGAACTCCTCAATTCTGCCCTATAACAGCAACTTATACCAATCAGACTCTGCGCGCGCTCGCGAGGCGAATGTCTTTTCGCGAGGCGAATATTAAAAATCTGGTCTTCAAAGATTGGATCTCTGGAAAGGTGAGAGTTGCTCGCGGGGCGAAACCGAAAGGTTCTTATCAAATACGCCCGTGATGAGCATCAGGGCCTGGGCGTGATGGCTTCTGTTCCTCAGGCTCGTGAGGTGAGAGACGTTTCGGGTGGCGAGATAGAAATGGTTGTGTTTTCTGGCACAGTCAGTCTTCAGTCTCGCGAGGCGAGTAGTCTCTCGCGGGGCGAAGCTTCAGAATTCTGCTTGGTTCAATTTCTTCTCTTTTCAAGCTCTAAATTCATCCAAGCTTCATTATGGCCAAATCTGCACAGTTTTCCTCAAGTTCCTGCAAAACAACACCAAGAAACCGCTTCACCCGTTCCAAGGGAAAAACTAACTAAAATCAAATAAAGAATGCCTAATATAGATGAAAAATGCATGCAAAAGTGTACAGAAAATATGATGTAAAATCACACTATCACGCCCCGCGAGAGTCTACTCGCCTCGCGAACCTGAAATCCAGTCTGAACAGCAGAATGTCATCCTCTCTGTCTCGCCCCGCGAACCACACCTCGCCTCGCGAACCTGAAGACTGACTGTGCCAGAAAATGCAACCCTTTCTGTGTCGCCTCGCGAACCATGTCTCGCCCCGCGAGCCTGAAGACCAGAAGCCATCACGCGCAGGCCCTGATACTCATCACGGGCGTAATAAGAGGACTCTTCAATTCCTCGCCTCGTGAGCCATTCTTAGCCTCGCGAGAAGTCCAAACGTTTCAGGTTTCTTCATAAGATTCGCCTCGCGAGTGATTGTTCGCCTCGCAAGAGGGCGCAGATCCTGAATGTTATAAATTGCTGTTCTGGGCAGATTAGGATACACTTTTTCATTATCCATTGTTTTACGAATTAGGAGTTGTATTGAATTTTCCATGGAGAACTAATTCCATTGGATTAGTCTACTGTAATCGGTTTCCACCACACTTGAGGTTCTGTAATTCCCGTTTCGTTTGCTTTTCCCTTTTCAATACTATGCTATATATTTCTGTTTGCTTAATTCAGGAGTGTATAGAATTTGTGTTGATTTATTTCGGTGATGTTATGTTCCTATATTTAATCGTGTTTTCTTAATTCGCGTGTGTACAATCGTGTTTGCTTATTTCACGAGAGCTTCACCCCGTTTGCTTAATTCGGGATTTAGGAACATATATCTTGTAGTAGTGATTTCGCTTGTTAATTGTTGCTACAACCGAAAGGGGATTAGAATCTGCTTGGTGCTTGGAATTTATATGAACCGATGATGGTTGGGAAACCGAGAACAGTAGATTAATCGTCCTTAGCTTATTTGATAATCCCATAAATTGCTCTGTTTTTATTGCACTGTTTTTGCTCTGTTTTCCAATTGAATTTCAAACCAAATCCCCCCCCCCCCAAAAAAACTGATTTTTGTGGTGAATAACAATTCAAGAGTCCTTGTGAGACGATACCTGAGTTGTCGCGCTCTACTACAATTTTGTAAACCGCTCGGTTTTTGACCCGTGTGCGACAGCGCGTCAAAAATGGGCGCCGTCGCCGGGGACTCTTGTTTGTTGTTTTCGCAATTTTTGTTTCTTTTTTGTTTTTGTTTTGAATTAGTCTGGCTACTAGGTCTACTTGCCCTGACTTATGTGATTTTGATCCTGAAATTGAAAGAACACTGCACACACGCTGTAGAGCAATTCAGTCTAGCACTAGTGGTGATTCTAATTCTGAAACTGTTTTTGATAACATGGGTGACCAAAGGACATTAAGACAGCTTGCTGCCCCTGATGTTAATTATAATGGCTTGTGTATTGAATATGCTGGTGTTGTTTCTCCCTTTGAATTGAAATATGGTTTAATACACTTGTTGCCAAGGTTTAGTGGTCTTGCAGGTGAGGATCCACATAAGCATCTGAAGGAATTCCAGGTTGTCTGCTCTACACCCTTGATACCAGATGGAATAACTGAGGATCACATCAAGCTGAGAGCCTTCCCGTTCTCACTATAGGGCGCTGCAAAGGATTGACTGTACTATCTTGAGCCAAACTCTGTTACCACCTGGAACGATTTGAAGAAGGTCTTTTTAGAGAGATACTTTCCTGCCTCCAGAGCTGCATCAATCAGGAAGGAAATATGTGGCATCAGACAAGGCAATGAGTCATTGGCTGAGTATTGGGAGAGATTCAAGCAGTTGGTATTCAGTTGCCCTCAGCATCAGATTTCCGAGCAGCTCCTTATTCAGTATTTTTATGAGGGGTTACTACCGATGGATAGAAATATTTTGGATGCTGCTAGTGAGGGAGCACTTGTTGATAAGACTCCGGCTGCTGCCAAGCAATTGATTGAAAATATGTCACTAAACTCCCAGCAGTTTACAACCAGGAGAAATTCTGTTGAGACAAGGGGTGTGAATGAGGTCCATAGCTCTTCTTCCAACCAGGCCCTTGAGAATAGAATTGATGAGCTCACTTCTTTGGTGAAGCAACTGGAAATGGATAAGGTTCATCCGACAAGGTTGTGTGGCATGTGTAGTTCTCCTGAGCACCTGACCGATGCATGCCCCATTCTGAAAGAAGAGTCAGTCACTGATTTGCCTCAAGCTTATGCAGTCAATCCTTACAATCAAGGCAACAATCAGAACAGGCACAACATCCCTGACCTTTCCACAAATAAATATCATCCCAACTGGAGGAATCATCCGAACCTTCGGTATGGGAGCTCATCCACACAACAGTAGCTGACAACAACACCACAGAATTTTCCCCAAGTGACCACCTCCACATCTTCTAGACCTTCACTAGAGGACATGATCAAGTAAATGGCTGCACAAAACCTTCAGTTTCAGCAGCAAGTTGGACAGTCTCAGCAGCGAACGGATGCTAGTATTCAGGCCTTGCAGACACAGATTGGACAGCTTGCCACTTCAATGAATGCCATGCAGCAAGCTCAAGGATTAAACCAACTACCTGCACAAACAGTGGTGAATCCTAATGCTCCTACCCTTAATTCTAATGCCCTTAATTCCAATGCCCCCAATCCTAATGTGAGTGCCATTTCTTTGAGATCCAGGAAAGTTGTAGAGGCAGCCCCTGAAAAAGATGAAGAAACTGTTGAGGTAACTCCTGAACCTTCTGTTGTTGTTGAAGTTGAGAGAGTATATGTGCCACCAATCCCCTTCCCGCAAAGAGTGCAGAAAAATAAGAAGATTGATGGGGAAGACAAGGAGAGGGAGATTCTAGATGTGTTCAGAAAGGTGGCGGTAAACAGTCCGCTTCTGGATGTGATTAAGCAAGTTCCGAAGTATGCAAAGTTTCTGAAGGATTTGTGCACACACAAGAGGAGGTTGAAAGGCAATGAGAGAATCAATTTGGGGCGAAATGTTTCAGCCCTCATTCAACCTAAACTTGCTCCTGAGAAGGTTACAGTTTCAACCCTCACTCAGGCACTGCCACAGAAGTGCAAGGATCCAGGAACTTTTTCTATTCCATGCACCATTGGGGACAACAAATTCGACAATTGCATGTTGGATTTGGGAGCCTCCATAAATGTCATGCCCACCTCTGTTTTCAACAACCTTGATCTTGGTCCCTTGCAGCATACGGGTCTCACTATCCAGTTGACCAACAGGACCAATGCTCGCCCCATGGGAATGGTAGAAGACGTGCTGGTACAAGTTGATGAGTTGATTTTCCCTGCTGACTTTTACATCCTGGACATGGCAGGGGAAACAAATTCAAGTAGATCACCAATCATCCTGGGCAGACCGTTCATGAAGACGGCAAAGACAAAGATTGATGTTGATGATGGAACCATGTCCATGGAGTTTGGTGACATTGTTGCAAAGTTCAACATCTTCGATGCTATGAAGCATCCCTTGGAAGAGAACTCTGTCTTTCAAATAGAGTTGCTCTCTGAAATTATTGATGACACCTATGATGACCTGGTTTCTGATTTTCCATTTGTTTCTGGCTTTGATGATATTTATTCATGTACTGACTGTACTAACACTAACCCTTGTGCTGTTTGTACTGAGTTCATTGATTCTACTTTGCAGGGTGATAGTGTGAGTGAAGCTATCTGTTCAGCTGAAGTTCTTGACATCATGGCTGCTCCAAATATACCATCCATTGAGCAGCCACCCTCCTTAGAGCTCAAGCCACTTCCTGGGAATCTGAATTATGCTTACTTGGAGAGGAATGAAAAACTTCCAGTTATTATTTCCTCCAACCTTGACTCTGACCATGAATCTAAGCTCTTGGAGGTTCTGAAGAAACACAAGAAGGCGATTGGGTGGACCTTGGCTGACATCTCAGGAATTAGCCCCTCCAGATGTATGCATAGAATTCTGTTGGAGGATGGGGCTAAATCAGTTAGGCAGCCCCAAAGGCGGCTCAATCCATTGATTCTGGATGTTGTAAAGAAGGAGGTGACAAAACTTCTACATGCGGGTATCATATACCCCATCTCTGATAGTAGTTGGGTGAGTCCAGTGCAAGTTGTACCCAAGAAATCTGGCCTCACAGTGGTAAGAAATGAAAACAATGAGCTTGTCCCCACTAGAGTCCAGAATAGTTGGAGAGTCTGTATTGATTATAGGAGGTTGAACCAGGCCACTCGAAAGGATCACTTTCCTTTGACGTTCATCGATCAGATGCTCGAACGGCTGGCTGGTAAATCCCACTACTGTTTTCTTGATGGCTTTTCCGGTTACTTCCAGATCCACATTGCACCAGAGGATCAGGAAAAGACCACTTTCACGTGCCCCTTCGGCACGTTTGCATACAGGAGGATGCCATTTGGTCTTTGCAATGCTCCTGGCACTTTCCAGAGATGCATGATGAGCATTTTTACTGAATTTATTGAAAATTGCATGGAAGTGTTCATGGATGATTTCACTGTATATGGCTCCTCATTTGATGCATGCTTGCATAGTCTGAGTTTGGTTTTAGAGAGATGCATTGAAACTGATCTTGTTTTAAATTATGAAAAATGTCATTTTATGGTTGAACAGGGGATTGTTTTGGGGCATATCATTTCTAAAGAAGGTATTTCAGTAGATCCTGCTAAAATTGATGTGATTTCTACATTGCCTTACCCATCTTGCGTTCGCGAGATTCGTTCTTTTCTTGGTCATATAGGTTTCTACAGGCGCTTCATTAAGGACTTCAGCAAGATAGCTCTTCCTCTGTCAAACTTGCTGAAGAATGATGCCATGTTCAACTTTGACGACAACTGCAAGAAGGCATTTGACTTCTTGAAAAGGGCATTGACCTCAACCCCCATCATCCAGCCCCCTGACTGGACCCTCCCTTTTGAGCTCATGTGTGATGCTTCTAACTATGCTGTGGGAGCGGTCCTGGCACAAAGGGTGGGCAAGGCTGCACATGTCATTCATTATGCTTCTAGGACTTTAGATGTTGCACAGTCTAATTACACCACCACTGAAAAGGAACTTCTAGCTGTTGTTTTTGCTCTTGATAAATTTAGGTCATATTTGCTAGGTTCCAAGGTTATTGTTTTCACTGACCATGCAGCTCTGAAGTACCTGTTGAATAAACCAGAAGCGAAGCCGAGATTGATTAGGTGGAAGTTGTTGCTCCAAGAGTTCAATGTGGAGATAAAAGACAAGAGTGGAGCTGAAAATTTAGTAGCTGATCACTTGAGCAGAATAGCAAGCGATGAGGATCCTTCTCCCATCCAGGATGACTTTCCTGATGAGCAGCTTCTACAGCTGCATGGGGTAACTCCTTGGTTTGCTGATATTGTTAACTATCTTGTTGCTGGTGTTTTTCATGCAGGTGCAACTAGATCATAGATCCACAAACTCAAGAGTGATTCCAAGTACTATGTTTGGGATGATCCGTACCTTTGGAAGTTTGGCAGTGATCAGGTAATTCGGAGGTGTGTCCCCGACTATGAGATTGAGTCTATTTTGCACTTTTCTCATGCCTCTCAAGTAGGGGGACACTTTGGGCCACAGAGGACTGCAAGAAAAGTCCTAGACTCTGGGTTCTACTGGCCCACCATTTTTAAAGATGCTTATGAGGTCTACCGGACTTGTAAGGAGTGTCAAACAGCAGGCACTGCCATCACTCGCAAGAGTGAAATGCCTCAGCAACCCATGCTTTTCTGTGAGGTGTTTGATGTGTGGGGAATTGACTGTATGGGTCCTTTCCCTGCATCTTTTGGCTTTCTATACATTCTTTTGGTTGTTGACTATGTTTCAAAGTGGGTGGAAGCTATCCCCACTAGGATTAACGATTCTAAAGTTGTTGCAATTTTTGTTAGGTCCAATATTTTTTGCAGGTTCGGAATACCTCGGGCTATCATCAGTTACCAGGGCACTCACTTCTGCAACCGCACCATGGAAGCCTTACTCCAGAAGTATGGAGTTGTGCATAGAGTCTCCACTGCTTACCATCCCCAGACCAATGGCCAGGCTGAGATCTCAAACAGGGAGATCAAGCAGATCTTAGAAAAACTTGATGCGTGATTTTTAGAATAAAGGCAAGTGCACCTCGTCGCAAACAAGTAATACGGTGGTAAGACCGGTTATCGTATCCACAGGGATCGGTTGTCAATTACCAATTCACAAACTCAACAACTATCTAGACTAAACTAAAGTATGAGAGATTAAAACAGAAAATAAAGCAATACAATATTTTTGGTCTTTTTGGACTTTTAACAAACACTTGGAGTGCAGAATTTACAAATGGATAGAATTGTCAGGTTTAGACTACACTAATCCTCCCTTGATTGCAATGAAATGGCTAACAACACAAGTCCTAATTCAATTATGCCAATCAAGCCTTTTCTAAAGTACTCAAGCCTAATGTCTTAGGTGCATTGAGCCTAAAACCCCAAATCAAACCCTAATGTCTTAGGTGGATTAACCTGAGATTTTGCATTAAGTCAAGACTTATAAGATTGCAAGCATTCAACACCTATGTCTAGATTCTTGAACTACTTGGCATATGATTCATGAGCATGCCTTAACACCAACCTTCCAGTTATCTATCAAAGCAACATATCATTCCTATGGGTAGCTAATCCAAGGAAAGCATTAAGCACAGAATCACACACTCATAAAGAAATAGAAACTTGTATTGAAACCAAATCAATTAACAACCAAGTTCAGAAAAGCTACATCTAAACCCAACAATGGGGGAATTAACTACACATGATAATGTCTACAAAAGAGAAAGAGAGAAGAGAGGAAGAAAACTCCATGACGAATCCTTCAATCTTCTTCCAATCCAAGAGCAGAGAAGATGTCATCTTTAAGGTCCTAGCCTTCCCCCAACCATCAGCCCTCTTTAGGGTTTCCAAGCCTTTGCCAAAAATCCTCTTTTTCTGTCTGTTGTGCTGTTATTTATAGATCTGCTGCGCGTCACGGCCGTGATGTCTATCACGGCCAGGCCGTGACGCTTTCTGTCCAAGGCGTGTCTTCAAGTTTTTGACTCTCGCGAGGCGAGAGAAGTGTTCCCGACGCGAGCCCTCATTTTCTGGTTGGTCACGGCCGTGATGTCTGTCACGGCCAGGCCGTGACAGTCTCTGACTTTTGCCCTCTTCTCTGCTTGATCACGGCCGTGATGGTCATCACGGCCAGGCCGTGATAGGCTCTGTTTGGCTCATATTCTTCTCTTTTTAAGCTCCAAAATCATCCAAGCTTCATTATAGCCAAATATGCACAGTTTTCCTTCAATTTCTGCAAAACAACACACAGAAACCACCTTCACCTGTTCCAAGGGAAAATCTAACTAAAATCAAATAAGGAATGCCTAATCTATATGCAAAATGCATGCAAAAGTCTATAGAAAACATGATGTAAAATCACACTATCAAAAGTGGTGCAGCCGAATAGGAAGGACTGGACCCACCGTCTAGAAGACGCACTTTAGGCTCAGAGGACCGCTTTTTAGACACCAATAGGGATGTCCCCCTATAGGCTTGTGTTTGGTAAGGCATGTCATCTCCCTGTGGAAGTTGAGCACCGTGCTTATTGGGCGGTCAAGTGCTGTAATCTGGAAATGCAAAAGGCTGGCATTGAAAGGAAACTCCAATTACAGCAGCTTGAGGAGCTTAGGCTAGAAGCCTATGAAAGCTCCCAGATTTATAAAGAGAAAACCAAGCATTTCCATGATAGGATGATTGCTTGGAAAGAATTTTCTGTGGGCCAACGGGTCTTACTGTTTAACTCCCGCCTGAAAGTGATGACTGGGAAACTTCGATCCAAGTGGATTGGCCCATTTTTTGTTACTAATGTTTTTCCTCATGGTGCAGTAGAGATTAAAAGTGCAGGTAGCAACAAGGCCTTCAAGGTTAACGGGCAGAGGCTGAAGCTATTCCATGAGAGTTCGGTGCCTGAGGATGCTACTGTTGAGGAGCTCTCCTTGGAAGCTCTCACCTACAATGCCACTTGATCAGGGAACACCCTTTCCTTTCCCTCACTCTGATTTTATAGTTATGTTGTTTCATTGAGGACAATGTATGTTTTAAGTGTGGGGGAGGGAACCAATTGTTTTGTGTTTTGTCTTGTTTTTCTTTTAACTCTTGAATAATTTGTGTGAGTCTTTGATCGGTGAGCTTGATTGGTTTTGATTGATTTGGCACAGATTTATTGCATGATTATGTGATGATTCCCCCTAGGCTGAATTTTTTTTTGAAAAGTGATCCCCATGAAAAAAAATTTTGAAAACCGAGCTTTGAGATATTTTGTTGTGATTGCATGATTTAGGATAAGTTTGGGGTGAAGGGGTGCACACACTAGGGATTGAATCTCGATCAAACAATTTGCAAAAATGTCCAGGTGAGGATTTGAGCCTCCAACTTGTTTTTAACTGTGTGAATCACTTTCAAGTTGCACTTTCCCGAGTTTGCTTGAATTTCTTCTTGGTTTGCATGTCTATGTGTTTGCATCAAATGATTTAGGCAGATTTTCTTTGTAAATAACCACTTGGCCTAAATTGAACCATCCTTAATGTATGTTCCCTAGTTAGCCCCATTGAGCCTAATTAGCATATTGTTCTTGATAACCTCATATTATAAGCCAAAATCTGGAAAAACCATGTTAACCCAATCTTAGGATTAGGAGAGCATGGAAGCTTAGCAAGAGAAGGTTTGTAAGAAACTAAGTTTGGGGTGGCTACAAGGATATGACATGTCATTCTGGAGTGAGAAAAAAAGAAAAAAAAGAAAAAAAAAAGGTTGGAGCCAAGGGCAAAAAGAAAGAAAAAAAGAAGAAAAAAAAGAGAAAAAAGAAAGAAAAGTGCAAAAATGTCAAAAAGGGGTATTAAAAGGAAAAGGTTGTAGTCACCCAAAGCATAAAGAAAAATGGAAAAAGGAATCTGAGTGGAAATTCAAAGTGTAAAAAAACTTCATGCTCTCTTAGTTCCTAGGGACTTAAGCCTAGTACCTTTGTATATCCTACCCTTAGCCAGGCCCCATTACAACCTTAAAAGACCTTTTGATGTTGCATGCATGTTTTCGTGGGAACCATTTTGAGATGAAAATCAAATTCATGGGAAGTGCTCTTAAAAGTGAAATTTGAGTGAAAAGTTGATAGCCTTGACAAAAATTGAGCGATTGAGTGAAATGTTAAATGCCCTTGTGAGGTAGGCAATTGTTTGAATTTGGTGATCTCCCTTTTGTGTGTAACTTGGATCCCTTGCTTAGATTAATGATTGCTTGAATGACGAAATTCTCAAATGTTTAGAGTAAATGCATGTGGGGATTGCTTTGTTTGAAAGGGGGGGACATTGAAGAAAAAAATTATTTTGATGAATTGCTTGAAATTTGTGCAAAGTTGATTGAATCATTTAAGCTTGCCAAGTCTTGAGTCTTTTTGTGTTTTAGTTTGCTTGGGGACAAGCAAAGTTCAAGTTTGGGGTATTTTGATAAGCCTCTGGCTCATCTAGTTTTATGGCAAGTATGACCATGGTTTTGTGCTAATTAAATTTCGCTTTCGCCCAAATTAGACTCTATTGTCCTCAAGCAACATTTTGAGTCGTTTAAGTAGTTTTAGGTTAATTTAGCCAGTTTTGAGTCAAATAAAGCACTTATGGCTATTTCATTGTTTTCAGGTTAACTTAGAGTCAAGGGAATAAAGAATCAGTGGAAACTGCAATCCTGGAAGTATTCGCCCCGCGAACCTGAAAGCCAGTCTGAACAGCAGAATGTCATCCTCTTTGTCTCTCCCCGCGAACCACACCTCGCCTCGCGAACCTAAAGGCTGACTGTGCCAGAAAATGCAACCCTTTCTGTGTCGCCTCACGAACCATGTCTCGCCCCGCGAGCCTGAAGACCAGAAGCCATCACGCGCAGGCCCTGATACTCATCACGGGCGTAATAAGAAGACTCTTCAATTCCTCGCCTTGCGAGCCATTCTTAGCCTCGCGAGAAGTCCAAACGTTTCAGGTTTCTTCATAAGATTCGCCTCGCGAGTGATTGTTCTCCTCGCGAGAGGGCGCAGATCCTGAATGTTATAAATTGCTGTTCTGGGCAGATTAGGATACACTTTTTCATTATCCATTGTTTTACGAATTCGTAGTTGTATTGCATTTTCCATGGAGAACTAATTCCATTGGATTAGTCTACTGTAATCAGTTTCCACCGCACTTGAGGTTCTGTAATTCCCGTTTTGTTTGCTTTTCCCTTTTCAATACTATGCTATATATTTCTGTTTGCTTAATTCAGGAGTGTATAGAATTTGTGTTGATTTATTTCGGTGATGTTATGTTCCTATATTTAATCTCGTTTGCTTAATTCGCGTGTGTACAATCGTGTTTGCTTATTTCACGAGAGCTTCACCCCGTTTGCTTAATTCGGGAATTAGGAACATATATCTTGTAGTAGTGATTTCGCTTGTTAATTGTTGCTACAACCGAAAGGGGATTAGAATCTACTTGGGGCTTGGAATTTATATGAACCGATGATGGTTGGGAAACCGAGAACAGTAGATTAATCGTCCTTAGCTTATTTGATAATCCCATAAATTGCTCTGTTTTTATTGCTCAAGACAGATGTAGTGGTTCATGATGAAACAATACATATACTAGAAGAGAGAGTTGAATCCCTGCAAGAATCCTTGGCCCAAACAGAACTTTACTCTGATCGAGGATGGAATGAACCAGCCAAGTATCACGAGCTACTAGCAGATGCCAACATGAGAGAAAATTGGCTCATAGACAAAATAAAAGACACTAAAAGAGTTGAAGCTCAACGTCACGCAGAATGGGTAAAGGGATGCAAATTGGTAGTGAAGGATGTAATGAATGAAAAGGAAACATGGAAAAGAAAATACGAAGACATGATGGATAAGCTCCAATATCACACTTCCCAGTTGGTGGAGCGATTTGAAGAAGCATCCATCCATATTCGTATGAACCATCTACTTCAGATACCGCCAAAGGTGACCTAGTTTTTCAATCATTTTGGGAAACTAGCCAGTGGGTTCAGGAAAAAGAAGACGAGACTATTAAGATAGTGCTTTGTGGACCTCGGAGAGAGATGTAAGCTATCAGTGTATTTCTTTTGATCAAAGACTCATGATTTGTATCGAAATATTTATAATGGAATGGAAGTTTTCATCAATGTCTATCGAGCATTTTTTTAGATAATATCTATCTAGGAGTGCATTCTCCTTTAGATACGTCATCAACTATATTTTTACCCTAAAAATGACTTGTTTTCTGCATAAAAATAAGAACGTTGCTAGTCCGGGTTTGGTCTATCGAGGAGTGGATTCTCCCTTGGACTTGACACCAACTGCATTCAAGCTAGAGGGAACCATACCACTAGATTTGACTGCAGGATGAGTATTCTTGCTATAGGTGTATACGACAGTCTTCCTAAGAGCACTCTCGCTATCAAACAAAGGGTGTTAACTTGCACATGCATACACATACACACACAATTTTTTTTTGGATTTAATGAGATTCTTGAATGCTTTACAGAGTCACATACTTCTGAGAATTAGGGAACCGTTGTGCGACCTAGGAAAGATGACACCAATCAAACCCGAGTTCACAATACCAGATCTCGGACCAGGATGGCTGCCAACATGCATGAGGAAGGAAGAAACTTAAGCTCTGAAATAGATGAAGTTCTCAATAAATGGCGATCTGAACCATCTGTTGATGTTATTTCCATGAATTAATTATCTTATTGTACTAATTGTGAACTGATGTTTACTTTGTTTGAGACATGAATGAGAATGCAGCACTTTGTCTGGTGTTTTCCTTTTGGTTCCATCGTTTCTTTTTTCTCTCTTTCATTTCTTTACTTTGTTTAAGCTTTTCTTTCATGAATAAGACTCTTGCCTTTACCTCTCCTATTCCCGACTTTTTCTTCCAGGAATACTTCTTCCACTAAAGATTTACCTCAGGAGAGGAACTTTGAAAAATCATTTATTGATTCCCTCGCGGCCGTTGATGAATACAACCTTGAATCCGATGAGGAAGAATAAGACATTGAAGAATTCATAAAGATGGTGAAACGGTCAGAAAAAGGGATTAGCTCGAATGATGAGGTTGCGGAAGTGATCAATATGGGAACCGAGGAAGACAAAAAGGAGTTGAAAATATTGGATAACCTAGAGCGTGAAGAAATGGATGCACTATTCAAAGAGTACCTGGACGTTTTTACATGGTCCTACAGAGATATGACAGGATTAGATTCTGAGATAGCATCACATAAAATTCCCTTATACCCAGATGTGGTTCCAAAGAAGCAAAAATTAAGGAGGATGCATCCTGAGATGTCGCTGAAGATCAAGGAAGAAGTGACCAAGCAGTTAGAGACTGGCTTTCTGGAAGTAGCTAGACACCCGGAGTGGATAGCTAATATTGTTCCAGTACCAAAGAAGGATGGAAGGGTCAGAATGTGCGTGGACTACTGAGATCTGAATAAAGCCGGTCCAAAGGATGATTTCTCGCTACCTCATATTGATGCCTTTGTAGACAGTACAGCCAAAAGTCATAGGTTTTCTTTCATGGATGGGTATTCTGGGTACAATTAGATCTTCATGGATGATGATGACAAAGAAAAGACAACTTTTATCACTCCTTGGGGAAATTTTTGGGTTGAAGAATCACTACTACATAAAAGGGCTCTAATAACGTTTTTTTTGCCTTTAGTAGCACTTTCAAGCGCTATCTATTCACTCGCTACTGGAGGTGTGAGAGATTCAATAGCACTTAAAAAAGCGCTACCGAAAGTGGGATTAGGTAGCGCTTCGTTGAGAAAACGCTGTCTAAAGTTGGTAATAAGACAATCTATTACATACTTTAGACAACGCTTTCTCAAGGAAGCGCTGTCCTAAGTTTGCAATAGATAACACTTTCTCAAGGAAGTGCTATCTATTTTTAACTTTAGGCAGCGTTTTTTAAGAAAGCGCTACCTATCCCCCCCCCCCCCCCCCTCCCCCTCATTTTTTATTATTATTCACCGTTTTTCTGCATTTCCCACCTGCACAACCATCCCTCATCAATTCACAGTAACACTGTATTTAGGTACATCACACACATACACATATATAATGTACAAAACTTACATACAATATTGGTAAGCATATATATATAAACCAAACCAAATATCAAAATCATGCATATAACCAATTAAGTAATATACTTTAACACAATTCACAGTAACGCTTACACATAACCAATTCTACTATTTAAGTCCATAAACCAAAAGGCCGCTAACCTACACTATATAATAACCATGAATACTAACAATGTATACAAGCTAATCAACACGCTAGTAATTATAAACAATTTGTGCATGATGCTTCCAACTTCTGCTTGATCGCACAAAGTCCTTGTTGTCGGCCTGCATAAGATACACATACAGATCACTTGCACATGCACACAAGTCTAATAATATAGGAGAGACACTAGCCAGCATAATATCAGAGTATGTCGTACCCTTTAATTGTTGATAAATTTCATAACCACATAACGACACCACTCGTCTTTAAGTTGAGTAAGTTGATCGTCGGAGTATATAATGAATTTACATTCAAGAAAATACTTCAAAATGAAAATTAAATCAAATTAGAATGACTAAATCTGAGTAATTAAATTATATAAGCTAGAACTGAAATTAAATACCGTGGTTGGGATTTGGATTTGGTTCTGAATGATGATATCCTTGATAAATTTCAGAACGTAGTAGCCATAGTCGTTGTCATTCGGTTGACGGTGGCACTATAAAACCAAAAATAATAAATTAATCATTTTCATTTTTTAATTTAAATTAAAAAATTGGATAAGTATTTTCTTAAATACCATTATAGGTATCCATTTAGTGGTCCTGGATGATTTAAAAATTCGAGACTTGCCTCCATTTAATCCTCGATGAATTAGCAAAGCCCTGAGTGCAAAATCAAACAATTTCATTGAAGTAAAGGTTTCGAACCATCATATATATGAAGATAACAATAAATGCATATATATATTTACTGATTGTACGTATCCCTCATTTTTTTGTGATTGTTAAAACGCATATGCAAGGGATCTAAATAGTACAGCGTGTCCTCTTTGGGATTGATCACTAACAATACCCAATGACCCCTACAAAAATGTGGTCAGTTAGGAAATCTTAAGCAGCTAATCACATTTCATAAAATTTACTATCGTTAATTAAATTAAATGACTCACACTACATTGCAAGGTGACAAAAACAAGGTCTCATCCTCTGGCTTTGCCAATGCCAAGCGTTCAGCTATATACTCTTTTATTTCCACAGAGTCAAAGTGCATATGTGTTCGTTGTGGGCATAGAAACACAAACCTCCTAGTCCGTTCTTCTGGGATCAGTATCTCACGATACAAGTACCTTAAATTAAAACATGTATACAAAGAAATGAAAAAGAGAAAAACTGAAAATGAAAAGATAACCACCAGAGATCAGTATCAATATTTAAAACACTTGAGATATACGCTAAAAATAGTATGTGATATACTTCAAATTTGTATACGTTGTATACTTCAAAGTTTGATGTAGTACCTGAGATATACGCTAATAACAGCCTATGATAACCATTCATGATTAAGAATTTCTCCAATCTCAGAACCTTCACCATTGAGCTCCAATGTGTGCTCATAACCCAGAATTTCTAGCTCCATTGGTATTGCAATGTTTCCTCTATCTGCCATCCTTGTAAACACATGGACTCTAATAAAGGTTATAAAATCTGCACTACCATGAATTATAGGAGGCTGGGAGGGCTGATGTTTGCTCTTGTTCTTTAATGGGGATGTAACTGACCCTTTTGTTTGCTCATTGCCAACTATCGGAGGTCTAGGGGAAGGTTGGGGTTTGCCCATATTCTTGCTCACATTCTTGCTAGCTCTGTGCTCCGGCACTTTGCCATTGTCCTTGACTTTGGATTTTGCGGGTAACTACATTTTTTCATTGTAACACATTAATTAGTTAGTGAGCACCTAATTTAATAAATATATGAAGTAAATGATACTGGATCACTGACAACTACGAGGTGGCTTGACCATGCCATATAGGTACCTATTGCTTGTTCCACTGTTATCGCATCTGCATTCACAAGTGGTACAGGCAATGGTGCATCGCCCTCAATTGCAAACTCAACCACAACTTTTACATGACCTGCAGGTATTGGTAGGTTGTGCAGTGTGCCACCTGATTCGTTATAGACTGTCCCCCTAGTGACCAAGCGATGAGTTGGGCTTGGCAAATATAGGTTGCACATATTATTGCCCTAAACCAATGATAAACACAAATATTAATATGTAAATTGTTAATGCAATATGTACACGTAAAGAAAGTGATTAATGTAATGATTATTTCCTCGGGTGGCACAAGAGTGCAACTATCTCCAACACTATATAGGGTAGGGGTAGGGTTAGGGGAAGGTAAATCAAGCTCATGCCCCTCCACTGGTTCCTTGTCCTGCTTGTTGTTTTTCAATTCCTGGACTTCTTTAAACAGTTGGGTGACCATCCTCCTCAATTCTGTTGTTTCTTCTTGTTTTTCGCACTTTCGTGATCCGAAGATAGTTTTGAGTGACACCAAAACCCACACCCCTATAGCGACCAAAAGACTCTCTGGCAGGTAAGGCTTGGGCTAGGATATCTTCGTGACCACCACTAGGGATGTCAACGGGGTGGGGCGGGCATGGATACTGGTTACCCGCTACCCGCCCCGTTGGATAAAAATTCCACCCGTACCCGCCCCGTACCCGCACGGATACCCACTTAACGGGTTCTTAACGGATTCACAGGTTTTCACGGGTATCCGCGGATATCCGTGGGTAGTTATGAAAAGCAAACAAATCTATTTTTTAATTAAAAAAAATACACAGAAAACTTAAACAAACCACCACATTAATATCTTCCGGTATTTGAACAAAATAGCACCTACAAATTAATACATCATACTTAAAATATCCATGAAACAACACAATAGATGAAAATTATCTAGGAAATGATATAAGGACTTTGAGAGTCTTCCAATACAATGGATTGTGCTCCACTGGACAAACAGATTTAATCAATTCCTAATTATATATTGTTATCGAACATTTCACCTACCCCACCTTGACTACTTGGTTCCTGAAAGAAGAAATAAAAAAGCATCTGAATAAAAATCCAAGCAACCAACATAATTATGAAGTTTAAAATGAAATCTTAAAAAATATTTACTAACAATTTCGGTATCCGTATCATCCAATATTGTAATCAATTCAATGATGTCAATTTTCGATTTTGAAGAACCTGAAAAAGAAAAATAAGTTAATTAAAAGACTTGTAACAATGAATCAATATAGATTTTTAATTAAAACTAATAAACTTTATTACCTTTCACATCGGTCCATAGCCAATCTTGGACACACATCATTGCCTCTAAAGTATCTGGAAGCAATCTACTACGATGAGGAGTAAGAAATCGACCACCGGTGCTAAATAGAGACTCAGAAGAAACGGTTGAGATAGGGACTGCTAAGAAATCTCATGCAATCATTTGCAATATTGGATATTTTAACCCATTAGCCTTCCACCAACCTAAGATGTCAAACTCTTCATTTGAATCAGGCAACGATGGCTCCTCCAAATAATGGTCAAGTTCTGACTTAGTACTTGTTGTGAAATTTTTTTTGGACCTCTTATGCTTGGTAAAATCTGACCTCCAACCTTCTTTTCTTCCAACACCCACATCTACTTCATTTTGGTTTGGATTCGTAGATGAAGTAACACTCTCCTTACCCTTGACTTTCATTTCATACTCTCTTACCATATCTTGGAAAATAGATTTTACCTTATAATTTCATCATCAGAATTATCTCCATAAATTCGAGGAAAAAAATAATCCAACAAATCAACTTTGTACCTTGGATCTAACACAATGCCTACAGCCACCACCCCATTGATCGCACTCCAATACTTGTCAAATTTACCAATCATGGTTGCAGCCATTTGATGAATAACCAAATCAGGACAGCCAAGCCACTCAATCAATGCCAATTTAATTTCACATATTTTTGGAAAGTAAACATTAGCAGGTGGATACAGAGTACCAGAAAACAATTGGGTAACATCATAAAATATCTCCAACTTTTGGCAAATTTCTTTTGCCATCCTCCAATCATTTTCACTAGGCAATGTTTTATATTGATGCTCACGTTGTGCCAATCGATCAAACACATCTTTATATTGTATGGCTACTTGAAGCATTAAAAATGTAGAATTCCACCTAGTTTTGCAATCAAGAATGAGCTTCTTACCATAAGAAATGTTCACTTGAGCACATGTCTCTATGAATTTCTCCTCTCTTTTGGGTGTAGCTGTCCAAAAATTAACACTATCTCTAATACTGTCAATAGCATCAAAGATTATGAACAAACCATCTTTCACAATTAAGTTTAGGATATGAGCACAACATCGCATGTGAAACAATTGACCACCCAAAACAAGAGACCTAGGTGAAATCTTATCTAAAATGCGTTCAATTATAGCATCATTCGTAGAGCAATTATCAATAGTCAAAGTGGACAACTTCCTATCTAGATTCAAATCCATCAAGCATTCAAGCAACACCTCAGCAAGAATTTTAGCAGTATGAGGAGCAGGCACATAAATGAACCTAACAATCAAACAAATATTTCAATAATAATAATATCACCAACAACATAACAAAAATAATAAGAATTGTCACAATGTCAAAACAGTTTAGTGTTGTTACCTAACAAGTCGACTTTGTAGGGTCCATGAATCATCAATAAAGTGAGCCATGACAGTCATATAACCTTTGTTTTGATGACTAGCAGTCCACATATCAGTAGTTATTGCAATACGACTTTGATTCTTTGACAACGACTTCATCATACTCTCTTTCTCATCCTTATACAATTTCATGATGTCACTCTTAACAGTGTTGCGAGAAATCCCCTGAAATAAGGGTTGCATAGCATCACAAAATTCTTTGAAACATGTGTGATCAACCATCTTCATAGGGTACTCATGAAGAACTATCATCTTAGTAAGTGAACGCCTTGCTGTGTCTTGATTAAACACATAATTACCAACCACTACTATTTCACCTCCAGTTTTTCCAGTTTTGATAAACGCTTACCTTATATCTCTAGTTGTTCGAAGTTTGCAAGTTTTGAAATGATTACGAAATGTTCCTTGCTTTGGGTCACCCAAAAGTTTTGAGCTACAATATTTGCAAACGGCTTTCAATTGTCCATTAACCATTTTCTGTGTAAAATGATTCCAAACATTTGAGGTTTTCTTCCTTTGAAATGAGCCAGCTTGACTTGGAATTGAGCTTTCAGCTTAATCTGGAAGTGAGCCAGCTTGACTTGGAAGTGAGCTTTCAACCTCCACATTAGCTGGGACTTGCAGTTGCTCTTGGACATCTTCCATAGGAGATGAGGTTTCTTCGGTAGACATTCTACAAACAAAAACAGAATTGAACTGAAGCAATTGAAAAGAATAGCAGGGGCATGTAGATATGTTTGATGTTGCTTCAACCTCATTTACCTATGAACAATAAATTTACAGGATCTATATAGGAATTGGAATTGTGAAAAACTAACACTTTTCGAAGTCTTAGGTCATCAAATTTCTAACATGAAGCTGTGGAAGTTATTGTTCACAATTATAGAACCATTCTAAACAATTTCCTTTTTCTTTTGACAGAATAAAAGTAAAGGGATAAGAAACAAAATCTAGAATTATTGAAGCATTATGGACTTTACCACCTCACAATCCCAATCTAATGAAGTCGGAATGGATTTAGCCCTAATCCCCAAATTGTGAGAGAACAAATGAAATTGACCATGGTGATAGTTTGATAATTAGAAATCTACTATCATCGTGAGAGAAGTCAGAGAACATATGAAATTGACCACGGTGATAGTTTGATAATTAGAAAATCAAAACAAATTGGTTGAGGTTTAGAGTTTACCTGAGGTTGCAGAGAACTGAGTCGGGACTAGCGGTGCGCTCAAGGACGCTCCCTGAGTCACGGCGAGCGGTGCTTGCGGGACTAGCGAAAGCACGCAAGGACGCTCCCTGAGTCAAGACGAGCGGCGGCGTGAAAGGACGCTCCCTGAGTCGCGACGACCGATGCTTGCGGGCTTGCGGTGGCGAGGGTCTCTGCAAGCTGCACTTCGGACACGGTGGTACTTGACTAAAGAAGGGATTGAAGAAAGGGTGGTGTGGCTGCACTTCGGACAGTGTGTGGTGTGACTGAAGAAGAAGGAAAGAAAAGAAGGGGCTCAGCCGTAGGTGTGAAGCCGTGAAGGGAAATTAGGTATAGCACTTTAGTAGATATATATAATAAAGGGTATTATAGTAATTAGGTAACCAGTACGGGTATCCACGGGCACGGATAGTGTGATACCCGCACCCGCCCCGTTTATAGACGGGTATTGGAATTGCCCATTTATTTTACCCGTGGGCACCCGTTTAACTACCCGCCCCGTGCCTGTTGCGGATTTTATCCACGGGTATCCGCGGGTACGGGTAAAATTGCCATCCCTAACCACCACAATCTGTTATCTCCCCCTGTGATACAGCCTGTGTTAGGGTCTCCTGAAACATAAATATTATTGACAAAGATGTTAAACATAATTATCATAAGAAAATTACAAATGAAAATGTTAATTAATGCTATTATACTTACAATTCTTTCAGTCACTTCTCTAGTAGGGGGATGGTCAATCACACCTTCCTCGTTTTTACGGCCTTCCATCCACAAAATATGACGTTCAATTGAATCAACTTCTGGATATCCATTCGCCTCCAACAGCTGTACATTTAAACAAACAAATTAAAATTCATCATCTTGCTAAGAAAAAAAACCAAAACGTGTTAAATAAACCAAGTTATAATTAAGGGTATTATTAATACCATATCTTCCTCAATGCCAGCATACCCCTTAACCCCTCATTTGAAAGGGTAGTCAGGATCTAACACTCTCCACCGATTTTCTTCGCTTATTCTCTATATAGACACAAATATATCAATCTGACCTTTGTCACACTCAAAAGGTCTGAACTCTAAATAGTTGCATGCAGTGCTAGTAAATGTGTATAATCAGAAAGGCATATAATTAATAACACAAAGACTGAGTGTTGAATATTCACATTGAACATGTACAGTGGGTTCGTTCCCCGGCACTTTCTTCATGCAAGTTGTACAAGTTAATAATGATAATGCTTTTCTTAATTAATTTTCCTTTTCTTGAAAGCCAAACAGACCAGCATGTTGAGATCTATGTATACAAGTTCTAAGGAAACATACCAGAAATTCCTCATCTTCCGTGCCTTTTGCTACAAAAGCTATCCAATCTTCCATGCTTATAAAATCTTTATATTCTGGTGGAGGCTCACGTCTGACATTCTCGTTGTCGTCTCTAAGGTACTCTCTCGTCAAGTTAGTTCGAAATGTCCGGTGCATTTTTCCGGCATGCTGAATTAGACACCGGGTCTCATCAACTAAAAAAGTCATCTTCAACGACAATATAAATAAAATCTCAGAGTATAAGTATTTCTACATAATTAAGAAACAATATAAATAACTCTTGTTAATTAATTTACCTGTACATCACGCCAGATCTCATCTTTGAGATTGTTCAAAGCTCGACTCCTCCAACTATTGCAAGTAATAGGGACTGTTTGCCGCACTTTGGACCCAATGTAACTAATCAAGTCTCTACCATTTCTACCAATGGGCTGACCCTTTACATTCCATTTAACCTAAAAAAATTTGATTAAGTGTATAAATTTAGATAATAAACAATTAATAGAATGAAACAATTAATTAGATTAATTAGTAAGTATTTTACCACAATTTTAGGTCCTCCTTTACTCCTATGGCGGATAATCTTCTTCTTAAAGGTTGGCCCACGACGCCTCACCTTTCGTGTGGCCTCCTCAGCACTATCATGATCGCTGGGAGATGCCATTTACCTGCAACAAATTAAACACACAAGTAAAAAACGTCAGTTCATAATCATACAAGTTTACTTAGAGAAATTCATGAATATAAATTTAAATGTCCATGAAATTAAAAAAACACAATCCTTACATACATGTTTTAAGTCAATCTTTTCCTTTTCCTTGTTGGATTGAGACTTGCGCGTCCCTTATTGGTACTAAATATTGGAAGGAACCAATGCCCTTCGTCATGATCATTTCTAATATACATATCATCCTCTCTAGTTGGATTAGCCTCACGTGATTGTGACACTCCCATGAAAGGGTCGTCCTCAATATTAGCATCTTCATGTGCTTCATCATCAATCACATTAACAATTTTTTTGTTAGTAAATAGAACAATGGACCAATTCGTATCAGTTGGATCGGTGACATAGAACACTTGTTGAGCTTGCGATGCTAAAATAAAAGGCTCATCTTTATAACCCACCTTATTGAAATCCACCCGCATGAACCCCAACTCATCCATTTGTACACCGTTATTGTTTTCAACCCACTTACATTGGAACACAGGCACCCGAAACATTGTGTAATCCAACTCCCATGTGCATTCAATGACCCCGAAGTATGACATATTTGCGTATATAGGGTTTCTGTCTTTCGCACTTGAGATATGTAAGGATTCAGCTACAAGAGTCACCCCGCTATTTTGCATTGTACTCTAATCATCTTGTTCTTTTGTATAGAATGTGTACCCCTTCATCAAATAACAGGTGTAAGTGAAAACATGTATAGTTGGACCTTTCGCTAACCATCTCAATCTTTCTGAAATCGAGGCAGGATTTACAGTAAACTCTTCAGAAATATGATCTTTTAGCCAAGTTATAAAACATCGATTATGCTCTCTTGTTAACCAATTTTGACTCTTATTTGGGTATGAACTCTTAAGTATGTCCTTGTGTTTTACAACATATGACTCAACCTCATCGGCGTTCTGTAGAACATACAAGTGTTCTTGCTCCCATTCTTTCCTTGGTATAGTCAATATTTCAGTTCCAGAAATCCCTTTCCCTACGCTTCTTCCTGCGTGACGAGACTTTGGCAGCCATACAGAATATTCAACATTGGATAGGTAGTCGGTACAAAATTCAACAGCTTCTTCGACTATGTACCGTTCAACAATACAACCTTCTGGTCGTGATCGGTTTTTAACATAACCTTTTAATATCTTCATATAATGCTCAAACGGGTACATCCATCTCATATAAGCTGGCCCACACAATTGTGTCTCTCTAACCAAATGTACGGTCAGATGGACCATGATGTCAAAGAATGAAGGTGGGAAATACATCTTTAGCTCACACAAAGTCACAACAATTTCTCTTTGCAACGCTGACAACTTTCTACGGTCAATCACTTTACTGCAAATTGCCTTGAAGAAGAAAGAAAGTTTAGTTAAGGTATGCCGCACTTTGTTTGGCAAAATGGACCGTATACCGATGGGTAGCAAATTCTCCATGAGAACATGACGGTCATGGGACGTTAGACCCTTTAACTTAAGGTCTTTCATCGATACGAGGTTCATAATGTTTGAAGAGTACCCCTCTGGAACCTTAACTCCATGAAGAAACTTACAAAAAACAATTCTCTCTTTTCTAGATAGAGTATGAGCAGCCGGAGGTAAATATGTATTTTCCCCTTCTTTACCGGTCCCAATTCTCATCTCAATCTCATACTAACCAAATCCAGCCTTGCATTAATGCCATCTTTGGTCTTCCCTGGCACATTGAGTAAGGTACCAATGACACTATCAAATACATTTTTTTCAACATGCATTACATCAATGAAGTGACTTATGTATAATGACTTCCAATATGGCAGCTCAAAGAAAATCGACCTTTTCTTCCACCCTCGTGTGACAAGCTCTCTCGCAAAAGGTTTCCCAAATTCAATACTCAAATCTTGTACCTTTTCAAACAGTTGCTCACCCGTCAACGGCAAAGGATCTTCACGTTCTTCTGTATTCCCATTGAATGCCTTTCTCCACGACCGATAATGATGACTTGAATGCAAAAATTTACAATGTCCAAGGAAGACATTCTTCTTGCCATGTTCCAACCGCATCCAATTCGTATTATCTTCACATATAGGGCATGCACACTGACCTTTGGTACTGTATCCTGATAAATTACCATATGCCGGAAAATCATTAATTGTGCCGAAGATCATGGTCTTTAGGGTGAAACTTTCTTCTCTATACCCATCATACACCTCTACACCGGTCTCCCACATTTGCTTCAAGTCTTCAATTAAAGGAGCCAAGTATATGTCGATATCATTTCCTGGTTGTTTGGGCCCAGAAATTAACATAGACAACATCATGTATTTGTGCTTCATGGATAGCCATGGAGGTAGGTTATAAATCACCAAAATCACAGGTCATGTACTGTGAGAGCTACTCTGAACACCATGCGGATTAAATCCGTCGGTAGACAATGCAAGTCGTATTTTTCTTGGTTCTTGCCCGAAATCAGGATAATCATGATCAATTCTTTTCCATTGAGGAGAATCTGCTGGGTGTCATAGCTTGCCATCTTTAATCCTTTCATCCTCATGCCATGTCAAGTGTCTTGCATCTTCTGAACTACGGTACATGCGCCTAAATCTGGGAATTATGGGGAAATACCATAGAACCTTATCTGGAGCCGATTCTTTCTTCTTATACTGTGAGGCATTACATTTAGGACACATCTTTAACGATGCATATTCATTCCGAAATAAAACGCAATCGTTAGGACAAGCGTGTATCCTCTCATAGCTCATGCCAATAGAGCGTAACATTTGTTTAGCCTCATATGTCCGACTAGGAAGCACATTATCCTCTGGCAACATATCTTTCAATAGTGTGAGTAAGTCCGTAAAGTAAGTCCGTAAAGCTCTTATCAGTCCATCCATTCCCCGATTTCAAGTTATACAACTTTAGCATCACCGACAATCTTGTGAATTTAGTACAACCCTCATACAACTGTTTCTCAGCATCACTTACCAACTTCTCAAACATTCGAGGACAATCACGAAGATCTTCTTCAACCGTGTTTACCATCTCTTCAAAACGGTCGACATCATATGTATTTATATCGGTGTCATCTGACGCATATCTCCCATTATTCCCTATATCATTAGATTCACCTCTAGTCTCACCATGCTTTGTCCAATAGGTATAACTTTGATCAATTCCATTGAACACTAAATGTCCTTCCAACTCAGCTACACTAACTCGTCTTGTATAACAACAACTTAAACAAGGACATATGATTCTACTAGGGTTTTCTGCATGCCCAACTACAAACCTAATAAAATCTTGCACTCCGTCCTTATATTCCTTCGACAAACGATTGGCCGACATCCACTTCCGATCCATATTTTACGATCTACCATAATTATTTTGAGTTTGAACAGGAAACGAAGGTTAATGCATGTTTATACCGATAAAAATAAACATGTCTAATTATACAACTAAAGGTTTAAATAAAACACAGGGGAATAACAAGTGGTAAAAAGTACCAGAGTGAAGTCGAGCAGCTTGAACAACAGAGAGAGTTGATTGACAGACGTACCTGAGAGAATCCAAAATTGTTAGTTTCTTTCTTTCTTCCTAAATGAAATAGCATGCTTCTGGAAAAGGATGAAATTTGCAGACAATTGGATATTATCCCTGTTAAATAGCAATTGTGTAACAGGGTCTTCATGTCAAAACATGAGTGCATGATACCCCTGGAAGCTTCAAAAAAGGACCCTAATTGGGTGTAAAAAAAAATCTAAATATGAAAGGTACATAACTGAATTTGTTTCAAAATCTAAACATGATGGAGAGGTTTGATTTGAAGACGAAGAGATAGCCATATAATTTGGTGAGAACCAAAATTTAATAAGATAAGATAGAATACAATATATGATGTAGATTGATTATCAATTACAACCTAACCAAGGCAGCTAATATATCACAAAACTCACCACCAAGCAGCCAGTGGCCACAGACCTGACCAAACTTAATTATTCGGCTGTTTAATTAATTAATTTATTAAAAAATATATTAAATTATAGATTTAGGTAAAATTACCAAAACAACACTGCGATGCCCTTGAGGAGAAATTGCATAAGTATTACTGAGTGTACATTGTGCAGTACAACCTTGATAATAAATTGTTATTAAATAATTGAACTAAATGCATTGTAAGAAAGACTCAATTTTGATAATTTTTTGCAATTTCCAGATCCCAAAGGAATGGTACCTCCAAAATTATTACCATAGAGAAATAGAGTTTCTAGATTTTTTAGATTGTTTAGACTAGCAGGAAGAACTCCCTCTAGGTTATTGGAATCCAAATCAAGATATGTCAATTTACTACAATTTCCAATGGATATGGGAATTGACCCTGACAACTGATTAGCACTAAGATCCAGCTCCACAAGCTCAGTCATATTCCCAATATTTGTGGGAATGGAACCACTTAAACTGTTATTGCTGAGGTCCATATACTTCAAATTTTGAAAGTGTTTGAAGCTCTCAGGTATCCCTCCACTATAGTTGTTTGTAGAAAGTTCCAAGTACTCAAGCAGGCTACAATTGCTTAATTCTTGGGGAACTTCTCCAGAGAAACCAGTACCATACAAGTCTATGGTTTGCAAGTGGCTCAAATGTCCAATTTCAGGTCCCAATTGACCATAAATGGAATATTCACTGAGGTTAAGGGAAACAACATTTTGGGCATGATTGCATTACACTCCTGCCCATGAACATGGAATGGAATCAGAGGTCTTCCATGTGGAGTTTATGTCACTAGGCACATCAGTCCAGTGCCTCAAGAGGGACAAAAGAGTCAACCCATCAGAGCTCAAAGCAGAAGCAGCATATATATAACAAGGTAGAAAATAGAGAAAAGCATAGAAACAACAAATGATACCCCATAGAAAGAAACAAGAAAGAAGGAACTAAAAAATGTACCATAAAGACAAAGATGATATTCTAAGGTTGCAAAGTTTTAAGAGGAGAACATGCACTTACCTTCTTGCAAAAGTTTGCAAGAAGACCAAAGCTAGGTGCTGTGTTGGGCTCTGGACTATGAAAGAAGCATAGTTGATACTGTAAAAAACGAAGAGAGCGCACATGAAGTTAGAGAAAAGCAGCTAGAAGATCATGAAACTGATGAATCTTTGTTCTACACACATGATTGGAATAATATTTGATGCCACATGACTCTAAGCATGGTTCGGTTTTATAATTTGGCAGCTAGCCACTCTCGACTTGTTTCAATCCACCCTATCAGGTATCAATCAGAACAAGCTTTTAGAACAAAAATAGGGAATGTGGAGATGAACATGCACAATTAGGTAGATCATGGAACGGTTCAGGGGTATATATATAATAAGAGATTTAATTTTCTTAGTCACTTTTTGTCATGTTCCTGAGCAATAAAGATCTTATATGTGTTTTCGAAGTATTTCTCTCATTATATTATTGTAGAACCTAGAGAGTGGGTCGGTTGTACTATTGGAGAGATTTTAGTTTTTAACTATTGTAACAAAGCAGGGGACTTGGCCTTGTTATTTCTCAATTTTAGGGATGATAAAGTTAAAAATGATGTTTCTTCCTTTTTTCGTTAAACAAAATTCAGGGCAATTATTAAACATAACTTAAATGTCAAGGCATATATGATATATCATAGCATCACATACAAAGAAAGAAGTCTAGTAGTTATAATATACATAGATTTTTACTCCAGAGGAGGATTAGATTAGGTAATCAAATAGTTTTTCTCAGACCAACAACAATTGGCACAAGTGGTCTTCAGACATTAATAAGATCTGTTCTTGATAACTTGTCAAATAAGATCTGCCATTAAAAAATAAAATAATTACTCTACAGACTGAGATTACAATGTAGGAAGCCTTGGACTTGGGACAGTCACTTAAAATGTCAAACACAAACATGTGCAATGTCAAGAGAGCTTAAAGTGAAGATATATGGACTCTTGGTTTGGCTAATAATCACAAAATATAGGAAGCAAGCATGAGTTCAATTAATCCATTACAGTGGAATGATCACATCTTCATGTAATCATAAAAAACTGAAGATATATACAAATTTTCGAAAGTGCTTGCATACGTATAACAATAATGGAACATCAGTTTGTACAATTTTCACTACTAATTCACCCTATCATTATTATAGTATCTAAATTCTCCATTTTTAATTTATTTCTGTAAAAATTCAATCTGAAACATAAGCTCCTTTGTGCAACATAAATAACCTGAGCCATGTATGATATACCTGAAACTGAAGCTATTAATCTGGGGCTATAACTCATCTTCCATCAACTTACATATTGTGTTAGATATCTTGTCAACTACTTGGAAAGAAATTTTAGCTAGAATCCCAATGAAAGTTTGAACAGAATCAACTTTTTATTCATGACGTCTCAACTGCCAACACTTCTTCTCATGGAGTGAAACACAATTTTGTCAATTTTGAGATAATCACAAAACCATAATATAGTGTCTAAATACAAGAAAGACAATCCTCACAAAAACAGAGAAAGCATAGAGCAGTAGAACCAAAAACATGAAAACAAACGCAACCAACTAAAAATTCAACAATTTCAATCATAGTATATTATTCCATTGTGTAAAGTTAAAATAAAATAAGCAAAGGTGTTAACGCAGAGGGTGTTGAAGAAGGGCAGAACCAGGCTCCAAGTGAGTGAAGGGGTTCGAAAGAATTAGGGATTACCTAGAGAAGGGCCGTTCGTGGTGGAGCTTCTATGTTCTCTCTGTTGGCGGAGATTGAGTGAAACGCACCAGTGGTGAGAGACGGTGGTTGTGTGGCGGCCGTGAAACGCGCCAGTGAAACGCGCGCGCTGTGCGATGGTGGTGTGTGGTGGCCGTGCAACGGTGGTGGTTCGATGGTGGTTATGGGGGTCGCAAGGAGAGGTTGTGCTGGTCGCGAGGATAGGTTGTGAGAGTCGCAGGAGGGAGGGAGATGGTCGCGTGAAATTTTTGAGAGTGAGGTGTGGGAGGAACAATTATTTTTAGGGTAAGGAATAGATCCTTGTAGAAGCGCTATCTTAGGTAATGAATAGATAGCGCTTCCTCGAACAAGCGCTATCTATTCCTACCAAACAACTTTTAGTAGCACTTCCTTGGGGAAACGCTGTGTTAGGTTATATCTAAGATAGCGCTTCCTTAAGGAAGCGCTATTAAATGTCTTCCGCATCTCTTTTAATAGCGTTTCGGTCAAAAACGCTACTTAAGATGCGCTATTAAAACCTTTTTTCTGTAGTTGTGAATGCTGGGGCCACTTACCAACGTGCTATGGTAGCATTGTTCCATGATATGATGCACAAGGAGGTAGAGGTATATGTTGATGATATAGTGGCTAAGTCCAAGGAAGAAGAAAGCCATGTAGCAGTTCTGCGAAAGTTGTTCGAGCGGCTATGGAAGTATAAGTTGCGGCTCAACCCTGCAAAATGTACTTTCGGTGTATCCGCAGGGAATTTACTTGGCTTTGTTGTCAGTAGAGAAGGAATAAAGGTGGACCCTAACAAGGTAAAATCAATACGGGACATACCAGCAACTAAGAACGAGAGAGAAGTAAGGGGTTTTCTTGGAAGGTTGAACTACATTGCGCGCTTCATTGAAAATTTGACTAGCACATGCGAGCCAATCTTCAAACTCCTCAGGAAGAATAATCCCGGAAGATGGGATGATAACTGTCAAGAAGCCTTTGACCAGATATAGGCATATTTACTGAATCCCCCGGTATTGGTACCACCTACCCAAGGTCGTTCATTGTTACTCTATCTCACTATATTGCCAACCTCAATGGGGGCAATGTTAGGACAGCATGATGAATCTGGCAGGAAGGAGCAGGCAATTTACTATCTGAGTAAGAAGTTTAATGCCTGTGAGGCTCGTTATATGGCAATCAAGAAGACTTGTTGTGCACTAGTGTGGACCTCCAGAAGACTGAGACAGTACATGTTATATCACACCACTTGGCTAATTTCTCGAATGGATCCTTTAAAGTATATCTTCTAAAGTCCTCATATATCCTTAAGAGTTTTGAAGTGGTAAGTGATATTGTCAGAATTTGACATCAAATATGGGACTCAGAAGTCCATCAAAGGAAGTGCGATTGCTGATCATTTAGCAGAGAATCCTCTTGAGGATGGATGGCCTATCAACTCCGAGTTCCCAGACGGAGAAATAATGTCCCTCGAGGAAGATGAAGATCAGGAAGATGTGTGGAAGATGTATTTTGATGGAGCAGTCAATATGCATGGCAGTGGTATAGGAGCAGTGGTTATCTCACCAAACGGCAAGTAGTACCCGGTGGCCGTAAAGCTGGAATTTGAATATACAAATAATATTACAGAATAAGAGGCATGTGCTAGTGGATTACAAATGGCACTTGAACTCGGTATAAAGCAGTTGAAGGACTTCGGGGATGCAGCTCTAATCATTTACCAAGTCAATGGTGAATGGCAAACGAAAGACTCCAAGTTGATTCCGTATCAGAAATACTTGACTCAGTTGATTGTGAAGTTTGACGAGATTACTTTCTCGCATTTAACTCGAGACAAGAATCAGTTTGCTGATGCTTTAGCCATACTAGCTATCATGACCAAGCTGGACATCCATACCAATGTCCAACCCATCCAAGTTAGAGTGCAAGATGAACCAACATACTGTGCCCATGTGGAAGGAGAACCTGATGGTAAGCCTTGGTATCATGATATCAAGCAATATATTCAGAATAAGAAATACCCGACAGAAGCCAGCGAAGCAAATAGAAAGACCATCCGAAGACTGGCTATGGCCTTTTTCTTAAGCAAGGAAGTCCTGTATAAAAGATGATATGATGGTACCCTACTCAGATGTGTGAATGCTCGTGAAGCTGAGTTGATCATGATCGAAGTTCATGAAGGAATCTGTGGGACTCATGCCAATGGCCACATGATGGCCAGCCACAAGTAGGGATAAACCCTCTCAATATAACTATTCCATATGAGATTGCAGAAATGGCTATTATTAGGGATAAACCCTCTCAACTCTTGAGAAGTGGCTATTATTGGTCTACTATGGAGTCGAATTGTATAGAGCATGTTCGTAAATGCTAAAAATGTCAGATGTATGATGACTGGGTCAATGCACCTCCATTTCCACTGCACAATCTAGTATCCCCATGGCCTTTTTCGATGTGGGGAATATATGTCATCGGTCCCATTAATCCCAAGGCTTCCAATGGTCATCGTTTCATTTTGGTGGCGATGGACTATTTCACTAAATGGGTGGAAGCCGCTCCATATGCCAACATAACTTAAAGCGTGTTTCCTCAAATTCCTCAAGAAGGACATCGTCTGTAGATACGGGATCCCAGAAAGGATAATCACAGATAATGCTGCTAATCTTAATGGTGTCGAGATTCAAAAGTTTTGAGATGGTTTCAAAATCAAACACCACAATTCTGCTCCTTATAGACCTTAAATGAATGGTGCAGTTGAAGCAGCAAATAAAAATATCAAGAAGGTCGTTGCCAAGATGGTTGTAAATTAAAAAGACTGGCACGAAATGCTGTCATATGCTCTACATGCTTATCAAACTAATATACGATCAAGCACTGGGGCAATCCCTTTCTCTTTGGTGTACGGGATGGAGGATGTCTCACCTATCGAAGTAGAACTCCCTTCGCTAAGAGTCTTGATGGAAGCAGATTTAGAAGAATCTGAGTGGGTGAAAACTCGATATGACCAATTGAACATGATAGAAGAAAAAAGACTGGCAGTTATCTGTCACGGGCAATTGTATTAAAGCAGAATGGCAAGAGCTTTCAACAAGAAGGTTCGTTGTAGAGAATTTTCCGCGGGCTGGTTTTAAAGAAAATCCTCCCTAATCAGGAGGATGCCCGAGGAAAATGGGCGCCGAATTATGAAGGTCCTTATATTGTCAAACAAGCATTCTCAGGAGGAGCTCTGATTCTACAAAACATGGATGGGGAAGAGTTATCAAGGCCAGTAAACTCTGATGCAGTGAAAAAGTTCTATGCTTGAAAAAAAGGGGGGGGGGGGGGGGGCGCGAGGTTGAAAACCCGAAAGGGCGGCGGTCTAGGCAAAGGTTAGGGCAAAGAACAATGAAAACAAAAGAAAAGAAAAGGTCCGCTAGGTTGAAAACCCGAAAGGGTAACTTAGGCAAAAGTTAGGGTAAAGGAACCTTAGGCTGAAAACCTGTAAAGGCGGCTTAGGGGGACGATATGGTCCAACACTTCTGCAAGCACTCACCATACTGGGGCAATTTTATCTGACTGAGTATGCTGGGGCAAAATTGTTAAGGAATGATTGAAGAAGGTGTGTTTGAAGAATCACAAACAGGAGCCAAGGTCTGTGTCATCAAAAGGCTGTGAGGAATCAATTAAATGAAAATAAAAGGACCAACACTGGGGCAAATTTTATGTGATTCTCGTAATTTTCTTTGTTTATCTTTGCTTTTAATCTTCATGATCCCTTCGGTAGTTTTGTTCTTATATTGTTATTTTCTCTTAACAAACTAAATTCTCATATTAAGGCAAGAGGCTTTTCCTTCATACTCCCATGCCGTGTTCACTCTCATCATGGTCATGTCTAAATAAAAGTAAATATAAGTTTAATGGTATGATTTGATAATTCTAATGGTAGCACCAATGAATGGTTTGAACCAAAAGGACTCAATATTTCATATTCAATGGAAGAGATAGCATGCACTGGACAAGAAGAGAATGATGCAAATAAGCTTGGGAGAATAAACATAACATCCACCTCATATGTTATCAGATTCTTGGGTGACCCATGTTGTTAAAAGAATGAATGATGTCTCGGCTCAGAGTGGTCGGTGAACAAGGGTTTGGTTGGTGAAAGTTTTTTCCATGGAGCACTTGGTTCCGCTGGCTTCAAAAGGAAGGGCTTCTCATTAGTTTCAGATTACTGATTGAATTTTGTCGAGCTCTGAGGCTCACTGCAATTTTATTTTCGAGCTCTGAGGCTCAATGCAACTTTATTTTTGAGCTTTGAGGCTCACTGCAATTTTACTTTCGAGCTCTGAGGCTCACTGCAACTTTATTTTGTAGAGCTATGAGGCTCGCTACAATTTTATTTTCGAGCTCTGAGGCTCACTGTAACTTTATTTTCGAGCTCTGAGGCTCACTGCAATTTTATTTTCGAGCTCTAAGGCTGGCTGCATATTTACTTTCCTGTTGGACGAGCAGGCTCCGTCCACTGCAATTTTATTTTCGAGCTCTGAGGCTCACTGCAATTTTATTTTCGAGCTCTGAGGCTCACTACAACTTTGTTTTCGAGCTCTGAGGCTCACTGCAATTTTATTTTCGAGCTCTAAGGCTCACTGCAATTTTATTTTCGAGCTCTGAGGCTCACTGCAACTTTATTTTGTCGAGTTCTGAGGCTCACTACAATTTTATTTTCGAGCTCTGAGGCTCACTGTAACTTTATTTTCGAGCTCTGAGGCTCGCTACACATTTACTTTCCTATTGGACGAGGAGGCTCTGTCCACTGCAATTTTATTTTCGAGCTCTGAGGCTCACTGCAACTTTATTTTCGAGCTCTGAGGCTCACTGTAAGTTTATTTTCGAGCTCTGAGGCTCGCTGCATATTTACTTTCCTGTTGGACGAGGAGGTTTCGTCTACTGCAATTTTATTTTCGAGTTTTGAGGCTCGCTGCAACTTTATTTTCGAGCTCTGAGGCTCACTGCAATTTTATTTTCGAGCTATGAGGCTCGCTGCATATTTACGTTCCTGTTGGACGAGGAGGTTCCGTCCATTGCAACTTTATTTTCAATCTGTGAGGTCTTCTTTTGAGATCCTCACGTTTCGTCGGACAAAATATGTGTTCATTTTATTTACTTGTTCATTACTACAATACATGAAAAGTCACGACTGATCATGTCTTCTAGTATGCAACAAGTAAAGATGGGCAACTGTGAACACCCATTTTTGCCCGTCTTCATTTTATTCTAATTATTATGTTATTATGTTTCAGGGAGACCAAAAAATAATAGTGAAGAAAGAAAGAAGAAAAAGAAAATAACCAAGAAACGAGGAGGAGGTTCATATCTAATTTTTTTGTTGGATGCGGAGGTCCCGTCCATTGCATATTTAATTTTCTGTTGGACGTGGAGGTCTCGTCCATTGCATACTTAATTTTCTGTTGGATGAGGAGGTTCCGTCGATTGCATATTTAATTTTATGTTGGACGGGGAAGTTCCATCCATTGCATATTTAACTTTATGTTGGACGCAGAGGTTCCGTCCATTGCATACTTAACTTTCTGTTGGACGCGGAGGTCCCGTCCATTGCATGTTTAACTTTTTGATTGGACGAGTAGGTCGTCCATTGCATGTTTAACTTTCTTTTGGACGAGGAGGTCATCCATTGCATATTTAACTTTCTGTTTGACGAGGAGGTTCTGTCCATTGCATGTTTAACTTTCTGTTGGACGAGTAGGTCGTCCATTGCATGTTTAACTTTCTGTTGGACGAGGAGGTCATCCATTGCATATTTAACTTTCTTTTGGACGAGGAGGTTCCGTCCATTGCATGTTTAACTTTCTGTTGGACAAGGAGGTCGTCCATTGCATATTTAACTTTCTGTTGGACGAGGAGGTTCCGTCCATTGCATATTTAACTTTCTGTTGGACGAGGAGGTCATCCATTGCATATTTAACTTTCTGTTGGATGAAGTTGCATATTTAACATTCTGTTGGACGAAGAGGTTCCGTCCATTGCATATTTAACTTTCTATTGAATGAGGAGGTCGTCCATTGCATATTTAACTTTATGTTGAACAAGGAGGTTTCGTCCATTGCATATTTAACTTTCTGTTGGACGAGGAGGTCGTCCATTACATACTTAACTTGCTGTTGGACGAGGAGGTTCCGTCCACTGCAATTTTATTTTTAGACTGAAGACTAAAGAATAAAGAAAGAAGAAAAAGGAAATAGTGAAGAAAGAAAGAAGAAAAGAAGGAGAAAAGAACAATCAGCAAAAAGAGAAGAAATGAGATTGAGTTACCACTCCTAACCCTAAAAACCCATTTTACATATCAGACAAGACCTCTCTTCCTCCTCCCACTCTCCAACCGCCCCTACACCTCCTCTACCCATTGGTCCTTCTTCTCCCTCATCTCCTCCACTCGCCAACCGCCCCTACACCTCCTCTACCCATTGGTCCTTCTTCTTCCTCATCTCCTCCACTCTTTTAACCGCACCACATTTCCTTCTCTCTTAAAAAACGCAACCTTCACATCAAATCACCTCCTTTCCTCTGCTCGCGCCACCGCCATCTAGACACACGCGATCTCTGCTCAGAACCGCCTAAGCTCCGGATTTCGTGAGACCAACCTTGAAGCCGCTGGGTAAGGAGAAGCATGAAGCCCTCTCCTCCATTTATAAATTAAGATGCGAATATAGAAGAAAGAGGGGACAGAAATCGGGAAAAAAGAGGAGAGAACGAAGAAATCAAACAGCAGATACAGAGGAAGGATACAAAGATAGAAGGAGATAGATTTTTATATGATATTTTCTTTGTGAAGAAAAGAGATTAGGGATTTGAGTTTTTTTTCTCTTCTCTGTCATTAGAGTGGTTCCATATTTTCAGAAGAAGAAAAAGTTAAAAGAGTCGGTGAAACCGAAATGTAAGGGTTTTGATCTTAAAATTTTATTACTGGGAGAAAGCAAAGTCATTATTATTCCGCTCTCATTTGGTAATCTGTGTTCTCTTTGTTGATATTATTCATGAGTTTCTCTTGACCTTCTTATTTTTGTGTCTTTGTTTATGGATATTGAAACTGAATGAGTTAGTATGATGTTTTTTCTATATGAGTTCTTATGTCTGTTTCAGAATGGTGTATCGTAGGGCTCCTATTTCATTGTTTGCTGTCATATTATGAAATGCATGATACACTTGTAATCTTCATATGGCTATACTATTACTAAACACTTAAAATGTTTCATTTTTGTTCTATTTTAATAAGGCAAAAGTATTTTTACGTAAAAATAAAAGATGATCATTTAAATCCCCTTCAACCGGTTCTAAACACTTAATTAAATCAATGTTATTTTTGGGGTTGCTCTATGACAAGTGTCATGCTCAACCCTTTAGATTCCGAGATTGCCTTATGGACTTACGTGCCATGGTCAACCTCATTTAGGTTTAATCAAAATATTCACAAACATAAAATCGATAAAAAATACAGAATATCTTAAAAATAAAAATGATTTTTCCTTTAAATGATTTTCGGGGTAAAACAAATATTTTCAAAGTTACTAATAATTTACACAACTAATTTTGAGTAACCATTTTTATGGATGTTCTAGGGTGCCGTGGGGTTAAGTCTCAATGCCTTCCGTAGACGTAATTGACTCCCGAACCCAAATTTTTTTAAGGGTTTTCCAACTTTCCCGAAATTAAATAAAGTTGGTGGCGACTCCATGTTTATTCTCTAAAAGAAAAACAGGTTTTCTTTTCGGTCGCTACAGTGTTTATCAAAAAAAAGAAAAAAAAAACAAATCACTACAGTAGCCATCCCCGTCCTTCAAGTCAACGACAAACTGTTACAACAGGACACTATTTTTTCTTCAAATGAACGACGACGATTACTCTTCTGGAAATCAACACATGCTGGAAATCAACACATTCTGAAAATCAACACAACAGCTTATTCTGTATATAATAACAATCGGGGCCTAACAATCGATTTACTCAACCCATACAACCATTAGGTCTCAACTGAAGAACATTAACACCGTACATTACATAACAATTGGTCATGCATCATACTTAAATCTGCCTCGATCAAATAAAACTTCACACTAATAAAATTTCATAATTATGGGACATACATTTTCTCCCTACTTTAGATTTCACTTTCATCTTTGACAAATCACCCCGCCACCATGGCAACGACACCAGCAAGTTCACCTAAGGATTGAAGACGACGCCACTTGGTCCCCAAACGGTTCTGACATCAAATCCCCCTTTAAGTTAAGTCATCTAACTCGATTAACTTTGGAGGCGATATCCTATACGAAGCGATGGAGATCCGATTGAATCTAGGAACTAGATCAATCAAAAACTCAATATCCTTCGCAGAGACAAACCTAGAACATTCTCAGGGAACACTCCCGGAAAATCTTCCACACCGGGTACCTCATTCAAATGTCTGACACCATCCCAAAGGATAAATGAACGTGTTAACATGAATCAACGTACCATTTACTAATCATGAGTTCTCATAAGGTCTCAACAAAAACAGAACCCATCAAAACACAACTACCGGTGCACCAACATACATCGTTTTGACAAGGAAACAATTCAAACAATGACCAAACTGAGATCACACAACAAAAACATAACGGACCTATTCCCCAAGTTCCCGAAAGTGTAGTAAGCAAGTGTGTGAGTAGGATAGTAAGTGACTGAGTGAGCTTTGAGAAAGATTGCAAAAATGAAGTAGGGATTTTGAGAGTGGTATTTATAGAGGAATAGGGGAGGGGGCGCTACTGCACATCAGAGGAATGAGGGATTTTCAATTTTTTCATAAATAAAAACTTGATTTTAAATTAAAATAACGGTTTCTTGTAAAAATTGAAAAATGATTATGTGTAAGGTAATGATGTTAGGAAATTAATGGGATCATTATTCATGTCTACTCAAGTCTTTTCAATCTGCATCAAATCTATTTTGAATAGATTTTGTTTCGTTTTGGTTCCATTAATTTCCCGACTGTGAAAACCGATCGTATTTTCTTTCGTTAATTTTCTATCCGAAAAAATTTTATATTGAAAGAAAAATTCTAAAATTATGGAAATGGTTATGATTGAGTTAGGAAAAAATAAAAATTTTATTTTACTAATCGAAATTCATTTTCCGGGACAATACAGCTTTACTGACAGTGAAAACGCAGACTGGGATCGTCTGAAATCTCTACCGAAAATTTAACAGTAGTTTCCTACTATAAAATAAATTATGAAATTAATTTAGATTCATTAAAATAATTTCTCAAATTTAGAATATTAAGCACTCACACACATATATAAGCACATATTGTAGAACAACAGAAAAATCGGGGTGTTACACTTGGCCCAACCCTAGGCAACATGGGTCCACTTATTACTCAATTAGGTTGGCCCACCATCACCAACTGGGCCAGACGGTGACAACTTGGCCCGTTAAATAATAAATATTACGTATATGTATTTTTAATTATATACTAAATTATTAAATGTTTAGGTTGGCCCAACACCACCTACTTGACCGGAGACTCACACCATGACCCATTAACCGATGAATATAATATAGTATATATATAATTTTAATCATATACTTCATTATTAAATATCCAGGTTCGGCCACCATCACCAACTAGGCCTAACACCAACAACATGACTCATTTACCGATGAATATTATATATATATATAATTTAAATTATGTTATTAAATATTAAATATTTATATATTTACTAGCAATCCATAGTGTACAGAATCCGCTGGGCTGGTCGAGTTTGCCCAAGTTGGATTACAACCCACAAAAGGACATTGGGCACATTTGGGCTATACCAGGGAAATAGGAATACGCAAACAAAATTTTTCAGGCCCTTGTAAATTTGTATCTCCTTCATCAACCAAAAAAAAAAAGTCTCCTTCCCTGACCTAAAGCACCGAACTAATATCTGCAGCAAAACCTTCGGACTAAACACGATTATGTTACTTCAGACACAAAATCAAATTAATTATAAATTAATCAAACACGAAAACTCATCCTCAATCCACCGTAAGCAACCAGAGATTAGTTTCTAAACACGACAACATCCGCAGCACTATAGGGTCGTCGGTTGTCGAACTCAAATGACCGTTGTGAGGGAAAGGAATACTTATCCACTAAGCTTCCCCTTTCCTTTCATTTGGCATAAACAGATATTGTCACCAGAAGCTGTGAAATACAATACCACATACCACATACCAAAATTAGGTATTCGCACCATAGGTACTACGACAACCGCCACAGATGGGGGAGGGGAAAGGTGGATTTGGGTAAGAACTTCCAATTAACCCTCGATATTAACAAACGATCGTTCGACACGATTCCCAGTTTCCTCAATTATCTTTTCCTTTTTCTCCATCCGGTTAACACTAAAGTTATCTACACCGTTAACTTTAAATATTAATATATCGACGGCTATCAACACAAGAGGATGGATCCTCAACTTCTATTTTCTCTTCCCAAAAAAAAGAAAAAATCAGGTTCGGTAATTCTGACTGGGCAATGAAGAAGAAAATCAAAGGAAGGAAATAAAAGACGTACAAGTAAAGTGGGAGGAAGGAAGGTGTCAATGTAATGCTGCAGCCTGCAAGTGAGGGAATGGATCGCTTCTGAAGAATTGTGTGGATTTAGGATCCGTGAGTGTGATGAGATCGCAGTTTATGATTGAGAAGCCGTAGTGGGACCCAGAAGGAGGATCACAACACAAACTAGAGTTATCATTCCACACCAAGTGGAAGGAAGGGCTATTAGGCTATTATTATTATAAATAAATTTGTAATAACAGTCTATGTTCTCTGCGCCACCGCACTGTGTTGAGTTGCGTAGCCTGAGACAGACGCAAGCAGGTGAAGAGAGAGACAGAGTCACGCTGGCTGTGAAGAGCAACAGTTCGTCGTCGTCGGAGGAGGAGCAGTTGACGCTGCTTTGCGATGTTGAGGGAGGAGGAAATGTTCAAATCCCAGACACTGCACATCAGATTAGCACTGGTACCATAATTCTTCACCTTATTATTACCCTTTTTCCAATTTTAAGCTTCTATTTCTAATTATTGCTAAGTTTTATTTTCATACCATTTATTGGAGTTTGGTGAATTAACAAATTATTATTATTATTATTGTGGAATATTGTTTTTGCAGATTCATGGTTTCAAGTGGGTTTTGTGCTGACGACTGGAATCAACAGCGCATATGTGCTTGGATATTCGGGGGCCATCATGGTTCCCCTGGGTTGGATTGGAGGTCTGGTTGGTTTAATTCTTGCTACCGCTATATCACTCCATGCAAATGCTCTCATTGCTATGCTCCATGAATTTGGAGGAACAAGGCATATTAGATACAGAGATCTTGCTGGATATATTTATGGTATTCTTATGCTTATGCTTATCAATTATCACCTTATGCTTATGCTACGCCCAATAAAATAAGCTATTTGTTGTGTGAGTAAGGTAAGCTGCTTCTGCTCATTCCAGGTAGAAAAGCATATTCTCTCACATGGGCCCTCCAGTATGTCAATCTTTTCATGATCAATGCCGGCTATATCATTCTTGCTGGTTCTGCCTTAAAGGTAACCCAAACAACTTTAATGCTTTGTTTCTTACTAGAAAGAAAGAATATGGGCAAAAAGAAAGTGGTAACAAAAAGAGTGGATTTAAGCAACCAAGTATATTGTTGGGAACTTGGCTCATGTATCTTGATAAGGATAGGTTTAACCTTGGTGAGTTTATCCTTGCTGATTTAAGAAATCTAAACTAAGACATGAGAGAATTTGAGATTTTGTGAAAACCTTCAAGTTAAGATTAAGGAAACTTTGAAACTAACTAGTCTTGGAGACCAAAGAGAGTTGGCTGTATGTAGAACTAATGGCCTAGGTGTATGTGGTGAGGCAGAGAGAAAAAAGTGACAGAGGGTATACAAGGGGCTTTGGATATGGGTTAAGTTTCTTAACTCGGATTATTCTTGTACTATTTTTTCTTTCATATTGGAAGTGTTTTATCGGGTGGATGTAGACATGTGACTTGACAAACCGTGTTAATTTCTTGTCGCTGTGCTCTTGTTGTCATCTTGTTTATTAACTCCCCTGATTGCCCAACATGTATCTTTACTAAACACGCAACCGTAATTACATTCTTCTCGTTAGTCATTTCTTCCGAGGGATACCTCACTCTTCTTTAGCTGCAGAAGACTTTTGAAATCTTGTGTAAACTATTCTACACTTCTCCTTTCCATGACTTCATTTAACGATACAACGGTTTAATTCTTCTCAATTGTTTTGAAAATAATATATTAAATTATTAATGATGGGATTTTTCTGTTTCTGGATCCGAAAAAAATATATGATAAGTGCCATTTCTGCCAATGCAGTGTTCGCTCTGTTCAATCGTGAAGAAATTTTATATAGATTGTCTTCTTTAAGAAATTTTCTGAATGTTGTTTACTCATTGTCATGCAGGCCGTTTATGTTCTATTTAGGGATGACGATCAGATGAAGCTTCCATATTTTATTGCCATAGCTGGATTTGTGTGTGCAATGTTTGCCATTTGTATTCCCCATCTTTCAGCTCTTGGTATTTGGCTGGGATTTTCAACAGTCTTCAGTCTAGTATATATTGTTATAGCATTTGTACTGTCACTTCAAGATGGTAATGTCTCATGTCTCTCATATATGTACCTGTGTACTTCTATCATACAATGACTTGCTGTTAATTTTATACCACTGGTTGTTTAAATTAATTGCCCTTGTTGACTCACTTTTTCTCAGTGAGTTAACTGCTAGCTATGAATACAGACACGAACATCTAGGCTAAACATTTTCAATGACACTCATTTTGTGAATATACTCTTATGTTTGAAGAAAGTAATGTGCAAGTCGATGCTTGGTTTTATGTTCGACGGTGCCCCAGTAGTCAAGCATTTCTTTTAATCACATACTTGTTATTAGCAATGATAATTAACTCTTATATCTGAAATAAAGATTATTAGTGGTCTAGCATACAACATCTGGCATTACTGTTCAAATATTATAAGTTATTTCTTTTGAGTTTCTTCATCCTGCCATCCCTAATCTGATTGTTTTTACACTTGTCCCCTCTTTTAATTTCTTTTTCTGCTTACTAATGAATGTAATGTCACTCATTAGTGATTTTGGTCTTCTAATGGTATTCTAAGGGCGCTCATTTATGTTACTGATAGGGGGCATAAATAGACCTCAGATGCCAGTCTTGTATATTATTTCAGCCGATATCTTGCATATGCCTTCTTGATAGATTTTTTTTTTAAGGAATTTGCATCCCTCATTGTTGATTTATCTTTATATATTCACAACTTGCTATGTCTAATGCAAGTCATAAAGAATTATTTGTGAACTAGCAAAAGAGTATCAGTTTATTCTTAGTAGTTTGTATCCAACATCTGAACTTCATCTATTTACATACTAGGATACAGTTTGAAGCATATTACAGAATGTTTAGTTTAAAATGATGATTAGCATCTGGTTTTTTCCATTCCTTGCTATTCCATTCCTCGTCTACCTTGTTTTGAAGGCTCTAATTGGGCTGTAAGCATTCTCCTGACTTTTCTATATGGGTGACTACAATAATTGAGAACCACTAAGGTTCACTTGAGAACAATTGCTTTTCACTATGCTTTAGTTTGGTAAGTTATTTTATTTGGTTAAAGTTGATAAATTCGGTGTGAATTTGCACACTAACCCTCAGTGCATCATTAGGAATGAAATCACCACCCCGAGACTATAGTATTCCAGGAACATCAACAAGTAAAATATTTACAACAATTGGGGCGTCTGCTAATCTCGTGTTTGCATATAATACAGGAATGCTTCCTGAGATACAGGTAAGATAGAAGCCTAAGTTATAGTAATTCATTTCTTAAGTTTTATGTGGATTCAAAACTCTCCTTTGTTTCTGCATGTGCTCTGGAAAGTGAGTTTTATTTGGTTGTGACCCTAACAGGCAACGATCACGCAGCCTGTTGTCAAGAACATGATGAAAGCTCTATACTTTCAGTTCACCGTTGGAGTTCTGCCATTGTATCTGGTCACCTTTACAGGATACTGGGCATATGGATCTTCAACAGCAACCTATTTGCTAAATAATGTCAATGGTCCAGTCTGGGTGAAGGCCATGGCCAATATTGCAGCCTTTCTTCAATCAGTCATTGCTTTGCATGTACTTACTTCTGAACTGAAATTTTTTCTGCTCCAAAATGTTTTTACTTAGATTGTTTCACTGGCCTAATAACCTCTCTTCTGCTTCTTGTAGATTTTTGCAAGTCCAATGTATGAATATTTGGATACCAAACATGGGATCAAAGGTAGTGCTCTGGATTTTAAAAACTTGTCATTTCGAGTCTTGGTAAGAGGTGGCTACCTGTTTTTAAATACATTTATATCTGCTCTACTGCCATTCCTTCGAGATTTCATGAGCCTCACAGGGGCGATGAGCACATTTCCCCTTACATTTATCCTTGCAAACCACATGTACCTAGTGGCTAATAAGAATAAACTAACATCCACACAAAAGCTTTGGCACTGGCTCAACATTTGTTTCTTTGGCGTCATGTCTGTTGCAGCAACAATTGCAGCATTACGGCTTATTGCTTTAGACTCCAAAACGTACCATGTTTTTGCTGATTTATGATTAAGTTCATTATATTCTTTCTGTAATTTTAATGCTGGCAGCATGATTTCATTATATAATATGTATATAAACTTTTCGTATCAGGAGATTTACATTTGTATTCTTTTACATTCACTTGCATTCTCACTTAAAATCGGTGACTCGGGGATGGCAAGCCCAGATTTTGGCTTTCAATTTGAAGTAAAATGTCGTAAAAGGTCTGATTGGCACTAGTTATGAATTGATGGACTTTCTTCAGTCATTATGTTAATAAATCATATCAGCTCGTGAAAGTTACTCGAGCAGCATCTGTTAGTACATTTTCGCCAATCAAGCAATAAGCAATTGAAAAACATGGGAAATGCTAACGAGTGCAATGACTAATGAACCAATAATAGAAATATTTTATTGAGAGTAGTTGTATTTAAAACTTTGAAGGGTTATACACTTGTATTTCCAATAAAAAATTTCTGTTTTTAGTATCTCTAACATGACCCAAACAAATTCAATTGAGAATTTACATACCGAAAATTGACAGATGATAATCATTAGAAAACGAATAAAACACCGACCCAACTAATGTCACAATGACATTCATTTCTGACTATTTATGCCATAAATGGTAAGCAGTAAACGTGATTTTGTGACTAATGAATAACATCAATGGATCAATATCCCAAAATAATAAAACGTTTAATGGATATTTCTACAATAGAATTTGCCAAATTCTCCTACATAAGAACAACTTCTTGAAATCATCCGGTGAGAAATCTAGAACCTGCAATCATCATGAAACTGAGATAATGTTACATGTCATGTTGCGTCCATTATCCCCGCAGCTTGATCCCTAAATAAGAAAATAAACATTCATTATTTTTCAAACTGCATGAGAGAAAGGATGTGGGAGACAAAGATGCTAGGTAGCTGACCATGCTACTAGCTTTAGCTTATTGACCTACTACGTATTAAGTTTACAATTATCGATTTTGATTGATTCCAGTGTAAATACCATAATTCAAAAAACAACCACATTCCAGCAGTTATTTCATGCCGATGTTCAACAATCAGAATGGAGGACATAATAAACCTACTGATGACTGAAGTTATGAAATCAAATGAATTAAATTCAGTTCATGTACATGTGTGTACCAATAAAACATCAGCCAGAATGTCTCGAGCATTACTTTCAGGAAAATATAGCTTTCATCTGAATTCTGAAAAGTCAACATACAATTCAATTTTCGTGTACCTGTTTCATTAGTGAAGCTCAAAATACTCCATCAAGATATTTTGTTACTATTAAATTAAAAATTAGCATCTATATACATACACAAAATTAACAAGTATTTATACCAGACATATAAATTGACATCTCACCTTGCTAGGCATCATCCAGAAACCAACTTTACAATAATGCAGATGGAGTTGAGAAGTATAAGAGGAACTCTTAGGTACTGAGTTGCATAAATGAGACCTATAACCTGGCCCTTGAAAGATTTTGTCCTGCCACCTGAAAAATCTGATAAGCCCCATCCTCTAGGTGCAAGAAAGCGATCCTCGTTTAGTATTGCTAGTGAATTTGCAAGCAGCAGGAACCCCTCGAGTAATGTCCACAAACCCATTTCCTGCATTGCAAAGAAATCCAACCCAAGTTACAAATCACTTCAGGTCATTTGCACGAGCTCTTTCATATGCAGTTCAACGATTAACAGTAGTAGAAAATAACAAATGACTATGACAAATCATATGAAGAATCCTCTAGAAAGGCTGGTATTGATCACCCCTCAAGCTCCTTCTCATAAACCATCTAAGTATAGGGGTCATAATAAGTTCTTATAAAGCAAGGGATGCTTAATTTTAATTCATCAAATCAAATTTTGTTTCTTTAATATTCTTTAAATTAAAATATAACTAATGACACACAGAATATTTGATGCTTTACAAATCATTGAAAAACTATGCACTGGCTACTAAGAATGAAGATCAAATTCATTCAAGAGAATCTACTAAACCATATAACCGCTAGAAACAACACATGAAATCATATATTAGCTACTCTGACACCAGTAATTCCTTCCATTGACTTCTCTCTATCAACCTAAAATGGCCAATGGTCATTGTGCAGTGATTGTTTGGAGGACAAAGGAACCATTAATTATAACCATGAAATTAGCAGCACTAAACAAGTTGTCTTACAGAAGCAAACCCCAGCCTCTCTAACACCAGTTATCTTCATATTGCCCCATCTTTTGTAAAGTAATGGGGTCATAAATGCTGACAGAAAAGTAATCATAACCATTAAATTGAAGTGCTACATGTTGTCCATAAACCTGATCCAGTTACATAACACTATTTGTTTAAATGGATAACAAAAGACAATGGGGGTAATGCTTCATTGCCAGAGTGACAAACTCACTAGTTACTACCAATAGGGTTCATCAATTCCCCCAAACTGAAGGGATCTGTATTCCCTCCATCAGTTTCCCCTCCATCATCCCTCCATCATCTTTTTTCTCTCTTAACTCTATTCTCTTTCTTCATTATTTATTATTTTCTCTCTCACATCCAAAACCACCCCCCTTTAATTTTTTTGCTGGACCGCCTCCATCGCTGGAGGCAATCCTGATTGAAACTGAAGGCAGGTGAAAATTAAAATTACACTTGAAGACCTCCAAACCATTCCATAAAATTACAACATTTTATTATATTTCAGAAGATATGGATGCAGCTGTTACAATCTTCAAATAGAAGAAAATCCAATTCAATTTTAAGCATAGATTCTATAAACGACTTCAAAGTTCAAACAAATTGAAACAATCCGTAGGTCGCCCAGGAGCAAACATTTTAAGCCATAGATCAGAGCAACAAAGAAACTCCGATCAAATAACAAAAAACATGAATCTGAGCTATAAGCTCTCCAACGTCACAAAACAATAACTAAGAAATAGTGTGAAATCTTAGATCTGCCAACAAATTCAACAACAAAAAAAGTTGTGATTATCGAATACAAGGGCAAAATGCTGAAGCATAAGGAAAAAAAAGAAAGGAAGAATAGAAGATGGAGCACGAGAGAACGCGGATGAAGAAACCTGATTATAGAAGGGTCGGGGAGATAACGGTAGATGGCGTTTCCGGTGGCGGTGGCGGTGGCGGTGTCGACGTGGACGGTTGAATGATCGAACGGGGTAACACAACTGGAGTGACAAGATTCATAAATAAAACCCAATCAGTAATCACACTCATCGAAGCGCACCGTTTTCTGTCAATTGCTTTTACTTTCTTTTCGGCAGGTAGATTCAAAATAAGTGTGATATTTGCATATTACAAATTATACATATTTTTTGTGACAAAAAAATTATACATTATTTTCTCTCAAAAAGAAAGAAAGAAATTATACATTATTTTTATACACTTTGTTAGTTGTAAAATATAAAGGTAAATTTGTCAATATATATATATATATATATATATATATATATATATATATATATAAAGGTGAATAGAGGATATCTTTTTTTTATATATACAAAAAATAGAGAAAATCTTAAAATGTTTATTTTTATTTTATTTTATTATCTATAAAAGAAAGTAATATAAGAAAGTGTCAGTTAATTAAAATAAGTAAGGATTCAATTTCTCTTCAAAAAAATAAAATAAAATTAAGGATTCAATTTCAATACATTTTATAGTGATTTTTAATTATGAATTATTACATCGTTAAAAATATTCAAATTTTAATAATAAATATTTTAAAAAGTACACACGTAAAAATTAAAAAAAAAACTTTACATCAATATTTAATCAAAATCAACCTAAAAAAATGGTGCAAGTTTGTTTTTATGTGCATATATCATGATTCAAAATAGCTTTAAAGTTTAAAAAAGATAATTTGCTTTAAAAAAATTTAAAAAAAGTTAATATTATATTATTAAACTTTATATATATTTTTATATATTTCTCTTGTAACTTGTTAAATTGTATTTTGATATTTTTATTTTCTTTTTAATATATATATATATATATATATTTATATATTTCAAATTCTACACTTAAATTTATGCAAACAAATCTTAGTTTTGTTGAGAATCCAATTCAACCAGCTCGGTAAATTTGTATCTACCTTTCATATTATAAAATATATAGATATCTTAGTTCACTAAATAATCTAAAGAAAAACTTAATTTAAAAGAGTTTTTTTCGAAGTTGTGCCGTTGGTAATTCCTTCATAAGAGTTGGTTTTTGGACAATGATCAAGATTTTCACAAAAATGCAATAATTTTCGCGTGAATCACCAAAAAATCAGCTATCATTGCTTTACGAGACAAAATTAATTTCGCGTGAAATCTAAAGCTTGGCTGTGTAACATTAGAAGTACATTAGAAAGTTTAATTACAAATCAGAATCTCACTATGATACTAATTCAGAACTGCTGACCAGCCTGTTTCTATCAGAGATACAACACAATTGGAAATAGTAAAGCAACTGACTTCTGCAGCTTCAAATCGCTCAGCATATTTACACAAATCCGAAGCAGGTGTATTTCATCTAATAGCTCGATTAATAGTCAATACCATTGACTAAGTCATGAGTTGCATATTTCTATTCCCATGACTTCTCACAAATGCAATCTGGCAAAGGGTTTGCATAGAAGTTTTCCTCCCATTTGGGGTGGCGACGCACTTTTCTAGGTTGCGGTCCTCCAATTTTGTTTGCATGTATGCTCTTAACCTTTAATGAGAAATCGTCCCAAGATATCAAACCATTGTCCAATTGATCAATCAGCCTCACGAACTTTTGCCTGCAACATATTAAGTTCCATTAGAAATAATATAATTGAATTGTGAGTTTAATGTTACCACCTTGTATCAAAATTTAGTTGTTAACATTAATACTATGACTTTAATTAAATAAGTTTGGAGATGGATGAAGATCACCTGTCTTCAAATGGTGTCTCATTCTCTGATCATTCAGATTGTGTCATATTATTTTAAAATGATTCACTTATAATAAAAAATATAATTAATTTTCTAATTGTTACGATATAAGTTGATGAGACAAAGAATGAGACAATATTTTGAGAGAGTGATCTTCATCCATTGTTGGATGAGAGTACAATTTTTTTATACTTGTATTGCATCAAAATTTAAATTTTAACATAAATTATATGCTGGTCATCGATTAAAGTAGATATAGATATGTTGGTTAATAGAATCAATACTTGTCTGGGGTAATGGTCTTACGAAACCCTTCAAATTTTCGATGACCCCGAGCTGCTTTAGCCATATTCCCATCGTAGCTGTAAACAAAAACATCACTTTCTACTGATATGATGTAATCCAAAGCAGCAAGTTGATTATGGTGGCCCTCAAAGGGTTGCAGCTCTTCTTGTGTGGCTAAAGTGGAATGTGAGAACACATTAGGATACTTGGTTTGGAGGGGTTTGATTCCATCTTTCCCATAAATCTTGCCTGCAGCTACATAAATTTTTGTGTCAAGAGGATAGCCAAGTGCTTCAAGAAATACAGCTACCTCTCTAGGAGTCATGGGGCAACTCCCTTTTAGTCGCCTTGATTTGCTATCAATCTCTTTCTCCTTCCAGTGTTTCACACTATATCTCATCTCTCTAAGCTCTTGGGCTTCTGCTTTTGTCAGGTTGTGGCTGCACCCTGTGAAAGCAAGCATGTCCTTTTCATATCTGCAATGTGATCATGTTCTTATGAGAAAAATGACTAATATGTATGGCCCCTTTGTGTTGGGTAAATTCAAAATATAACAGCATCACGTCCCAGCATCCCATTCTGGGATTCTTAAATATGTCCCGTCAGTACAGATCACTCATTTTTATTTTTTACAACTTAAACATCTTATCTCTTCGTCCCAGCAACTCTTCAAAAGTTCTTAAATGGACCTCACTAGTAACCCCACATCCTTACAATTACAAAATTATATTAATTTCCACCCTAAAAGTTTCAATTATTTTGAATTAAAAAAAATTAATAATATGTCACGGCGTGCTTATTAAGCACATGAGAAGATAATGTACCTGATCGCTCTTGAGACGTAAGCACCTCGGTTTTTTCATGCAATGCGGATGGTCTAATACCATTCTTTTATATGCACATCATAATTTTACATTATTTTTATAGCAGATTGATAATGAAATATATTTTTTTCTTACAATGTTATGTGATTAACGGAATTAGCAATTATATATCAATGTACACAATTGATCACATATTTAAAAATAGTGAAAAATAATGTTAGCATGTTGATATTAACTACATATATATTAATTACCTTAAATGGAGAGCAATGAAAGGGGTGGTGTTGTTTCTAAGTCTATTAACCAACTTCATTCCAAGCTCTTCAATTGGAGGTGCGAACCTAAGCCCCTCAAACATGGCACGGCAACGCACTCGTTGAATTGAAGTAGGGAGACCATTATTGACTATGCGAGAGTCACTATGGGTAAATTTGATCACTTTGTGTTTATTCAATAATTGCAACATCTCCACTCTGTAATAATTGGCCTACATGTTTCAAAATGATCATAGAATTTTAGATTCAATACCAAAATAACTCCCTGGTATGCATGGTATAGAGTTTTATACAATATATAATGTATAGTATTCTTGCCTTGGACCAAGAAACCGGAGCCTTCAGCAATGGCTTAATTGTTGCATATTCGGGTGGCACTGAGTCCACTATTTGAACATCATCGTTTAAAACTTCAATGAAGTTCTTCCAATTAAAAATTTCCTTAAAATCACTGAGACAACAAAAATTAGAACACTATGAAATCATGAAGGTTTATTTCTCTATGATGAAACACAAGTAGATGAGAATCTGTACCTGGGGTCTGTCCAAAAGGAAGTATGATCTAAAGTAGGTAAAACCAGAGTGGCTTTCATAATTGTCGCAATAGCAACCATGTCACTTATCTGCAATTTGATGAAAAATATGTTTATATCTCACAACATTCAAGGAAACAAGAGATTGAAACATAAATAAATAAATTGAGAGTTTCCATGGGAACTTCGTACTTTAGGCATACAAATCAGTATTTAATATGTGTGAAGTTGTATGAAGAGAGATATGAATATTTTTAACAAGATTTATACAAGTCCATACATGCCCAAAGTTGATTTGAATACTAAAATAAGAAGTTCCTCCAAAAGAATTTTGAGTGAAACTATTTTAATTACGTACTCCAGTTTTCATTTGATTCAATCCTCCGTTGGCGTGAACCATGATGTAGCCATTTGTGGTGTTTCCTTTCCCTGTAGAATAGAAATTCCTCCTAGTTACAAAGATGGCAGAGTGGAAATCACATACGGAATTTTACTCAAATTTTGAACAATAAAGAGCTTCGGACACACTTGTATCACTCATTGTTCGATCCACGCATTTGTAGTAGCTGTCGCTGTTGGGATGCTTCCAAATATCAAGAGTCTAACTAACAGATATCAAACGAAAAGTGGCATCACAATCTAACAAATGATGTAAATATTGATCATACTTGTAAAGAACAAAATACGAAGCAGAGACACCTTTTTTGGGGGGGTGGGGGGAGGGGATTTAATAACAAAGTAATTTTATTTTGATATCATAATCATACATAACAAGGCCAGTTCACAAAATAAGAAGGGGTCCGTTGATAAAGCTATCAAAGTTTTTTTCTCGTCACAAATTCAGTCAACTTTTTGGAAGGTAATAAAAGGTGAAAAGAGATTATAAGTGAAAATGATTTAAATTAAGTCAAACTTTGACTTAAATGGGTTTTGTTTCACAAATATAAATTATTTATCGAAAATGAATCTCCTGCATTAAAAAAAATCATACATTCATACAATAATGCACCATTACATCAACTAAATTTGATTAAATAGGACATAAATGTATGAGCGTGTTTTTTGAATGCAGAAAATAAACCCTCCCAACATAAGAAAAGTTTACTTTGAGAGGAAAGCTTTTTGTTTTTGTTTTTGTTTTTGGTCATTTTATAAAAAAATTAAATAGGAGAAAAGTTTACTAAAAATCTATTCTTTTTTTTTTGGTGCTAAAAAAAGATTGCTTATAACCATATATTTACATTATAACTTCATATACATTTCAGTTATACTGCATACACGTTAGGCACCAAATTAAAGTGTAACTGTGAATGCAATAACATACTATATAACAAAAGTTTTGTAGAAACACAATGCCAAGTATCACGAATGTCCTTGGTTTATATTCTATTAGTAGCAGGCTATAGCAGCGTGAGGTTATAAGAGAAGATTAAATTATATTTTGTATATAAGAGAAAGGGAAATATAGGTAGTGATAATGAAATATCATGTAGAGCAAATTTTTATATACCGAGTGCTTTTTTGGTGAAGGTTTGTCTTCCACCACGTTTGAAGGTAATAAAGGTTTCGAGGGTAGCTGGTCAGAAAACATACTCAACAACACAAACTTGGTAAGCACACACATAAACACAAGAACCATTAAGCCCCAGAATATATGACGTCCTAGTTTGAGCCTAAACAGCTTTTGACAATGTCGTGTTTTGCGTCGCATAGAGGACATGCCAAATGACATTAATCCATGCCGTTCTTCAGTTCCCTCTAACAGACCCCTCCCTGCCATGAACATGTATGGTGCTTAGGAGAAGAGCCACGCTTGATACACACAGAGAGATAATGAAATTAAGTTGAAGAGATTATTAGAGAAACTAAAGGTTAATGAACAAAGAGAGAGTGAGAGGGGTAATGAGAAACATGCATGAGGGTTCAGGGTTGGAGTTGCATGGGAGGAGCTTGCTCTTTCTCCTTTTGTTTTTGGTGAGGCTTTTGTGTAGTTGAATGATTAGTCTATATTCACGATAGCGGAATATGAGGCGATACATTCTCTTTGTTTCTGATGTTTTTAGTTTGTATTCTATAATAATCAGTTTGTATTCTTCATGTGGCTATATCATTTTTGCAATTTATAGAAATAGTTTCTAAAGACCACTTTCATTTTTCATTGTATATATGTACACACACATGAGAGCATGAGAACTATTTATTCTCTATTTTTATCATGCCCAAACAACAACTTGCCAAATGTTTGATCGGGGCAACACTTTTTACATTACTTTGAGAGCCCCCCAATTGTAATAGTGTATAAGAAATTAGTCTCATAATAGTATCAAGGTATGTGGACGTTGGAACTGAATTACAGTTTAGAATTTTAATTATAATTCCAATTAATTCTGTAAGAAAATTTTGATTCAGAATTATAAATTCAATATTTAAATTGTACAAAAATAATAATAAAAAAAGATATTCAAATAAGCATTGAATAAAGTGAACTTATATATCAAGACGCAAAACTTTTCCCAATTCATACCAACATTTCTATACATATTTTAAAATGATAAGGTGCACATTTGAGATGTAATTTAAAGTTTGGTAAACAAAAGTCTTTTTTTATAAGAAAAAAAAATATATTAATTACGAGTAACAGGATACTCTAACCCATATATAAAGATTACAAAGAAAAACTTATATGATCGTGGTACAGTCCCTACAAAAGAAACCATAATCAATTATATAAAGAGAAATGCTGGCAACACACTCTCTGACATACTTTTTGCAACACGCTCCCTCCCATTGGTTGAAATTTGTGTAGGTCCCATAAAATTCAAGTGGGATCCACATGAATTTTAACCAATATGAGGGAGTGTGTTAGAAAGAGTGTGTTATTAGCACTCCTCTTGTACAAAAGTTCACCAAGAAGGGCTAGCTGTCCAACCTAGGAGAACCAGAGCACCTATACCACCGACAAAAGAACCACACCAACAATGAGATACAAGATTACCCCACCAAAACAGAACCATATTACTACTTTCCCAGCCCACCACCAACACTAAGCCCTTGAAGCTCCAAATAACAGAGAAGAAACCTTATAGCAGAATAGCATAGCAGAAAAAGAGTATGCTTTCTAGACAAAACATTTGCCATCAACCAATAATAGAACTAAATAACCTTCATACTTCCGAATTCATGCAACACTCAATAAATTTTCCAGTACAAGCCTGAATAACCGAACCAAATGCAGCTAGCTCCATGAGATGAATTTTTGAGATGAATGGAAATTACACCCAACCTGAAAAGCCTCTCCTTAGATTATCATTTTCTTTTGGTAACCTCAAGATCATAGAGGCTCCTCCCAGTTAACATGTGAAGAAGACCAAATCCATAAAAAACCAGTAACCAAATTTAAAGTTCATCCAATGACAAATTTAAAATAAACATGATCCAAGTTACCTATATTTCATTTTATCATGATATATTTATTTTTACATTTAGTTTTTAGCTACAAATACTAATTTGCATATATCTAAAGTGCTCCAGAGTTCCTTAAAAATATCTCAGGTGTGGTTTTGTGGAGTGTCATGAAACTCTCTATCGCGACCGTCCCGTCCGGGAGCTACAAAAAAAAAAGGTAAAAAGATAGAGGAGTCGCCACTAAAATTTTATTGGGAAATTCTTAGAAAACCCAATTATTTAAAGGTAAACTGGTCTAAAAAAAGAAAAAAGAAGAGAGATGGGTCCGAGAGTCGGTTACGAGTAGGGAAGGTGTTAGCACCCCACATCGCCCGTTTAAAAAAACGGTACCTCAAGTTAATTGTGTAAAAAACATTTTTAACTTTTTAAATATTTATTTTACCCCCCAAAAAGATATTTACAAGAAAGAATTATTTTTTGTATTTTAAATTTTTATTAATTTTTATATTTTTAAATTTGTTGTTTATAAAAACTAAATGAGGTTGAACATGGCACATGAGTCCACAGGGTAACCTCAAATCTAAGGGACTGGATATGGCACCTTGTCCATAGAGCATCCTAAAATTAGAAAAGTTTAATTATTTTTATCAATTATTTTAACATAAAAAAAGGACACAAAAAAGGAATATTTAGTTTTGGCTTGACAAGATGATTTATCTTGCTCCTACATATTCCCGGGTGCGATGGGAAACTCAAAGCCACGTAGTTCTTTTGAAAATGTTTGGTTGATTGGTTGATTTTATTTTTTTGAAAAAAGGGATTTGATTTTGAAAAGATTTATTTAAAAAAAGATTTTATTTTGAAATAAATTCACTCTTGCACAAGGTTCAAGATAGCAATGTTATACGATAAACCCTTACAATTCATACGCCACTTGAGGATGAAAAATCATACACCAACGTCGTAGCTTGTTGCGTGAATTAAAAAGAGATTTTTTTTTAATTTTTTACAAAAAAAGTTGGATAAAATTTGTTAAAATAGCAAATTGAAAATATTTTATTATTCTTAATAAAAGGGAATTCATTTTTGCACAGGGTTCAAGATAACAGTGTTATACGATAAACCCTTATAATTCTTACAACACTTGAGGATGAAAAATCATACATCAACATTGTAGATTGTTGCATGAATTCAAAGAAATTTAATTTTTTATAAAGTTGGATAAAATTTTGTTTAAAAAAGAGTAAATTGAAAACATTTTAATTTTTACAGAAAGAATGAATTCACTCTTGCACAGGGTTAAAGATAGCGAAGCTATACGATAAACCCCTACAATTCATACAACACTTGAGGATGAAAAATCATACATCAAAATTGTAGATAGTTGTGTGAACTCAAAAGATTCTCTCTTTTTTATTCTTATAACTTTTGTTTTTTTTTTTGTGTTTTTTTTTGGCTTTTTTTAGCTTTGACCCAAAAAGTAAATAAAGACTCACTAACACAAACCAACAAAAAAAAAACATATCAGTAAGTTAAAAACTAGCACCCAACGTAAGCCCACAAGAAATAGAAGGCCCAATCACATATTAAAAATACCAGACCACTAATAAAAACACAAAAGAGAAAAAAATGGAAAGAAGTAACACAGAAGCTTCTGGTTCAACTTTACCAACGTGCAGGAGAGAGGGAAGACAAGGGGTGAACGCGGAGGGGCATACAGCGTGGCGGTGAACAGTGGCTGGCAGCGAGACAGATGGCAGACAGTGGTGGATCGAAGGGAGATCGCGACGGAGACAGCTGCGACGTAGAGGACAGCGAGCCGTGGAAGCTATGGTGCGGTGCTGGGCAAGGCGGCGAGCGACGGACAATTTTGATGGAGGTGACGGCGAAGTGCGGTGGAGGTCGAAGTCACAGCGGTGGAGGGCAGATCTGCAACTTCCAGTGGTGGAGGACGGTGGAGGTCGATGATCCGTGACGGAGCTCGCGGTGGAGACGGCTACGGTATGGTAGTGGTCGTGACGGAGCTGGGCAGTGGTGCCTTCTGATCTGTGAATGGGGAATGGAGCAGAATATTTGGTGCGGTGTTGAGTTCGTGGCGGAGCTAGGCGTAGGGGAGAGCAGTAATGGCGGAGGAGCAAGCAGTGATGGCAGAGAAGGCGGAGATGGCGGTGATGGCGGAGGGGCTTGTAATAAGGTTCTGAAATGTTTTTTTTTATGTTTTTGGATTTTTGATTTTGGCTTGTTTTGTTTTTGTTTTGAGAAAGAAATGTTGGAGTTTTTCTGTATTAGTGGTGGCTTGGATTGGTGGAGAAGATGATAGCAGATGCTGGAGGTAGAAGATGAAGATGGTTATGGGTGGAAAGTGGTTCTGATTTTTTATTTATTTTCCTAGCTGTTGTTGTTGAGGGTGATGTTGTTGGGAGAAAGATGGAGATGATTGTGGTGTCTGTAGGTGTTGTTATTATGGTGGGTTGAAAAATATGTTTCTATGAAGGAGAAGATGGAGAGTAGCTGAGATGAATCAGAAAATGGTGGAGAAAAAGTGTATCCCTCATGGACTTTTTTGTTCACGCCCTCCCCCTCTCCCCCTTTTATTGTCACTGTTCAATGCAATATATAGCACAGAAAATGAAGAAGATGACAAATCTTCTTGTTAGGCCAGCTGGTGTGGGTACAAGTAATGGGGAGCAAATCAGCCTTTACTCCCACCACTTTGCAGGGGCAGCAATGGTGCAAGGGCCTGGAGGACTGTACCATTATCCCTATTTTTCTTTGAAAAAGAAGAAGATGACAAAGAGGGGTACAAGCATGGGAGCAGAACATAATTTTTATTTTAAGCATTCTTCTTTCTTTTTTTTTATTTGAATTTGGGCTATGGGCTCAACACTTGCAACAATAAAAAGAAAATTGGGCCAAGAACATGACAAAGATATATATTATTTTTTTTACAATTTTATATTTCTTTTTTGTTTTCAAAAATATTAATTAAAAAGAGAAAATACCCGGACAAAATGAGGTGTTCACAGCTGCCCCTCTTTACTTGTTTCTTATTAGGTAATAGGTGTAACCGTAGTTAACCAATTATCATTATAAGAAACGAGTAAAGACATGAACTCCGATTTTGGCTGAAGTTCACTAACAAGTAAAAGGATGCAATTAAAAGAGCTTACGGGATGGATCGCCCATAGAAGCTCGAATAGAAAGATAAAAGAGCTTACGGGGTATGGTACCCACTGAAGCTTGACAAAAGATAAAAGGCATGCGGAGTCGATCATCCGCTGAAGCTTGGAATTAAAAGGTTAAAAGCTTGCGGAGTTGGTTATCCACTGAAGCTTGAAAGAAAATAAAAAACACGCGGAGTCGGTTATCCGCTGAAGCTTTAACGGAAAGGTAAAAAGCTTATGGAGTCGGTTGTCCGCTGAAGCTTGAAAGCAAAAGGATTAAAAGCTTGCAAAGTCGGTTATCCACTGAAGCTTGACAGAAAATAAAAAGCATGCGGAGTCGTTTATCCACTGGAGCTTTAAAGGAAAGGTAAAAATCTTACGGAGTCGGTTGTCCGCTGAAGCTTGAAAGCAAAAGGATTAAAAGCTTGCGGAGTCGGTTATCCACTAAAGCTTGAAAGAAAATAAAAAGAACACGGAGTCGGTTATCCGCTGAAGCTTGAAAAGAAATGTTAAAAGCTTACTAAGTCGGTTGTCCGCTGAAGCTTGAAAGCAAAAGGATTAAAAGCTTGCGGAGTCGATTATCCACTGAAGCTTGAAAGAAAATAAAAGCACGCGGAGTCGGTTATCCGCTGAAGCTTGAAAGCAAAAGGATTAAAAGCTTGCGGAGTCGGTTATCCACTGAAGCTTGAAAGAATATAAAAAGCACGTGAAGTTGGTTATCCGCTGAAGCTTGAAAAGAAATGTTAAAAGCTTATGGAGTCGGTTGTCCGCTAAAGCTTGAAAGCAAAATGATTAAAAGCTTGCGGAGTCGGTTATCCACTGAAGCTTGACAGAAAATAAAAAGCACGCGGAGTCGGTTATCCGCTGAAGCTTTAAAGGAAAGCTAAAAAGCTTGCGGAGTAGGGTATCCGCTGAAGCTTGCAAACAAAAAGGTTAAAAAGCTTGCGGAGTTGGTTATCCGCAGAAGCTTGACATGAAAGGTAAAAACCTACGATGTCTGTGCAATTTACTGGGTTTTGTGCTCACAAGAGATAAACAATTGCAATGCATGATGCCAAAAATGTCCTATATGCTTGATGAAAACCTCAAATGATTTCAATGCAACACAAGGAAAGCTCGTAACACATTACTATTTTTAATTTTTTTCATCGCTTAGGTGGTTTTTATTATCACCCTAGACCCCTTAAAGTGTTGATCACAGACAAGCTCTGAGATGAACTAAAACAAGTCCTGTCTTCGCGGAGAATAAAGGCTAAGCACTTTTGAAAGGGTACGCTTCCTTTGCAATGAACATCCCCGTGCTTCTTGTCAGTAGACCACGGTGTCCTTTGTCGGAAGATCATCTTGTTCTTTACGAACTTTTGAGACTTTCAAAGAAATTCTAAATGCTTTTGAAGACACCAATACATGTTTAACATTTTAGTATACACTTATCATGATGAATGCACGCACACATTGACAAAAGTTAAGAGAAAGAGATAAGGGTAAAATAATTGGGAGTCAATGTCATTATATTTGGACTGAAAAGGTATACAAAGCAGATAATACAATGGAGTGTGGAATTACAAAAAGGTCATGGAGTGGAAACACGTCTCCTCAAGTGACATCTCTTTCTATGACTAGTGTTAGTATCTCTCATACCATATCGACTGCTTACTAATCAACATCTGAGAATGCTATCTGCCCCAGTCTTCATGCATCTAGCCCACTGACTGCCCCAGTCCATCGGCTCGACGACATTTCCATTGTTTATTTTATTTTTTTGTACCCTAACTTTTGCCTAGACCGCCTTTTCAGTTTTTCAGCCTAGCGGGTTGCTCTAACTTTTGCCTAGACTATCTTTTCAGATTTTCAGCCTAACGAGCTTTTCTTTTTTTCATTTTTCACTTTTTTTCTTTCTTCTTGGGAAATGCGTTCAAGCATAATACTTTTTGACTGCATCTGAGTTTACAGGGAGTGGAAGATCTTCCTCATCCATCCTGGTGAGAATTAAAGCTCCTCCCGAAAAGGCCTTTTTCACAACGTAAGGTCCTTCGTAGTTCGGGGTCCACTTCCCTCGATGATTGACACACTGTCACACGCGCGTCAAAAAGCGAGTGCACGACAACTCGAGTATCGTCACATAAGGACTCTTGAATTGTTATTAATCACAGAAAATCAGTTTGGTGTTTAGAAAATAGAACAAAGCAGAGCGGAAAAACAGGGCAAATTAAGTGATTATCAAATAATACAAAGACGATCAATCTGCTGTTCGGTTTCCCACTATCATCGGTTCATGTAATTCCATGCCCTAAGCGGATTCTAATCCCTTTTCGATTGTAGCATCGATTAACAAGCGAAACGACGCTACGGGACATATGTTCCTAATTCTGAATTAAGCAACCGGATGAAGCTTTCGTGAATTAAGTAAACACGATTGAACGCACACGAATTAAGCAAACGCGATTAAGTTTAGGAACATAAAATCATCGAAAATTAATCAACACTAATTCGATACAAACTGAATTAAGCAAACAGAGAATATAGAATAGTATTGAAGGAGAGAAGGAAATTCAATCGGGAATTACAAAACCTCAAGTGTCGACAAAGCCGACATACAAGAGATTAATCTAGGGAGATTAGTTCTCCATCAAAGACATAACAAAAATCTAAAAGTACAGTGTAAACAGTGAAAATCTGGATCCTTTTTCTGTCTGCTGCGCTTCTGTTTTATAGAGAGGCTGCGCGTCACGACCGTGATGGCCGTCACGGCCAGGTCATGATTGCTTCTGCCAAGGGCGCTAGTTCAAATTCTTGCCTGTCAAGGTCGTGATACATTCTGACTTTGGGTGCTGATCTGCCACGACCGTGACCTCCATCACGGCTAGGCCGTGACCAATTATGTTCTTCATTGTCTTCCCATCACGCCCGTGATGGGCATCACGGCCAGGCCGTGATCCTCTCTGATCTCTCCGGTCTTCTCATCACGGCCGTGACCATTGTCACGGCTAGGCCGTGATGCTTTCTGACTTCAGGGTCTTCATATCACGCCCGTGATGGGCATCACGGTCAGGCCGTGATGCTTTCTGTCCTTCCCTTCATGCTCTCCTTATCAGCCTGAAAACATGAGATAGAAATAAGTGCTTTATTTGACTCAAAACTAGCTAAAATATCCTAAAACCACTTAAGGGACTCAAAACCTTGCTTGAGGACAATCGGGTCTAATTTGGACGAAAATGAGATATAATTAGCACAAAACCACGGTCATAATAGCCATAAAACTAGATGAGCCAGCGGCTTATCAAAATACCCCAAACTTGAACCTTGCTTGTCCCCAAGCAAACTAAAACTCAAAAAGACTCAAGACTTGGCAAGCTTAAAGGATTCAATCAATTTCGCACAGATTTCAAGCAATTCATCAAAACAATTTTCCTTCAATGTTCCCCCCTTTTAACAATGTAATCCCCACAATCATTTACTCTAAACATCTGAGAATTTCGTCATTCAAGCAATCATTAATCCAAGCAAGGGATCTAAGTTACACACAAAAGGGAGATCACCAAATTCAAACAATTGCCTTCCTCACAAGGGCATTTAACATTTCACTCAATCGCTCAATTTTTGTCTAGGCTATCAACTTTTTACTCAATTCACATTTCAAGAGCACTTCCCATGAATTTGATTTTCATCTCAATCAAGGTTCCCACGAAAACATGCATGCAACATCAAGAGGTCTTTTAAAGGCTGTAATGGGGCCTGGCTAAGGGTAGAATATTCAAAGTTACTAGGCTTAAGACCCTAGGAACTAAGAGAGCATGAGCGTTTTGATACATTGAATTTCCACTCAAGTTCCTTTTCCATTTTTCCTTATGCGTTGGGTGACTACAACCTTTTTCCCTTGATACCATTTTTTTTTTCTGTTTTGCCCCTTTTCTTTTGGTAATTCTTCTTCTTTTTCTCTTTTTTTTTTATTCTTGCCTTTGGCTTCAACCTTTATGATTTTCTTTTTCTCAACCCAGAATGGCATATCACACCTTGTAGCCACCCCAAACTTAGTTTCTTACAAACCTTCTCTTGCTCATGCTCTCCTAATCCTAAGATCGGGTTAACATGGTTTTTCCAGATTTTGGCTCATAACATAGGGTTATCAAGAAACAATAGGCTTATTAGGCTCAATGGGGCTAACTAGGGAACATGCATTAGGGGTGGTTAAATTTAGGCCAAGTAGCTAATTCAAAGAAAATTGCCTAAATCATCTGATGCAATCACATAAACATGCAAACCAAGAAGAGACTCAAGCAAATTCGGGAAAGTGCAACTTGAAAGCGATTCACACAGTTAGAACATGTTGGAGGCTCAAATTCCTCACCTGGACATTTTGCAACTGTTTGACCGAGATTTTATCCCTAGTGTGTGCACCCCTTCACCCCAAACTCATCATAAATCATGCAATTACAATGAAATATCTCAAAATTCAGTTCTCAATTTTTCACATGGGGGTTACTTTCCAATTTTTAAAACCTAGGGGGAATCATTAACATATATCATGCAATCAATCTGTGCTAAATCAACAAAATCTACCAAGCTTGCCGACACAACACTCACACATATGCTATTGAGCTTCTCAAATTATTCAAGAGCTAAAAGAAAACAAAACAAAAACAAAAAACAAATGATACAAATAATTGGTTCCCTCCCCCACACTTAAAACATAAATTGTCCTCAATGAAAGAACATAAATATCATATCAGAGTGAGGGAAAGGAGAGGGTGCTCCCTGATCAAGTTGCAGTGTAGGTGGGAGCTTCCAAGGAGAGCTCCTCAACAGTAGCATCTTCAGGCACCGAGCTCTCATGGAATAGCTTCAAGCGCTGCCCGTTAACCTTGAAGGCCTTGTTGCTACCTGCACTTGTAATTTCTACTGCACCATGAGGAAAAACATTAGTAACAACAAATGGGCCAATCCACTTGGATCGAAGTTTCCCAGCCATCACTTTCAGGCGGGAGTTAAACAGTAAGACCTGTTGGCCCACAGAGAATTCCTTCCTAGCAATCATCCTATCATGGAAGTGCTTGGTTTTCTCTTTATAAATCCGAGAGCTTTCATAGGCTTCTAGCCTAAGCTCTTCAAGCTGCTGTAATTGGAGTTTCCTTTCGATGCCAGCTTTTTGCATTTCCAAATTACAGCACTTGACTGCCCAATAAGCACGGTGCTCAACTTCCACAGGCAGATGACACGCCTTACCGAACACAAGTCTGTAGGGGGACATCCCTATTGGTGTCTTAAAAGCTGTTCTTTAAGCCCAAAGTGCGTCTTCTAGACGGCGGCTCCAGTCCCTCCTACTTGGTTGCACCACTTTTTCTAAGATCTGTTTGATCTCCCTGTTTGAGATCTCAGTCTGCCTATTAGTCTGGGGATGATATGCAGTGGAGACCCTGTGCACAACTCCGTACTTCCGTAGTAAGGCTTCCATGGTGCGGTTACAGAAATGAGTGCCTTGGTCACTGATGATAGCACGAGGTATGCCAAACCTGCAAAAAATATTGGACTTGACAAAATTTGCAACAACTTTAGAATCATTAGTTGATAAGCCTCTGGCTTATCTAGTTTTATGACTAGATGAACTAGGGTTTATGTGCCAATTAGTCGAGTTCACTCTCGTTTTCGCCCAAATTTGCCTTGTTTTGTTCCTAAGTTGGACTTTGACTCGTTTTGAGTCTTTTGTGTAGTTTTTAGCTTATTTTGGATAGAATTATGCTTTTGGTTGCTTTTGGTGTTTTCAGGTCAATAAGTGAAGCTCTGGGAGTCAAGGAAAGTCAAGAAGCAGTGGAAAAAGCACTTCTGGAGATGCTCGCCTCGCGAGTGTATGCTCGCCTCGCGATCCTGAACATCAGATAAAGCAGGAACAGTCATCACTCTGGCTCGCCCCGCGAACAGTATACTCACCTCGCGAATCATGAAGACCTGGAAGTCAGAGACCATCACGGCCTAGCCGTGATGAAGGTCACAGCCTAGAATTGAAGTCTCGCCCGGCGAAAAGAATCTTGCCCCGCGAGAGTTTGAAGACCTTGGAAGACAGAGACCATCACGGCCTAGCCGTGATGAAGGTCACGGCTGTGACAGATTGAAATTGGAAGACTCGCCCCGCGAACACACTCTCGCCTCGCGAAAATCCAAACTTGAATGCGCGCCAAAGCTAAAATTTGCCTCGCGAATGAATGCTCGCCCCGCGAGCGGGCAAGATTCAGAATCCTTATTTAAAGGCTGTTTCAGATCAGAATTAAGGGAAGTTTATCCACTTGTTTAGATCAGTAGTTACGAATCCTTGTTTCTTCTTTGGAGCTGCGTCTCCTCTTTTCTTTTTATTTTACGATGGTGATTATGTCCGATTGTTTGTCTATGAGCATGAGGAACTAATCCCCTCATCCGAGGGATCAATGAAGCCACCCATGGCGGTATAGTGTTCATGTGATGTATGTTTTTCTCCCCTTCTCTCACTGAATGTTTTCCAATTCTGATTTGAATGCGTTGATCATATGTTTTGCGTGATTAACTAGTTAAACGTGTTTGAGGCCGAACGGCGATTCGCGTTTTAGAATTTGGATTAGAATCACTAATAGAATAATGAGCACGACAGTGGATTTAGGAGATTAGTGCAACCTTATAGGGAACAAGAATTAATCAAATTCGAGATTAGGATTATGAGACTTAGTAAGTAATTAATCCAATCGTCGAATACGTCCTATTGAGCACGACAGTAGATATAGGAGAATTTGGGGGTCCCGGTTGACATTGTAATTGAACTTAGGGAGGAATTCATCATCACTTGGGAACTATACATGATTGGGTAGTGGATTTGAGACCTTGGATATTTTAATTTCAGATTTTTAGTTAATTATTTTATTAGATTTGTTAATTTGAATTCAATCCTATCTTCTCTCTCAACCACCTTCTGTAACTTGACCAAACGTATCGGATTTCCCGCGGATTAGTCGAATTGGTAGCCCAATCCCTGAGTTCGACCTCGGTAATTACTTACCGTGTTTCTTTTATTACTTGCGACGACCCGGTACACTTGCCGGCGACATCAACAAGTTTTTGGCGCCGTTGCCGGGGATTGGCATAGCCAGTTTTCCTAATTTTTAGGAAATTTGATTGATTGGTTAAGTTGATTTTTATTTTTATTTTTCTGTTATTTCTTTATTATTTCTCTCTACTTCTTTGATTCCACTTGGTCTTGCTGTGTTTTTGTATGCGAGGTACCCTCTCACAAGAGGACTTGCTATTTGATTCGGAGATCACCAAGACCGAGAAGCGCTTAAGGAAAGAAGCCAGAGAGCGAAAGAGGATTGAAGCAATTGCTATCGAGAGGATGGCCGAAGAAAATCCTCCTCCTCCTCCTCGTTACAAGCCTCTCTTCGAGTACGATCTACCCAGTTTGGGAGATTGTGATTCTTCTATCATGAGGGCCAACCTGAATACAGACTCTTTCAGAGTGGAAGCATGTGTCACATTCCAGATCCGTGAGAATCAGTTTGATGGGAGTGGCAAACAGGACCCTCATAGACACATCACTCGCTTCCTTGAAGCTTGTGACTTACAGAAGACAAGAGGAGTCTCACAAGATGAGTTTCGCTTGCAGCTTTTCCCTCTCTCTCTTAGGGATGTCGCTCGCGATTGGGTTGGCATGACTTGGATAGGAACAAAGATCAGAACTTGGGAGAAAATGGCACAAAAGTTCCTAACCAAATATTTTCCTCCTCAGAAAGCGGCACAAGCAAGAATAACCGTTACATCTTTCAGGCAGACAGAAGATGAAACCTATAATGAAGCTTGGGAAAGGTACAGTGGGTTATTGAGAAGATGCCCTTCAGCGTTCTTTGACCCAGTCTCCAAAGTTCAGCATTTCTTTAACGGGTTGAGGGGACGCTATCAGATGAACTGTGATGCCGCAGCTGGCGGTTCTTTTTCCTACTTATCAGCTGAGGATGGATGGGCATTATTGGAGAAGATGTCATATAATGATTACAACCGTGGAAGGGAAACCTCAAATGGAATCAGTTCTGGGACAATGGAGGCCATTCTTGAGCAAAACAGATTGTTGAAGATGCAGATTGAGGCTTTGTCTGGGAACAAGAAAGTTAATGCGATACACGAGGGGATGCCTCCGGGTTGTGACAATTGTAATGGAGATCATGACACTCGGAGTTGTCCGCTGAATTTCTCCCAAGAACATGTGGACTCATGCCACAACTTCTATGACACCGTGCCCCGGAACAACTATCGAGAGGAATGCATGAATGACTACAATCGAGAATCAGAATAGGGGGTATATGAGGAGAGACCATCCGGGTTTCGCTTGGAGTAATGCTAGTGGTGGTCTATCCGGGCAGCAAAATCCTCAACAGAATTGGCAACAACCTCCACAGGGTCTGAGGCCAAACATTGGAATTCAGCAGCGCAATACCCAAAGCAGCTCTTTCGGGGCCTAATCAGTTGCAAATAACAGATGATGGAAGGCAACCTTGGGAGTTGGCTTTTGAGAAGTTGTCAACCTTTACAGGCACAGCTTTAGAGAAGGTGAATGCGACAATTGACAAGTGGGCAACGCATACAGGGGCGGCAATTCACAATCTAGAGACACAGATGGCCCAAATCGCAAAGCAACTAAATGAGCGTCTCCCAGGCACTTTCCCAGGTGATACAGAGAACAACCCTAAGAATCAATGCAATGCCATAACAACTAGAAGCGGAAGGGTGTTAGAATCTAACAGGGGTGCAATTAGTTCTCAGGAAGACAAGGCCCCGGAACAACCGCATGTTGAGGAAGAGCAACCTGAGAAAGAAGAGTTGGTAAGTGACAAGGCACCGAAGCAAGGGGGAAAGCTGAAACTTGTAGATGAAGAGTTCCGAAAGAAGAAGTGGGTTGAACCCCAAGACCTCCCGCCTTACATGAAGGTACCGTATCCTGAAAGATTGAAGAAGCCTCAACAGGATAAGCAATTCAATAAGTTCCTTGATGTCTTCCGAAAACTTCAAATTAACATTCCATTCGCGGAAGCCTTGGAACAGATGCCATCATATGCCCGGTTTATGAAGGATCTTCTCACCAAGAAACGGAGAATAGTGGATGAGGAAACGGTTGCTTTGACCGAGGAGTGTAGTGCCATTCTTCAGAGAAAACTCCCTCCAAAGTTGAAGGATCCCGGTTCCTTTTCGATACCATGTACCATTGGGGAGATGACTGTAGGGAAGGCATTGTGTGATCTAGGGGCAAGCATCAACTTGATGCCCCTCTCTATGATGAAGAGGTTGGGAATCAAAGAATTCAAGGATACACGGATGTCGCTCCAACTAGCCGACCGCTCTATAAAATATCCTTATGGGGTGGTCGAAGACTTGTTAGTAAAGGTGGACAAGCTTATATTTCCGGCGGACTTTGTAGTGCTTGATATGGAAGAAGACGCCGAGATCCCTCTCATATTGGGTAGGCCCTTCTTGGCCACTGGGGGTGCCTTGATAGATGTGCGACAAGGGAAACTCACTCTAAGGGTGCAAGATGATGAGGTAGTCTTCAATCTCTTTGAAGCAATGAAGCACCCTGCAGAGAGGACGGAAGTGTATCGTGTGGATATGGTGGATCCAACTGTCAAGGCAAAGGCAACTAGAGAAGCCCATGGTTCCTCACTTACTCAAGTGTTGGTTAAATCCCATGATGATGATAGAGAGGAAAGAGGCCCTTTGGGGGATGAGGTCTATCTTGAATGGTTAAAAGACATGGAAGCCATACCGAGTCTCCCAGAGGATGAATGTGCAAGGGAAGAGAGCGACAACAAGGGCATGGAAAAAGAGGATAAAGCACCAAAGTTGAAAGGTGGCACAACCGTGGTGGTCAATGCAGACAATGAGTTGATCCCAAAAAGGACCATCACGGGGTGGAGAGTTCGTGCTGATTATAGAAGGATGCTGGACTTAAATGAGTTGTCCGGGAACAGCATGCGATCATATGAAAGGGCAAGAGCCTACAGGAAACGGATTGAGGCAGGGCATGGCAAGCAGTTTCTTCCTCCGGAGTAACCCTCTGGGGTGACTTGAGTCAGGCTCGGGACGTTAAACAAGCGCTACTTGGGAGGCAACCCAAGCTAGGTATCCTTTATTTCTAGTTCTATCATTTTAATTTATATAAAATAAAAAAAAACTTGATTCGCCACGCGAATCCACATTGGCCGCGCGAGACAGAAAGCCCTGAATCTCTGGGATTGCTCACTTTTCTGTCTCGCGTCGCGAGGTCTACTTTCGCCTCGCTATTCTGGGCATCATCATCTGTTGGAATTCCAGATTCTCCTCGCGAGTGATATCTCGCCTCGCGAATCTGCAATTAAGGTTTTAAACTGCAGGAGTTCTTCCAGGATGCTATGCAACAGAAGGAAGGCCGTGAGACCAATTGGATGAGGAGGCAACCATGGAAACTTGATCAGGGAGTATTCTCTCCTCTCCTCACCTTTGTTTTGTTTTTGTTTTTGCTTTTTGTTTTGTTTTTGTTTGTCACTCTTGAATAATTTGAGAAGATCAAGAGTTTTTGTATGAATGTTGTGTCAGCAAGCTTGTTGGATTTTAATTAGATTGAGCGTAGATTGATTGCATGAATTATTTTGATCATTGATGATTTCCCCCTAGGTTCTGAAATTAGAAAAGTTGATCCCCATGTGAAAAATGGAAAACTGAACTTTGAGAATTTTATTGTGATTACTTGATTTATGATAAGTTTGGGGTGAGGGGGTACACACACTAGGAATTGTATCTCGGTTAAACAATTTGCAAAATGTCCAGGTGAGGATTTGAGCCTCCAACTTTGTTTTTGACTGTGTGAATCACTATTAAGTTGCACTTTCCCGGATTTGCTTGAATCTCTTTATGGTTTGCATAGCTATGTGTTGCATCAAATGATTTAGGCAATTTTCTTTGAAATAGCTTCTTGGCCTAAAAAGAACCATCCCTAATGCATGTTCCCTAGTTATCCACATTGAGCCTAATTAGCCTATTGTTTCTTGATGACCCTATACTATAAGCCAAAAATCTGAAAAACCATGTTAACCCAATCTTAGGATTAGGAGAGCATGGAAGATTAGCAAGAGAAAGGTTGTGAGAAACTAAGTTTGGGGTGGCTACAAGGTGATATGTCATTTTGGTTGAGAAAAAGAAAAATAAAGGTTGAAACCCAAGGCGAAAAAAAAAAAGAGAAAAAAGAAAATGGGTGATGAAAAGCATTGAATATGTGCCAAAAAGGGCAAAGAAAATAAATATAAAAAGGAAGAGGTGTGTAGCCACCAAATGCAAGGAAGAGAATAATATGAGAGTGAATTCAATTGGTGTGATACTAGTTTCATGCTCTCATTGATCCTAGGGACTTAGCCTCTATCCTTTGAATATCTTACCTTGAGCCAGGCCCCATTACAACCTTTAAAAGACCTTCTGATGTTGCATGCATGTTTTCGTGGGAACCATTTTTGAGATGAAAATCAAATTCATGGGAAGTGCTCTTGGAATGTGAAGTTGAGTGAAAAGTTGATAGCCTAGACGAATTTGAGCGAATGAGTGAAATTTTACATACCCTTGTGAGGAAGGCAATTGTTTGAAATTGGTGATCTTCCTTTTGTGTGTGACCCTGATCCTCAACTTAGATTAATGATTGCATGAATGATGAAGTTCTCAATTGTTTAAAGTAAATGAATGTGGGGATTACATTAATGTAGGGGGGAGATCATTGGAGAAAAACTGTTTTGATTGCATGAAATTTGTGCGAAATCAATTGATTCCTTTAGGCTTGCCAAGTCTTAAGTCCTTTTTGAGTTTTAGCTTGCTTGGGGACAAGCAAGGTTTAAGTTTGGGGTGTTTTGATAAGCCTCTGGCTTATCTAGTTTTATGACTAGATGAACTAGGGTTTATGTGCCAATTAGTCGAGTTCACTCTCGTTTTCGCCCAAATTTGCCTTGTTTTGTTCCTAAGTTGGACTTTGACTCGTTTTGCGTCTTTTGTGTAGTTTTTAGCTTATTTTGGATAGAATTATGCTTTTGGTTGCTTTGGTGTTTTCAGGTCAATAAGTGAAGCTCCGGGAGTCAAGGAAAGTCAAGAAGCAGTGGAAAAAGCACTTCTGGAGATGCTCGCCTCGCGAGTGTATGCTCGCCTCGCGATCCTGAACATCAGATAAAGCAGGAACAGTCATCACTCTAGCTCGCCCCGCGAACAGTATACTCGCCTCGCGAATCATGAAGACCTGGAAGTCGAGACCATCACGGCCTAGCCGTGATGAAGGTCACAGCCTAGAATTGAAGTCTCGCCCCGCGAAAAGAATCTCGCCCCGTGAGAGTTTGAAGACCCTGGAAGACAGAGACCATCACGGCCTAGCCGTGATGAAGGTCACGGCTGTGACAGATTGAAATTGGAAGACTCACCCCGCGAACACACTCTCGCCTCACGAAAATCCAAACTTGAATGCGCGTCAAAACTAAAATTCGCCTCGCGAATGAATGCTCGCCCCGCGAGCGGGAAAGATTCAGAATCCTTATTTAAAGGCTGTTTCAGATCAGAATTAAGGGAAGTTTATCCACTTGTTTAGATCAGTAGTTACGAATCCTTGTTTCTTCTTTGGAGCTGCGTCTCCTCTTTTCTTTTTATTTTACGATGGTGATTATGTCCGATTGTTTGTCTATGAGCATGAGGAACTAATCCCCTCGTCCGAGGGATCAATGAAGCCACCCATGGCGGTATAGTGTTCATGTGATGTATGTTTTTCTCCCCTTCTCTCAATGAATGTTTTCCAATTCTGATTTGAATGCGTTGATCATATGTTTTGCGTGATTAACTAGTTAAACGTGTTTGAGGCCGAACGGCGATTCGCGTTTTAGAACTTGGATTGGAATCACTAATTGAATAATGAGCACGACAGTGGATTTAGGAGATTAGTGCAACCTTATAGGGAACAAGAATTAATCAAATTCGAGATTAGGATTATGAGACTTAGTAAGTAATTAATCCAATCGTCGAATACGTCCTATTGAGCATGACAGTGGATATAGGAGAATTTGGGGGTCCCGGTTGACATTGTAATTGAACTTAGGGAGGAATTCATCATCACTTGGAAACTATACATGATTGGGTAGTGGATTTGAGACCTTGGATATTTTAATTTCAGATTTTTAGTTAATTATTTTATTAGATTTGTTAATTTGAATTCAATCCTATCTTCTCTCTCAACCACCTTCTGTAACTTGACCAAACGTATCGGATTTCCCGCGGATTAGTCGAATTGGTAGCCCAATCCCTGAGTTCGACCTCGGTAATTACTTACCGTGTTTCTTTTATTACTTGCGACGACCCGGTACACTTGCCGGCGACATCAACATTAGTCCTAGTGGGGATAGCTTCCACCTACTTTGAAACATAGTCAACAGCCAATAAAATATAGAGAAAGCCAAAAGATGCAGGGAAAGGACCCATAAAGTCAATTCCCCACACATCAAACACCTCATAGAAAAGCATAGGTTGCTGAGGCATTTCACTCTTACGAGTGATGGTTGTGCCTGCTGTCTGACACTCCTTACAAGTCCGGTAGACCTCATAAGCATCTCTAAAAATGGTGGGCCAGTAAAAACCAGAGTCTAGGACTTTTCTTGCAGTCCTTTGTGGCCCAAAGTGTCCCCCTACTTGAGAGGCATGAGAAAAGTGCAAAATAGACTCAATCTCATAGTCGGGGACACATCTCCTAATCACCTGATCACTACCAAATTTCCAAAGATATGGATCATCCCAAACATAGTACTTGGCATCACTCTTGAGTTTGTGAATTTGTGACCTAGTTGCTCCTGTCGGAAAGACACCGGCAACTAGGTAATTAACAATGTCAGCAAACCAAGGAGTTACCCCATGTAACTGTAAAAGCTGCTCATCAGGAAAGTCATCATGAATGGGGGAAGGATCCTCATCCCTCTCTATCCTACTCAAGTGATCAGCCACTAAATTTTCAGCTCCACTCTTGTCTTTTATCTCCACATTAAACTCTTGGAGCAACAACATCCACCGAATCAATCTTGGCTTTGCTTCTGGTTTCTTCAACAAGTACTTCAGAGCTGCATGGTCAGTGAAAACAATAACCTTGGAACCTAGCAAATATGATCTAAATTTATCAAGAGCAAAAACAATAGCTAAGAGTTCCTTTTCGGTAGTGGTGTAATTAGACTGTGCAGCATCTAAAGTCCTAGAAGCATAATAAATGACATGTGCAGCCTTGCCCACCCTTTGTGCTAGGACCGCCTCCACAGCATAGTTAGAAGCATCACACATGAGCTCAAAAGGGAGGGTCCAATCAGGGGGCTGGATGATGGGGGTAGAGGTCAATGCCTTTTTCAAGAAGTCAAATGCCTTCTTGCAGTTGTCATCAAAGTTGAACATGGCATCATTCTTCAGTAAGTTTGACAGAGGAAGAGCTATCTTGCTGAAGTCCTTTATGAAGCGTCTGTAGAAACCTGCATGACCAAGAAAAGAACGAATCTCGCGAACGTAAGATGGGTTAGGCAGTGTAGAAATCACATCAATCTTAGAAGGATCTACTGAAATACCCCTTTCAGAAATGATATGCCCCAAAACAATCCCCTGTTCAACCATAAAATGGCATTTTTCATAGTTCAAAACAAGGTCAGTTTCAATGCATCTCTCTAAAACCAAATTCAGACTATGCAAGCATGCATCAAATGAGGAACCATATACAGTGAAATCATCCACGAACACTTCCATGCAATTTTCAATAAATTCAGTAAAAATGCTAATCATGCATCTCTGGAAAGTGCCGGGAGCATTGCAAAGGCCAAATGGCATCCTCCTGTAGGCAAACGTGCCGAAGAGGCACGTGAAAGTGGTCTTTTCCTGATCCTCTGGTGCAATGTGGATCTGGAAGTAACCGGAAAAACCATCAAGGAAACAATAATGTGATTTACTGGCTAGCCGTTCAAGCATCTGATCAATGAACGACAAAGGAAAGTGATCCTTCCTAGTAGCCTGGTTCAGCCTCCTATAATCAATGCACACTCTCCAGCTATTCTGGACTCTAGTGGGAACAAGCTCATTGTTTTCATTTTTTACCATTGTGAGGCCAGATTTCTTGGGTACAGCTTGCACTGGGCTCACCCAACTACTATCGGAGATAGGGTATATGATACCCGCATGCAGGAGTTTTGTCACCTCCTTCTTGACAACATCCAGAATTAATGGATTGAGCCGCCTTTGGGGCTGCCTAACTGGTTTAGCCCCATCCTCCAATAGAATCCTATGCATACATATGGAGGGGCTAATTCCTGGGATATAGGCCAAGGTCCAACCAATCGCCTTCTTGTGCTTCTTCAGAACCTCCAAGAGCTTAGCTTCCTGGTCAGAGTCAAGGCTAGAGGAAATTATAACTGGAAGTTTTTCATTCCTCTCCAGATAAGCATACTTCAGATTCCCAGGAAGTGGCTTAAGCTCTAAGGAGGGTGGCTGCTCAACAGATGGTATGTTTGGGGCAGCCGGGCTGTCAAGAACTTCACCAACGGATGACTTCACTCACACTATCACCCTGCAAGGTAACATCAATCTCAGCACAAACAATATAAGGGTTAGTGTTAGTATAGTCAGTACATGAATAAACATCATTAAAATCAGAAATAGATGGAAAATCAGCAACCAAGTCATCATAGGTGTCATCAACAATTTCAGAGAGCAACTCTATTTGAAAGACAGAGTGCTCTTCCAAGGGATGCTTCATAGCATCGAAAATGTTGAATTTTGCAATAATGTCACCAAACTCCATGGACATGGTTCCATCATCAACATCAATCTTTGTCTTCGCCATCTTCATGAACGGTCTGCCCAGGATGATTGGTGATCTGCTTGAATTTGTTTCCCCTGCCATGTCCAGGATGTAAAAATCAGCAGGGAAAATCAAATCATCAACTTGTACCAGCACATCTTCTACCACTCCAATGGGGCGAGCATTGGTCCTGTTGGCCAACTGGATAGTGAGACCTGTATGTTGCAAAGGACCCAGATCAAGGTTGTTGATAACAGAGGTGGGCATGACATTTATGGAGGCTCCCAAATCCAACATGCAATTGTCGAATTTGCTGTCTCCAATGGTGCATGGAATAGTAAAAGTTCCCGGATCCTTGTACTTCTGTGGCAGTGCCTGAGTGAGGGCTGAAACTGTAACCTTCTAAGGAGCAAGTTTAGGCTGAATGAGGGCTGAAACATTTCGCCCCAAATTCACTCTCTCATTACCCTTCAACCTTATCTTGTGGGTGCACAAGTCCTTCAGAAACCTTGCGTACTTCGGAACCTGCTTGATCACATCAAGGAGCGGAATGTTTACCGTCACATTTCTGAACACGTCTAGAATCTCCCTCTCCTTGTCTTCCTCAACAACATTTTTATTCTTTAGCACTCTTTGCGGGAAGGGGATCGGTGGCACGTACTCTTTTTCAACCTCAACAACAGTAGGAGGCTCGGGTGTTACCTCAACAGTTTCCTTATCTTTTTCCGGGGCTGCCTCCACAACCTTCCCGGATCTCAAAGAAATGACACTCACATTAGGATTTGGAACATTATGATTCACCACTGTTTATGCAGGTAGTTGGTTCGATCCTTGGGCTTGCTGCATGGCATTCATGGAGGTGGCAAGCTGTCCAATCTGTGTCTGTAGAGCATGAATGCTAGAGTCTGTTCGCTGCTGAAACTGGAGATTTTGTGCAGCCATTTGCTTGACAAGGTCCTCTAGTGAAGGTCTAGAAGGTGCAGAGGTGGTCACTTGGGGAGGATTCTGTGGTGGTGCCAACGGCTGTTGCTGCTGTGCAGATGAGTTCCTATACCGGAGGTTCGAATGGTTTCTCCAGTTGGGGTGGTACCTATTAGTGGAGAGGTCAGGAACGCTGTACCGGTTCTGATTGTTGCCTTGATTGTAGAGATTGGCTGCATAAGCTTGAGGCAAATCAGTGACCGACTCATCCTTCAGAATAGGGCATGCATCGGACACATGCTCAGGAGAAGTACAAATACCACATACCCTTGTTGTCTGAACTCTGTCCACTGCCAACTGTTTCACTAGAGAAGTGAGCTCATCAATTCTGGTTTCAAGGGCCTTGTTGGAAGAAGAAACATGGATCTCATTCACACCCCTTGTCTCGATAGAGTTGTTTCTGGTTGTGAACTGTTGGGAGTTGAGTGACATATTCTCAATCAATTGCTTAGCAGCGGCTGGGGTCTTATCAACAAGTGCTCCCCCACTAGCAGCATCCAAAATATTTCTGTCCATCGGTAGCAATCCCTCATAGAAGTATTGAATGAGCAGCTGCTCGGAAATCTGATGCTGAGGGCAACTGGATACCAACTGCTTGAATCTCTCCCAATACTCAGCCAACGACTCATTGCTTTGTCTGATGCCACATATCTCCTTTCGGATTGATGCAGCTCTGGAGGCAGGAAAGTACCTCTCTAGGAAGACCTTCTTCAAATCATTCCAAGTTGTAACAGAATTTGGCTCCAGATAGTACAGCCAATCCTTTGCAGCGTCCTGCAATGAGAATGGAAAGGCTCTCAGCTTGATATGATCTTCAGTTATTCCCTCCGGTCTCAAGGGTGTAAAGCAGACAACCTGGAATTCCTTCAGATGTTTATGTGGATCCTCACCTGCAAGACCACTAAACCTTGGCAACAAGTGTATTAAACCAGATTTTAGTTCAAAAGGAGAGCAACCACATCAGCATACTCAATACACAAATCATTATAATTAACATCAGGGGCAGCAAGCTGTCTTAATGTTCTTTGATCAGCCATGTTATTAGAAACAGGTGCAGAATTAGAATTACTACTAGTGCTAGCCCGAATTTCTCCATGGCGTGTGTGCAAAGCTCTTTCAATTTCAGGATCAAAATCACACAAGTCAGAGCAAGTAGACAGCCAAACTAATTCAACAGAAAACAGAAAAACGAAAAATGCGAAAATAACAAACCAGAGTCCCCGGCAACGGCGCCAATTTTGACACACTGTCGCACGCGCGTCAAAAAATGAGTGGTTTACAAAACTGTAGTAGAGCGCGACAACTCGAGTATCATCTCACAAGGACTCTTGAATTGTTATTAATCACAGAAAATCAGTTTCTTTTTTTTTTTTTGGGGGGGGTTGAAATTGTTTAGAAAACAGAACAAAGCAGAGCGGAAAAACAGGGCAAATTAAGTGATTATCAAATAATACAAAGACGATCAATCTGCTGTTCGGTTTCCCACTATCATCGGTTCATGTAATTCCATGCCCTAAGCGGATTCTAATCCCTTTTCGATTGTAGCATCGATTAACAAGCGAAATCGACGCTACGGGACATATGTTCCTAATTCTGAATTAAGCAAACGGATGAAGCTTTCGTGAATTAAGTAAACACGATTGAACACACGCGAATTAAGCAAACGCGATTAAGTTTAGGAACATAAAATCATCGAAAATTAATCAACACTAATTCGATACAAACTGAATTAAGCAAACAGAGAATATAGAATAGTATTGAAGGAGAGAAGGAAATTCAATCGGGAATTGCAAAACCTCAAGTGTCGGCGGAAGCCCATTACAGCAGATTAATCTAGGGAGATTAGTTCTCCATCAAAGACATAACAAAAATCTAAAAGTACAGTGTAAACAGTGAAAATCTGGATCCTTTTTCTGTCTGCCACGCTTCTGTTTTATAGAGAGGCTGCGCGTCACGGCCAGGTCGTGATTGCTTCTGCCAAGGGCGCCAGTTCAAATTCTTGCCTGTCACGGCCGTGATGCATATCACGGCCAGGCCGTGATACATTCTGACTTTGGGTGCTGATCTGCCACGGTCGTGACCTCCATCACGGCTAGGCCGTGACCAATTCTGTTCTTCATTGTCTTCCCATCACGCCCGTGATGGGCATCACGGCCAGGCCGTGATCCTCTCTGATCTCTCTGGTCTTCTCATCATGGCCATGACCATTGTCACGGCTAGGCCGTGATGCTTTCTGACTTCAGGGTCTTCATATCACGCCCGTGATGGGCATCACGATCAGGCCGTGATGCTTTCTGTCCTTCCCTTCATGCTCTCCTTATCAGCCTGAAAACATGAGATAGCAATAAGTGCTTTATTTGACTCAAAACTAGCTAAAATATCCTAAAACCACTTAAGGGACTCAAAACCTTGCTTGAGGACAATCGAGTCTAATTTGGGCGAAAATGAGATATAATTAGCACAAAACCACGGTCATACTAGCCATAAAACTAGATGAGCCAGCGGCTTATCAATGATCCTTTTGGATTGGTAGAATCTTTTTAAGCACTAGGTCACCCTCCCGAAATTGTCGTGGGCGTACCTTCTTCTCAAAAGCTCTCATAAACCTTCTCTGGTACAATTGACCATGACACAATGCCCCTAATCTCTTCCCTTCAATGAGGTTCAACTGGTCTAGTCGATCCTGAACCCACTCCGCTTCTTCCAGTTCTGCTTCTCTCAGTACCCTTAATGAGGGGATCTCTACTTCAATCGGGAGCACTGCCTCCATCCCATACACTAAAGAATATGGCGTTGCCCCTGTCGAGGTGCGAATAGAGGTACGATAGCCGTTCAAAGCAAAAGGTAACATCTTGTGCCAATCTTTATACGTCACTACCATCTTTTGGATAATTTTCTTGATGTTTTTATTAGCGGCCTCAACTGCCCCGTTCATCTTTGGGCGGTACGGGGAGGAATTATGATGTTTTATCTTGAAGTTTTCGCACATCTCCTTCATCATCTTGTTGTTCAAGTTGGTCGCATTATCAGTGATAATCTCACTCGGCAACCCATAACGACAAATTAATTCTCTTTTTACAAATTTGATCACGACATTCCTGGTCACATTGGGATATGATGCAACCTCAACCCACATTGTGAAATAATCAATGGCAACAAGAATGAAGCGATGCCCATTTGAGGCTTTTGGTTCGATTGGACCGATCACATCCATTCCCCACATTGAGAATGGCCAGGGTGCCGTCATGACATTCAAGGGAGCTGGCGGCGCATGAACCCTATCAGCATGTATTTGACACTTATGACACCTCTTCGCATAATTAAAACAATCTGCCTCCATTGTCAACCAGTATTGGCCAGTCCTCAAGATTTTTCTTGCCATTGCATGGCCGCTCGCATGTGTTCCGAAATATCCTTCATGGATCTCCTCAATTATCCATTTAGCTTCTTTCGCGTCAACGCATCTTAACAACACCATGTCATGATTTCTTTTGTAGAGAATACCTCCATCTAAATAGAAACCCATTGCAAGTCTTCTTAGAGTTCTTTTGTCGTTTTCGGAAATGCCCGGAGGATATTCCCTTCTTTGGATGAAGCATTTGATGTCATGGTACCATGGTTTTTTATCAGACTCTTCATCTATCACTTGACAATATGTAGGATGATCACGACTTTCCATTTTGATGAGTGGTAAGTTCCTCTCGTCACTTACTTTGAACATCGAGGACAAGGTAGACAACGCGTCAGCTAATTGGTTATCTTCTCGGGGAATATGATGGAATGTGACTTCATCAAACTGCTCAATCAAACCTTTGATGTAATCATGCTACGGGATTAACTTGGCATCTCGGGTTTCCCATTCCCCTCTTAGCTGGTGGATGACTAATGCAGAGTCCCCGTATACCTCCAGTATCCTTGCCTTTGATTCTATTGCTGCCAGGATCCCAAGCGCACAAGCTTCATATTCGGCTATGTTGTTTGTACAATCAAAGCAAAGCCTTGCAGTGACAGGGAAATAATCATTTTCCGGTGAGATTAGTATTGCCCCGATTTCATGCCCTAATGCATTAGAAGCTCCATCAAATAACAAAGTCCATTTTTCTCTTTCTGGTGATTGCTCGCGATCAAACAAAGCCATTATATCTTCATTTGGGAAATCACATTGCATCAATCCATAATCTTCTACTGGCTGATTGGCTAGATATTCTACGAGAGCACTCCCTTTTATTGCTTTTTGGGTGACATAGACAATGTCATATTCTGATAGCAGGACTTGCCAACGAGCAATTCTTCCAGTCAGAGCAGGCTTATCAAAGATATACTTGATCAGATCCATTTTGGACACCAACCAGGTAGTGTAACACAACATGTAATGCCTCAAACGGCGAGCCGCCCAAGCCAAAGCACGGCAAATGTGTTCTAATAGTGAATAGTTGGCTTCAGAACTGGTGAATTTCTTACTTAGATAATAGATGGCATGTTCTTTTCTTCCCGGCTCATCGTGTTGCCCCAACACGCAACCCATCGATTCATCTAGCACAGTCAAATACATGATGTCTTCCCGGCACTGGGGGAACCAAGACCGGAGGCTCCTGTAGGTATTGTTTGATCTTCTCAAAGGCCTTTTGACAATCTTCATTCCATGTCACTGCCTGATTTTTGTGTAGCAATTTAAAGATTGGTTCACATGTCGCGGTCAGTTGGGAGATGAACCGGGCAATGTAGTTCAATCTTCCTAAAAACCCACGAACTTCTTTCTCCGTTCGAGGTGCTGGCATATCGATGATTGCTCGAACTTTTTCAGGATCAACCTCTATTCCTCTTTGACTAACAATGAACCCCATAAGCTTGCCTGATTTCACTCCAAAAGTGCATTTGGCGGGATTCAGTCGGAGCTCAAACTTCCTTAACCGCTCAAAAAGTTTCTGCAGATTGTCAACATGGTCATCTTCGGATCTGGACTTGGCGAACATGTCATCTACATAAACTTCTATCTCCTTATGCATCATGTCATGGAATAAAGCCACCATAGTCCGCTGATATGTTGCCCCAGCATTTTTCAAGCCAAATGGCATAACCTTGTAGCAAAAGTGATCAGCCTATGGCTCATCTAGTTTTTAACTAGTAAGACCGTGGTTTTATTCAAGTTTAATCTCGTTTTCGCCCAAATTTGGATGTAATTGTCCTCAAGTAACATTTTGAGTCTCTTAAGTAGTTTTAGGGTATTTTAGTTGATTTTGAGTCAAATAAGGCATTTACTGCTATTTCATGTTTTCAAGTTAATAAGAAGAGCAAAAGGGAAGGACACTGAAAGCAGAAGCCATCACGCCCAGGTCGTGACACTGGTCACGGCCGTGATGAGAAGATCATGAAAGTCAGAAAGCATCACGGCCCAGCCGTGACACCCATCACGGGCGTGATGAGGAGACCAGGAAGTCAAAATTGATCACGGCCTAGCCGTGATGAAGGTCACGGCTGTGACAGATCAGCAACCATAGTCAGAATTGATCACGGCCTGGCCGTGATAGGCATCACGGCCGTGACAGGCTAGAATTTGAAAGCGCGCCCATTCCAGAATGCATCACGGCCGTGACGCGTGGCCAACCTATATAAGGAGCGCAGAACAGACAGAAAATGGATCCAGTTTTTACTATTTACAATATACTTTTTAGGTTTTTGTCATATTTGAGATGGAGAACTAATCCCCTTGGATTAATCTGCTGTAATCGGTTTCCGCCGACACTTGAGGTTCTGTAATTCCCGGATTAATTTGCTTCTCCCTTTCAATATTATTCTATATTCCTTGTTTGCTTAATTCAAGTTGTGTAGAACAAGTATTGATTTATTTCGATGATTCTATGTTCCTATACTTAATCGCGTTTGCTTAATTCGCGTGTGTTTAATCGTGTTTGCTTAATTCACGAGAGCTTCATTTGTTTGCTTAATTCGGAATTAGGAACATATATCTCGTAGCGTCAATTTCGCTTGTTAATTGCTGCTACAATCGAAAAGGGATTAGAATCAGCTTAAGGCAAGTACTTCCCATGGGTGATTATATGCAAAATTATATGCCTTATATTGATTATGAGCCATCACGCATATATTATCCTGGCTTTACTGGTGGTTATAAGTTTAGCAGTGGTTTTGGCATGTTTGGAGTGAATGATTATTCTGGCCACCCTGGTGGAGATCATGGCAGCTTGGATGAGTTGGCTTCTTTGGTGCATCAAATGACAATAAGCCAGCAACAATACCAGCCTGACCCCGCACCAGTCCAACCCAGTCTGGAGGAATTGGTGCAACAAATGGCAGAAGACACTCTTGAATTCCAACAGAGGACAGAAGCAAGTCTTCAGGATTTGGCCACTCAAATTGGTCACATTGCCTCCGCCTTGACTGCACTTCAATCACAACGTCTCCTTGAAGAGCAGTCAGATTCGCAAATAGATATTCTTGGCAATGATTCTTCTGAGCATTCTGCTTCTCAAACAGAGTTGCCTTCTGAAATTGTTGATGACACTTATTGTGATTTGGTTGCAGCTGCTAATTTTCAATCCTTTTCTGGTTTTGATGATGCTTCCTCATGTGCTGATTGTACTAACACTGACTTTTGTGTTGTGTGTGCTGAGATTGCTGCATGTATAGCAGGTGAAGGATTTGGTAATGCAGTGAGTGCAGATTGTATAGAAGACAAAGCAGCACCAGTGATCCTCTCCACTTGTTTGCCACCACCCACTGTGGAACAACCAGCGATGGAGTTCAAGCCTCTGCCTGAGAGACTGGATTTTGCATCATTGAATATGAAGGCACTATGGCCAGTCCAAGAGGTTGAACCCCATTTTTATTGGGAAGACTTTGTTGACAAGGTTGACAAGGAGGTCATCTTTGACCCAAGAGGGAGGGAGAAGTCCGCCGCACTTGGCGAGGTCACCATGATTGTCAAGCGCTCACTTTCATACTTATGCTGCATGCCATGGGGTCCGGGAGGATCATATTGCACTTTGAGCATTCCGTGGCCGCTGTATCACAGGCAGTGGGATCCCGGTGGAACCGCCTTCATGAGTCTTCCTAAACCTTTATCTTTTTAATTATCTTCGCTTTGTTTTTATGTTGCTTTGAGTCGTTTGTGTGTGAGTCTTGTGTCGGTAAGCCTGCTGGATTTTAATTGAATTTTGCATAGATTGATTGCATGATACGTGTTGACTATTGATGATTCTCCCCTAGGTTTTGAAAATTGAAAATTGACCCCCATGTGAAAAATTGAAAATTGAACTGTGAGTTATTCTATTTTGACTGCATGATTTATGATAAGTTTGGGGTGAAGGGATGCACACACTAGGGATTGAATCTCAGTCAAACAATTTGCAAAAATGTCCAGGTGAGGAATTTGAGCCTCCAACATGTTTTTAATTGTGTGAATCACTTTTGAGTTGCACTTTCCTGAATTTGCTTGAATCTCTTCATGGTTTGCATGTTTATGTGTTGCATCAAATGATTTAGGCAATTTTTCTTTGAAATAGCTACTTGGCCTAAATTGAACCAATCCCTAATGCATGTTCCCTAGTTATCCACATTGAGCCTAATAAGCCTATTATTTCTTGATGACCTTATGTTATAAGCCAAAATCTGAAAAAACCATGTTAACCCAATCTTAGGATTAGGAGAGCATGGATGCTTAGCAAGACAAGGGTTGCAAGAAACTAAGTTTGGGATGGCTACAAGGTTTAATATGTCATTATGGGTTGAGAAAAAGAAAAATAAAGGTTGGACCCAAAGGTAAAGGAAAAAGAAAAAAAAAGGGGGAAGAAGAAAAGAACAAAATGTCAAAAAGGGTATTAGAAGGAAAAGGCTGTAGTCACCCAAAGCAAAAAGAAAAATGGAAAAAGGAATTTGAGTGGAAGTTCAATGTGTCAAAATGCTCATGCTCTCTTAGTTCCTAGGGACTTAAGCCTAGTACCTTTGAATATCCTACCTTTAGCCAGGCCCCATTACAACCTTTAAAAGACCTTTTGATGTTGCATGCATGTTTTCGTGGGAATTATTTTGAGATGAAAAATCAAATTCATGGGAAGTGCTCTTGAAACGTGAAATTGAGTGAAAAGTTGATAGCCTAGACAAATTGAGCGAATGAGTGAAATGTTAAATGCCCTTGTGAGGAAGGCAATTGTTTGGAATTGGTGATCTCCCTTTTGTGTGTAACTCGGATCCTCAACTTGGATTTCTGATTGCATGAATGATGGAATTCTCAACTGTTTAAAGTAAATGAATGTGGGGAATATATTGTTGCAAGGGGGGAACATTGAGGAAAAAAATTGTTCTGTTGAAATTGCATGAAATTTGTGCAAAATTGATTGAATCTTTTAAGCTTGCCAAGTTTGAGTCTTTTTGAGTTTTAGTTTGCTTGGGGACAAGCAAAGTTTAAGTTTGGGGTATTTTGATCAGCCTCTGGCTCATCTAGTTTTTAACTAGTAAGACCGTGGTTTTATTCGAGTTTAATCTCGTTTTTGCCCAAATTTGGATGTAATTGTCCTCAAGCAACATTTTGAGTCTCTTAAGTAGTTTTAGGGTATTTTAGTTGATTTTGAGTCAAATAAGGGATTTACTGCTATTTCATGTTTTCAGGTTAATAAGAAGAGCAAAAGGGAAGGACACTGAAAGTAGAAGCCATCACGCCCAGGCCGTGACACTGGTCACGGCCGTGATGAGAAGATCATGAAAGTCAGAAAGCATCACGGCCCAGCCTTGACACCCATCACGGGTGTGATGAGGAGACCCAGGAAGTCAGAATTGATCACGGCCTAGCCGTGATGAAGGTCACGGTCGTGACAGATCAGCAACCATAGTCAGAATTGATCACGGTCTGGCCATGATAGGCATCACGGCCGTGACAGGCTAGAATTTGAAAGCGCGCCCATTCCAGAATGCATCACGGCCAGGCCGTGATGGCCATCACGGCCGTGACGCGTGGCCAACCTATATAAGGAGCACAGAACAGACAGAAAAGGGATCCAGTTTTTACTATTTACAATATACTTTTTAGGTTTTTGTCATATTTGAGATGGAGAACTAATCCCCTTGGATTAATCTGCTGTAATCGGTTTCCGCCGACACTTGAGGTTCTGTAATTCCCGGATTAATTTGCTTCTCCCTTTCAATATTATTCTATATTCCTTGTTTGCTTAATTCAAGTTGTGTAGAACAAGTATTGATTTATTTCGATGATTCTATGTTCCTATACTTAATCGCATTTGCTTAATTCGCGTGTGTTCAATCATGTTTTCTTAATTCACGAGAGCTTCATCCGTTTGCTTAATTCGGAATTAGGAACATATATCTCGTAGCGTCAATTTCGCTTGTTAATTGCTGCTACAATCGAAAAGGGATTAGAATCCGCTTAAGGTATGGAATTATATGAATCAATGATAGTGGGAAACTGAGAACAGTAGATTAATCGTTTTAATTATTGATAATCACTTATTTCTTAATTGTTTTCTCAATTTAATTTTTAATCATAAACAACCCCCCCCCCCCCCAAAAAAAAAAAAATGATTTTTCTGTTAATAACAATCCAAGAGTCCTTGAGAGACGATACTCGAGTTGTCGCGCCCTAACTACACTTTTTTCAATCACTCGCTTTTTGACCCGTGTGCAACAACGTGTCAAAAAGGCTCCCCATAAAGTGACAAATGTAGTTTTCTCCATATCTTCAGGTGCCATCTTGATCTGGTTATATCCCGAGAATCCATCCATGAAAGAGAATAATCCATGTTGAGCAGTATTATCTACAAGAACATCAATGTGAGGCAGTGGAAAGTCATCTTTTGGGCTAGCTCTATTCAGATCTCGATAGTCAACACACATTAGAACCTTTCCATCCTTCTTGGGAACAGGAACGATGTTAGAAACCCATTGAGGGTACTTTACAACTTCTAGGAAACCTGCATCCAGTTGTTTCTTGACCTCCTCCTTGATCTTTAGAGACATTTATGCTTTCATTCTCCGCAGCTTCTGCTTTACTGGAGGACACTCCGGCTTTAATGGCAATTTGTGTTCTGCTACACTGGGGTCTGACCCTGGCATGTCTTGGTACGACCATGCGAAAACATCTTTATAATCCATCAACAACTTGATCAACCTACTTCACTCATTTTCTTTCAGGGAAAGGCCAATCTTGACCTCTTTTTTTATCATTTTCAGTTCCCAAATTGATTAGTTCACTCGGCTCTTCATGGGGTCGAATTTCCCTAGCTTCTTGCTCTACCAACCTCAATAATTCAAGAGGAACTTCCCCGTCATCATCAACAACCTCATCATCATGATCAATAGGATAATCAAGATTGTATGTTGAGTTACTAACAGTGTCATTTTCAAGAGAGTCACTTTTAGATCTGCATTTTGATAGTTATCAAGGAAAGATGAATGAATAAAGGTTAAGAACGGAAAACTCCATTTATTGGTGAGGAACGATGAATAAAAGCGAAAGTAAAAAAAGAGATAAGAACATAAAGATATTGAATGCATGCATTTATTGATAAGTCATATTGAAACGGAAACAAGTAAGCCCATTACAACAAAAATCCTAAAGCCTTGGGCAGAGCTAAAGGATAAGCATTACAGAATTACGTTGAAAAAAACTCTATGGTCCTGGGGATCTCAATGACCTCCCAATTGTTGAGCTCTGTATCCGGAGGGCATGGATACACCAAATTGACACCATGATCGACGAGATAATCATCTTCAATAGCTGCTGCTTGGTCCAGGAATACGAACCCTACACTTAGGAAGCTCTGTCGAATGTCATAGATGGGAACCCTTTCAGCCTCGTATTCACGATTTTCCAGCCGAGCCAACCTCTTTCTTTTCTTCTCTTCTATAACCCTCATTTTGTCGGCCTTGGTGGGTTTATATCCCAACCCAAACCTGTCCTTGTTCTCGGTGAGCATGAGGATGTCAGTGACACCTTGGCTATTCTTCCCCAAACCACTTCCAGGTCGGTATCCTCCTTCGAGCATAACCCTAGCCATCATACAGACGCTTTAGATGACTGAGGTTTCAAGAGTGGAGCACCGTCCCCGACATAAGTGGCATTGGCAATTTCAAGCGATTGGAAAGCAGTCTCAAGAGCTTCTTCGGCAGCTTCAATTTAAGGGGTTGGTGATGGCTTACTCACTAACATATCCTCCTCTCCAGAAACAATTATCAACTTGCTATCGACAATGAACTTCACTTTCTGGTGCAGTGTGGAAGGTACAGCTCCAGACGAATGGACCCATGGTTGTCTCAAGAGACAACTGTAAGTTGGCGTAATGTCCATTACTTGGAAGAGTATTTCAAAGGTGCAAGGGCCAATCTGAATGGGCAATTCAATTTCTCCCATAACTTCCCTTCGGGTGCCATCGAAAGCTCTTACAATCATTGTGCTTGGCTTCATATGAGTTCCATCGAAAGGCAACTTTATCAGTGTTGACTTTGGCATTACATTCAAAGAAGAACCAATATCAATGAGAACCCTAGCCATGACATGATCTTGACACTTCACCGAGATGTGTAACGCCTTGTTGTGCCCCATTCCTTCAGTTGGAATTTCATCATCAGTGAAAGTGATATAATTATCAGCAACGATGTTACCCACGATGTTATCAAGCTTATCAATTGTGATGTCATGAGAGACATGAGCTTGATTCAGCACCTTCATCAGTACTCTCCTATGTGGCTCAGAATTCATCAACAAAGACAAGAGAGATATCCGAGCTGGAGTTTGATTCAATTGATCCACAACCCTGTATTCGCTCTGCTTGATGAACTTCAAAAATTCACCGACTTCTTCATCAAATACCTCCTTTTTATTATCACCCCCTTTGGTATCCTTTTCAGCTGGTGTTCCTTCCACCTTCTCTTTCCCCTTGTGATCTTTTTCTTCCTTTTCTGTTACCTCCCTTCGCAATACCTCTGGAGTATAAATACAACCACTCCTAGTCATTCCACCAATTCCCGAAATGTTGGTAACCACAGTGGTCCCGTTGGGAGGACTTTGTTGAACCTGCCTATCATATTTCCATGGTACCGCTTTGGTGTCCTTGTAAGGGAAAGAACCGGGGACTCGGATGACAACTGGTGTTGGCCCACTCGAAATCGGTATAGGCTCCTTCTCAGTATAGTGTATCACCACCGGCCGGAGCGACTTGCTCGAGAACCGGTTGAGAAATAATCACAACAAAGAAAAGGAGTTATCTTAAGCCGGAGTTGGGGAAATTGTAGATTCAGCAACCATGTTAATGCCACACGCATTCGGTTCACAACCAATTAGGATAATCTTCATATCTATTAATCTGTTGTACAACTTTGTCGAAATTCTGCACATTCTTCAATTGAATGCCCCATATTCCCGTCGAAGTCACACCTTATCTCTTCATCAAGAGTCTTCTCTTCAACAATTGAGGTTTGCACCAATCCATGTTTCTGCATCTCCCTTAAAATAACTCTCGTGGGAGTTCTAACATCAGCCACTTGGCTCTTAAGAGTAGGTTCCATAAAGCTATCAATGCCGTTGACTCCCGAACCCCCATGATTAGGCATAGGACCTTGTGCCCCATTCGGAGCATCTTTCTGAAAGCTCAACCACTTAGCATCAATAAGATCTTGTACCTTAAATTTGAAAGCCTTGCAGTTCTCAGTGGAATGACCTATTGCCCCCGCATGATACTCATATTTAGCATTTGGGTCAAATCACTTCGGATAAGGAGGCCCCAATGGTTTCATTGGGATAGGAGTCAACATAGATTTACTTATAAGGCGATCACGATGAGCTCAGTGTAGGTCATGGGTATCGGGTCGAAATGTACTGGCTTTCTTTCCGAGTTATACAGTGGTCTTGTTTGGCTGGTGTTTGGGTTTGGAGCTAGGGGTTGGACAATTTGAGGTGGCATGGTAAGGGGTGCTTGAGGTTGAGAGGGGTATGATAGCCGGTAAGGAGCCATCTGTTGAGGATTTGGAAATTGTGAGGTGGCAGCGATGTATGGCTGGTTGGCTTGGTGATATGGGGCGTATTGGGCTTGGAAGGCGGGTGTTTGGTTTGGTCTATATTGGTTTGGTTTCTTTTGTTCAAAGGTTACTGCGTGTGCTTCTCCTTCTTTCTTTTTCACAAACGGAGATCTCTTTGGGCCGTTCATTACTGAAGTCTCAGTGATCTTGCCATTCCTCATTCCACTTTCAATTCTCTCACCGGTGATGACCATGTCAGAAAAGTTCGATGACACGCTTCCAATCATTCTATCATAGAAAGGCGACTGGAGGGTATCAATGAACATTGCTACAATTTCTTTCTCGGCCAATGGAGGCTGTACCTGAGCAGCCAATTCCCTCCATCGTTGCGCATACTCCTTGAAAGTCTCTGTGTCTCTCTTTGCCATATTTCGGAGTTGCATCCTATCGGGAGCCATGTCAATATTGTACTTGTATTGCTTCAGAAATGCATCTGCTAGATCTTTGAAGGATCGGACGTGGGCCCGTTCGAGATGCGTGTACCAATTTGAAGCTGCCCCAGTTAAACTGTCTTGGAAAAAGTGAATCAAGATCTTATCATCTTGAGCGTATGATGCCATCTTCCTTACATACATGGTCACGTGGTTTTTGGGACAAGTGGTTCCCCGATATTTGTCGAAATCGGGTACCTTAAATTTTGGTGGAATTACAACATTTGGTACCAGGCAAAGCTCTGAGGCATCCTGAAGACCATAACTATTGTCCCCTTCAATGGCCCGCAGTCTCTCCTCTAACACTTCCAACTTTTCTTTAGATTAGGAATTCCCTCCCGACTGATTCACTGGAGTTTCACAGTACATATTCTAGGGAAAGGGGTATGGCATGTAGGAGGATCCGAAGTTTGGCACCAATTGAGTCCCCTGGGGTCCATAATGTAGGGTGTATTGTGGATTTTTTTGATTGGCAGAAAGTGTCACTGTCGGGGTGTTACCATCTGTAGGGTTGACAGTTTGTGTTTGTGGCATTTCAACAGCATCAGTGGGGGTTTGTGTCTGAGTGATATGTTCGGAGTTTTGAATGCCATCTTGTGGGCTGGGGGCCGTTGGCGGCACAAATCCACGAGGCAAACCATATGGGGGATTGTTCAAGTCGAATGAAAGATGAGTTTGGTTCCTTGGATAAATAGTGAGAGGCGTCATGGCCCCTGGTCGGTTGAAGCCCTGAATAGGAATCTGAGCAAAACCGGGGGGAATGAGAGGTGTGGTCGGATGTCCTTCGTTCGAGGCTGGAGGGTTCTCCTCCGTGTTCTTTTCCTTCTGCATTGCTTGTAGGATCTCCATCATCTTAGTCATTTGATCCTTGATTTGACTGACTTCATCCCTGATCTCTTTGACTTCTTCTAGTTCATCCGCCATGGCTCTTGTCTGCGACCGAGTGCGATAAGGATGTCTTCGAGCAATTGTTCAGAAAAGCCACACACTGTTTTAATCGAAACAAAAGTGAGAACAAACTGTTGGGAAAATGCAAAAAAGCTTTTATGAAAATTACCTTTGGAGTTATTATTATTATATTTTTATTATATTTTTTTTGAGTTAACACCTTATAACAGACAAGAGATGGTCCCTCCATCCCACACAAAGAACATTGTGCTCATAAGATGAAATGGAGTTGACAACAATTTTAGGGGAGAAACAACTCTCCACAATAGATGTTGCCTCAAACACATTAGCAATTTCTGAATTGAGACATCTCGTCCTACCCTTTGCGCAGAAGGAAGAATCCTATAAGGGAAAGATGTAGTTGACAACATACTAAAGGAAGACCATGCTCCACGATAGGTGTCGTTGCAAGTCAAGTGCAAGAGTTGGCGTGCGAAGGAATCATAGGATCAAGAACTGATTTCATTAAACTCCTCAAAGCAAAACATAGAATTATGGAGGCAAGGCCATATTTCATTAAAATCTCCTCAAAACAATACATAGATTGGGATTACATCATAATTCTCGACATTGTTACAACATTTTCATCCTAAAGTCAATAGCTTAGGTCTCTTTCTTTTTAGCCCTCGAGCAAACCCTCCACACAATTGCATGAAATCATCCAACTCAGTAGGAGACGAAGCATAGGGTCCGCACGAATTTGTTTTTTTGCCTTTTCAAAGCATTGGACAAAATTCGGAATACAATGGCTTATCTCCAAATTCATGCTCATATATCTTCTTTTCCATATGTCGGTATCTATCCCTCGCTCTCGGGCCTCTTCTCTCCACCACTTCACGGCATTCATTACTTGAACCCTTTGATCATGATAGTGTTTTCTTCGAGGTCCACCCTAAATCGCACTACTTCTTGATTTCGACTAGTAGGATATTCAGCTCTTGGAACTTTCGTACCAATTCATCAGTCATCATGTCTTGTGCACAAATTTGCTTTTGTAAGTTGGCGTTGACTCCCCTTTGTCGATTGACTTCCACTTCCAATGACTTTCGTACATCTCCTTGCTGAATAACTTCTTATTCTAACTGACGCTTTTCTTTTCTTAGTTGATGCCTCTCTGTTGTCAAGGACAATACTTTACTTTCAAGATTCTGGATCCTAGTCATGACACTTGGCGGGACCTTGCCTGTATTCTTCTAGACTTTTGAGGTTACGAAGATAGATCTGCACATAAATCTTTTAAATGTTCATTTTCCTTTGTTAACTTCTCACAACGCTTCTGACCAATGGCTATTTTCAACTCGGCATCTTGCTTTTGTTGTTCCATTTCCTTCATTTGTACTTCTAGGACTTTCAGTTGTTCTGCCATTTGAGTTACCGAAGGGGAGTAGTCTTCAGCTTTCGTGCTTTCTGCAGGAATGTTGGCAGGACCTTTCCTTGATTTTCTCCATGCTTCATACTCTGAGACAATGATTAGGATTGGTCGGCCCAATTGTGATATCCCCGCCATCCTCACGTTTTTCCATGCATTTTTAACTTCTTTTGCCAACAACTTGGTATTCTCACCATCCTCATATCGAAAACAGCATCCACCGAGTTGTTCTTCTCGGGGCACGGTTTGCGCCCAACAAAGTTGTCGTAAGGCTATGGCGGGTGTGTAGGATATGTGATAGTGTGATTTTACATCATATTTTCTGTACACTTTTGCATGCATTTTTCATATAGATTAGGCATTCTTTATTTGATTTTAGTTAGATTTTCCCTTGGAACGGGTGAAGCGGTTTCTTGGTGTTGTTTTGCAGGAATTCAAGGAAAAATGATCAAGAATAGCCATGATGGAGCTTGAATGAAATAGAGCCTGAAAAGAGAAGAAATTGAGTCAAGCAGAATTCTGGAAATTCGCCCCGTGAGACTGGATTCGCCTCGCGACCCTGAATGATGACTGTGCCAGAAAATGCAAGCCTTTCCGGTTCGCCTCGCGAACCTTGTCTCGCCTCGCGAGTATGGAACCCAGAAGCCATCACGCCCAAGCCCTGATGCTCCTCACGGGCATATTTGAGAAGCACTTTACTGTTTCGCGTCGCGAGTAACTCTCGCCTCGTGAGAGTTCAATTCTCTGAAACAGCAGATTTTTAACATTCGCCTCGCGAGACATGTCTCGCCTCGCGAGCGAGCGCAGAACTGATTGGGATAAGTTGCTATTTTAGGGCAGAACTGAACAGTTTTGAGTTTTAGTTTTAGTTTTGAGTTTTAGTTTTAGTTTTGAGGGTTTAGAGTAGAGAGGCACTTGGAGGCTGCGGCTGAGGGAGGATTGCAACCCTAGAAGGGAGTTGCTGAGAGGGGCTGCTGTGACGATGGTGGAAAGCTCCCATGGAGCTTGTTCTCTCCTCTTCTCCTATTTCTCTGGTTTGGCTTTCTGTGTAATTATGAGTAGTTAAATCCTGTTGTTGGGATTAGATGTAATCAAACTTATTATTATGTATTTATCTTGACTGATTATTCTGTGTTCATGCCTTCATATTAGTGATTAATTTTCTGTGCTTAATGCTTGTTGTGGCTAGCACCCCCATGACTCGATTTGTGTTTTGGTATGCAATTGAGAAATTTGTATCAGAACCGGAACTAAATTTAATCACCTAGTAACCCTTTCATCTAGGAATGGAGTTAGGTTTACTAGTAATCGCATGATCCCTAATCGTAATGCAAATTCATTAATCTAGGCCACCTAAGGAATTAGGGTCTATTAGTGGATTTAAGGCTCTATTTCATCCAAGCTCCATCATGGCTATTCTTGAGCATTTTTCTTTGAATTCCTGCAAAACAACACCAAGAAACCGCTTCACCCGTTCCAAGGGAAAATCTAATTAAAATCAAATAAAGAATGCCTAATCTATATGAAAAATGCATGCAAAAGTGTACATAAAATATGATGTAAAATCACACTATCAATATGCACCCTCTTGGGCCCATCAAAGGAACATTTGGATGGTCACCACAACTATAAATGATATCTTGCCCCTGTTGACTTTCGTACCATGGGCATACCCACTTAAAAGAGTCTCTTTCCACCTTGTCAAACTCCCTCTTCCATTCCTCTTCATTAAGCTGTCTTGTAGGGATGTTATGGAAGCCTCTTAGTGGATCTGAATGGTGGTTGATATAGCCTTTTGCGTACATGCGAGTCATGACCCATACATAGAGAAACTGTGCACAACATCTGAGCTTCCCCTTTGGATGTCGCTGACAAAATTCTAGAGTCAAAAGCGTTTCAGCCAATACTGCCGGCACGGGGTTTTTCTTTCTTTCAACTGTGAAGAACACGTCCATTGCTGCTTGATCTATCATGTTTAGCGCCGATGGAAATAGAACCAACCCATATATTGCTAGTGCCAATACCCTCTCAAAGGTTTCCCAGTCTTGTCGATCCATTAGTTTCCTCAAATGTTTTTCAAGAAATTTTCGGGTCAACCCTCGCGAGTTTGAGTGCCCGGTCAAGTTCACTTCAATTTCAAGAAGCCCTAATAACCCTGTTATGCTTGCAGTGGTCAAGTATCGCCCCATGCAAAAGTACACAGTGGGGTTTTTCTGCATTGGCAACCTTAGCAGGCAAGCATATTCTTCAATGGTGGGTGTAATGTCCATGTTTGACAACTCGAAGCATCTGAGATGTGGGTTCCAATACCAACTCAGAACACTCAAAGCAGTAGCTTGGACCGGTATGGAAATTAGGTCTAAGATCCCTCCATACTTCTTGACGAAGCTTTTTTGATGTTCTTGAGGCAAAGATTGGCTCAACTCTTTCAGATTCTCTAATGAGTTCAAAATCACCCTGGAGCTCTTGGTGGCGGGAGCATTGCTAGTGTGTCTGACTTTTTCCATCTCTTGTTATCAAAGGTGTTATCTCTCACCAAATTATCTGTGCAAAGGAAATTTTATTTTATTAATAACATTTGGAAAGCCAAATTACTTATGCATGAGAGTGTACCAAGATGCATGAATGAATGACATATTGATGACGCACGGCCTAAAATACTACATGCACGAGCATACAATATAATAATTGAGTGCAACGGAATGCATGAATGAATTGCATGTTAAGGTGCATGCAGAAGATCTTATGATGCATGAGATATAAATGTAATTATTCATGCTGCAGAAAAAAGGCGGAATGCGCTCCCTTTTGTCCTACATAGGTCATATCCTAAAGTTAGGATTTCTGAAGTCAAGACCCTATTTTGGTAAGCTGCTAATGGCATTTTATGTGCATGACCTTCGGGACAGATCTAAACCCCTAAACATATGGTCCCCGGATTACCCTCATCTAAAAGATAAGGATCCGAATCCACGAACCTTGCCACAAGGGCAAATAAGTCACAATATGGTAGTCCATGTACCGGTAGCAATCCGAGCGGGAGAATCAATGACTGCCAGGGATGCAAAAGCATCACAATAACATCACTGAAGCCCCTTCTAATCATATGGCATTCCAAGACTCGGGTATAGAGCCCAAAAGTGTGTACAACATGTGATAGTGATGTGTGTGATGGGAGTATACAAACCTTCACAAAAAACTACTAGAACAAAACTACCCCAAACCTGCAAAAAAGGAACAAACAACACCAATACAAAGGTTCTTTACCCTAAGGTTGCAAGAATATACAAAAGCAGTTATGAAAGCATTAGAAAAAAAAAAAGAAATCAAACAAAAAAGGGTAAAACAAATATTTTCAAAGTTGTCAAAAAATGCACAACCAACTATGATAGGCCTGACTCTCAAAACTCCCCAGTGGAGTCGCCAGCTGTCGCGACCGTCCCGTCCGGAAGCCGCGAAAAAAGAGGTAAAAAGACAGAGGAGTCGCCACTAAAATTTTATTGGTAAAATCTTAGAAAACTCAATTATTTAAAGGTAAACTGGTCTAAAAAAAAGAAAAAAGAAGAGAGATGAGTCCGGGAGTCGGTTACGAGTAGGGAAGGTGTTAGCACCCCACATCGCCCGTTTAAAAAAACGATACCTCAACCTAATTGTGCAAAAAACATTTTTAACTTTTTAAATATTTATTTTACCCCAAAAAAAATATTTACAAGAAAGAATTATTTTTTGTATTTTAAATTTTTATTAATTTTTATATTTTTAAATTTGTTGTTTATAAAAACTAAATGAGGTTGAACATGGCACATGAGTCCAAAGGGTAATCTCAAATCTAAGGGACTCGATATGGCACCGTGTCCATAGAGAATCCCTAAAAATAGAAAAGTTTAATTATTTTGATTAATTATTTTAACATAAAAAAGGACACAAAAAAGGAAGATTTAGTTTTGGCTTGACAAAATGATTTATCTTGCTCCTACGTATTCCCGGGTGCGATGGGAAACTCAAAGCCACGTAGTTCTTTTGAAAATGTTTGATTGATTGGTTGATTTTATTTTTTTGAAAAAAGGGATTTGATTTTGAAAAGATTTATTTAAAAAAAGATTTTATTTTGAAATAAATTCACTCCTGCACAGGGTCCAAGATAGCAATGCTATACGATAAACCCTTACAATTCATACGCCACTTGAGAATGAAAAATCATACACCAACGTCATAGATTGTTGCGTGAATTAAAAAGAGATTTTTTTTTTATTTTTTTTTAAAAAAAGTTGGATAAAATTTGTTAAAAGAGTAAATTGAAAATATTTTATTATTCTTAATAAAAGGGAATTCATTTTTGTACAGGGTTCAAGATAACAGTGTTATAAGATAAACCCTTATAATTCTTATAACACTTGAGGATGAAAAATCATACATCAACATTGTAGATTGTTGCATGAGTTCAAACAAATTTAATTTTTTGTAAAGTTGGATAAAATTTTGTTTAAAAAAGAGTAAATTGAAAACATTTTAATTTTTACAGAAAGAAGGAATTCACTCTTGCACAGGGTTAAAGATAGCGAAGCTATACGATAAACCCCTACAATTCATACAACACTTGAGGATGAAAAATCATACATCAACATTGTAGATCGTTGCGTGAACTCAAAAGATTCTCTCTTTTTTATTCTTATAACTTTTGTTTTTTTTTGTTTGTGTTTTTTTGGCTTTGTTTTAGCTTTGACCCAAAAAGTTAATAAAGACTCACTAACACAAACCAACAAAAAAAAAACATATCAGTAAGTTAAAAACTAGCACCCAACGTAAGCCCACAAGAAATAGAAGGCCCAATCATATATTAAAAATACCAGACCACTAATAAAAACACAAAAGAGAAAAAAAAAGGAAAGAAGTAACACAAAAGCTTCTGGTTCAACTTTACCAACGTGCAGGAGAGAGGGAAGACAAGGGGTGAACGCGGAGGGGCATACGGCGCGGCGACGAACGGTGGCTGGCAGCGAGATGGATGGCGGATGGTGGTGGATCGAAGGGAGAACGCGACGGAGACAGCTGCGACGCAGAGGACAGTGAGCCGTGGAAGCTGTGGTGCGGTGTTGGGCAAGGCGGCGAGCGGCGGACAGAGTTTTGATGGAGGTGGCGGCGAAGTGCGGTGGAGGTTGAAGTCACAACGGTGGAGGGCAGATCTGCTCCTTCCAGTGGTGGAGGACGGTGGAGGTCGACGATCCGTGACAGAGCTCGTGGTGGAGACGGCTACGGTATGGTAGTGTTCGTGGCGGAGCTGGGCAGTGGTGCCTTCTGATCTGCGAATGGGGAATGGAGCAGAATATTTGGTGCGGTGTTGAGTTCGTGGCGGAGCTAGGCAGAGGGGAGAGCAGTGATGGCGGGGGAGCGAGCAGTGATGGCAGAGAAGGCGGAGATGGCGGTGATGGCGGAGGGGCCTGTAATAAGGTTATGAACTGTTTTTTTTTTATGTGTTTGGATTTTTTATTTTGGCTTGTTTTGTTTTTGTTTTGAGAAAGAAATGTTGGAGTTTTTCTGTATTAGTGGTGGCTTGGATTGGTGGAGAAGATGATAGCAGATGCTGGAGGTAGAAGATGAAGATGGTTATGGGTGGAAAGTGCTTCTGGTTTTTTTATTTATTTTCCTGGCTGTTGTTGTTGAGGGTGATGTTGTTGGGGGAAAGATGGAGATGATTGTGGTGTCTGTAGGTGTTGTTATTATGGTGGGTTGAAAAAAATGTTTCTATGAAGGAGAATATGGAGAGTAGCTGAGATGAATCAGAAAATGGTGGAGAAAAAGTGTCTCCTTCAAGGTCTTTTTTATTCACGCCCTCCCCCTCTCCCCCTTTTATTGTCACTGTTCAATACAATATATAGCACATAAAATGAAGAAGATGACAAATCTTCTTGATAGGCCAGCTGGTGTGGGTACAAGTAGTGGGGAGCAAATCAGCCTTTACTCCCACCACTTTGTAGGGGCAGCAATGGTGCAAGGGCCTGGATGACTGTACCATTATCCCTCTTTTTCTTTGAAAAAGAAGAAGATGACAAAGGGGGGTACAAGCATGAGAGCAGAACATAATTTTTATTTTTATTTTAAGCATTCTTCTTTCTTTTTTTTTATTTGAATTTGGGCTATGGGCTCAACACTTGCAACAATAAAAAGAAAATTGGGCCAAGAACATGACAAAGATATATTTTATTTTTTTTACAATTTTATATTTCTTTTTTGTTTTCAAAATATTAATTAAAAAGAGAAAGTACCCGGACAAAATTAGGTGTTCACACTCTCTATAAGAATATCTTTTGTAAGTATCTGGAAATTTTGTAGTGAGAATTCTAGAGGATGCAGAACTAGTGTCCATAAAAACACTTTATTTAAGCACTTATATAACTTTATTTAAGCACTTATATAAGAATGACCTATGTGAAAAACTTTTATGTGATAAGCACCTTTTAAATTAAGTGTTTCGATGCAACTCAAAGAATAAAATATGCAAAAAAAAAACTTCTTGTATAAGTTTTGACACGAAATTTATTAACAAGTCAAAAAATTTAACTTCTCAAAATAAGCTAAAAATAGCTTTTTGTAGCATATAAGTTACTTATTTAAGTTTAACCAAACACTATTTTTTTCCACATAAAAATATTCATATGAGTAGAGAAGCTCTAATAAACTGTAAGTTGTGCTATCTAAACGGATCTTAAGTCATAACTTATTTAGGCAAGATGCACATCAACAAGGAATAGCAAATAGAGATGTTTGTTTTTATAAATAACTTTTAGAGTTTAATTTCTATGTACTAATATCATAGTAAAAGATCTTTACACAAACATCGAATATTATTTTGACAAATCAACATTATTATTATTTCTCTATCTTAGTTATTAAAATAAAAGGACACATGTTAAAAAGTTAGTGGAGTCTATATAAAACTTTTTACATTGACAGTGCATGCTACCTTAATCCTAACTTTTATGCTCTTAATTCCTAAAGGTTAAACATTTTTTTTACTAGACCCTTTAAATCTTGTTTTTTAAAGGGTGATGACAAACTACTTTCCTGGAAATCGCATTCCCAAGAATCTTTCTTTCTCACGTTCACATTTGGGAATAGAGTTTTCCCAAGTTTCAAACTATCATTAACTAATTTTATTGTTGTAAATCTTTTATGGCTGGAAATATCTTTTTAAAACTTGTACCAAACAAAGTAAACTTTTATTCTCATATCAATATCCCCGAGAATAATTTTGTAAATCTTGTATCAAACGCTACCTAAACTATTCTCACAAAACCATCCTAAGTATCAGTAATTAAAGTTTGCTAACAATTTTCGCTTATAAAACAATCTGGAAAAGACATGGATCGGTGGCCCGTGATAGTTGTTGTAAGGGAGGCCCAAGTGATTGGGCCGGTAGTCCAGTACAATTAGAAGGAAAAACCCTACTGCTTTGGCTTCATTGTGCTTATAAGAACTCAGAAGCTGCATCGTGAGAGTGGTGCTGCCGCTGAGGCTGAGGGCGAAGGCTGAGTTTCTGCATTCATTCATACTCTTCAACACACCAACATGAAGGGCCGCAAAGGAGAGCGTGTCAGGTTTCTGATCTCTCTCTCATTTCTCATGCGCTTCATTTTTTCTAACCCTTCGATCTGTGCTTAGAGTCTCGTTTGGATATTTTGGTGGTTTTTTACTTAATATATATGTCATATTATGCGTAATGCACACTCAGGTTTTTAGGACCTCTATTTGTTTTCACTATTGTGTTATTGTTAAGCTGCGTCAATGACCACACCGATCTTGCAACCAATGAAATGGAATTAACCTTGCTGTCATTTTTTCTTCTTTTTTATATCAGACTTTACGCCCGTGGTTCAATCCTTGGATACAAGAGGTACATGTTTTCGTCCTCCATTAATTTCAAAATTGCCCTTTTCATTTCGATTTTGTATTGTGTGTTAAATTTAGGATTTCCTCTTAATTTGTGATATTTTGATATATATCATATATGGTCTGTAATGAATATGGACTGGGGTAGTTTTAATTTATTTGCTGTGCTAAGAAGTTGGTAATGTTGTTCAGGTCCAAGTCAAATCAATACCCAAACACCTCTCTAATCCAGATTGAGGGAGTAAACACCAAGGAAGAGGTGTCATGGTACTGTGGGAAGCGTATGGCTTACATTTACAAAGCCAAGGTAAAGACGAATGGAAGCCATTATCGCTGCATTTGGGGCAAGGTTACCAGGCCTCATGGTAACAGTGGTATTGTTCGTGCCAAGTTCAAGTCCAACCTGCCACCAAGATCGATGGTAATTATTATGACATGGGCATGGTTAATTATGTTTTTTAAATTTTGTATGTTTTCTGACTTTTGATTCATGTGCAGGGAGCCAGGGTTAGAGTCTTTATGTATCCAAGCAATATATGAGGTAACTTTATCATTTTATTAATACTGATTGACTTTCTTCATACATTATCGGTTGTGTTGATACGCTGCTTCAAAAACTAGGATCTTGGTGTTATTGTGAATCAGAATATTATATTTCATTCCCTATCTCAGTCATAGGAGTCAAGGATTAAACCGGAAACATGACTGAAAATGGTGTAATCAGTTGATTTTTATTGATTCATTCACTTGCTATTCAGGAAAGTCTGGATTTTTCAACCTTAATCTGCAGGAGCTAACCACTGAAAACACTTTTTTATCTGTATTTTATTTAAACTGCCATTAGTATTGACAAATCCTAAATATTCCCATTGTGGGTTCAAGTGAGAAAATACCTTGCTCTGATTCATGTATGATAGGAAGAATTTGCTTTCTAAAAGTAATGTGTTTCTCAGGCTATGTAGTTTCCCCATCTATTCTGAGAATCTGAAACAGTGGTGTAATACTAGGCAAAATAAATTTAATGCACCGATGATGTTAGGAAGTTATATTGTTTGAACTGGAGTTAGTTTTGCAAGTGGTTGTCGTCTCAAAAATGATTGTCGTTCAATTGCTGGCACCACTCATTTGGTGACAGCAGTAATCACTTATTCTCCAACTGTGTCTTTCAAGTTTTATTATTTCTGTAATCAAAATTTGATCCTTCGATCTCTTTCTTGAGTAAAAGAATCGCACACAGTTCTTCCTGGGAACCATACAAAAAATTCCGAGGATTTTATTTGTGCGTATAGCAAGTGAAAAACCTTTCTGCTTGAGCCTTCTCCTTTATCCATGGAGATATGCTCCAATGTAATTGGCTTACAGTTTTTTTTTTCATTTCCTCAAAAATTGATTTCAGGAATACCTGATGTCTCTATTCTCCATTTTCTGTAAATTGAAGCCTTTTTTAGATGTCATGATTTTAGTTTGGCTTCTTGTTCCCTACTTGCCGTACACATATTGTTGGTGATGTTGGATTCATTCATGTGAGCACCACAATACTAACATCTGTTTCCTGGTTCAGTTTATTATAGTAATTAGCTAATTACATTTAATTTGGAATATACGAGTTTTGTTAGCTTCTGTTCCCTAGTAGTGTACTTGAGAATATCTAATTTATAATCTTAATGCCCTTACTTTGTGCATATGTTTATTCTTTGGATTTGGTTTTTATCTTTGCAGATTCTCAGGACCTGTTGGTGCTTAGAGTTTTTCCGTGGTTAGAAGGAAGTTGCATGTTGCGAGTTAAATTTTCATGTTTTTGTAACTCGTGAGCAAAATAGTATTCTTGTTTAGAATGGTGGATGAACCGTATGTTTTATCTTTATTCTCATTGCTATGGTCATTGTTGAGGATTCGGTCCCAATTTCGTAAATGGGTTTTCTCCCTGATTAATTCTGTCACCTTATGGTATGTCTAGTAAAAGAATCCATGGACCAATTATCCATCTAGTCCATTCATAATAAAATCTATCAAATAATAAAACATTAAATTGATTGGATGAGTTGGATTGTTTTTGTCAATAGATGGTTAATGATCCATCTCTATATTTTTGTTTAATCCATTCCAAAAATTTTAAAAAAGTTTGGTTTTAATTGCATTTCTGCAGCAGCCTAGATTTATTCATCTCTCTCTATCTCCCTCACACTCAAAGTCAAAAATCTGCAAACCAAAATAATGACACAGTCACTCTTTTTCCTTCTCTGGGAACCTACATAGGTATTTTTTAGGTGGATAAACGGGGCAAAAGCCCAAAGCAAAGAAAACAAACAAAACAACACTAGGCAACCCTATCAAAAGAGTGCACCAGTCAAATCCGCAAATAAATTACAAGAAAGGAATGGAGGCACCTGATCAAGCATATGGACTCCCCAATGCAGCAAATAGCCCTGGTTAGCCATCCTATCCCCTTCTCTATAGACATGACGCCACTGGACGTGATTGAATCTGCTAAGACGGCCCTTGATATCATGAATAATTGGGGCGCAAGGGTGCAACGAGTCCCAGTCATTCACGAAGAAGTGAACATCACTAGTCAAGTCAGTTTCCACAAGCACTCTCTCAAAATTCCTAGAGAGGGCCATGCAAAGATCATGCCAGATTCCCATAAGCTCTGGTTGCATGATAGTGCAATCGCCCAAGTTACAAGCAAAGCCCATGATAAAGGTCTCATTACTAGAGCGCATGAGGCCACCCCACAAGCAGCATTTCCACACTTGACAGAGCCATCAGTATTAATCTTCAGCCAACGTAAAGGCGGTGGGTCCCAGCCAACCTTAAAAATCTTCGTTCCAACCCTTGGCTTATTATCAAACACAAGGCTGCTGGATTCTGAACAACAACTGCAAGTTATCAAACACAAAGTGGTTTCTACTAAACCAAAAAGAGTCAGTCACAAGGCCAAACCTTAGACTCCACGCTGGCTCACCACCTCTCCCAAGATCCTTTGAGAGATTATTGAGCAACCTGTCCTTCAAGCTCCAACTAAAAAACTCATTCCAATATTCAGGATCTACCATGCACTTCCATATAGTTGAGACTCTTAAACAGTCTCGGAGAGAATGAAGCAACGACTCAGCCTCAACAGCACAAATAGGGCACAAATCACTAATAGCCATATGGCGACGAACACGAGCTGAGTTTGTAAGAAGAGCCTCCTTAGCTACCAACCACAAGAAGGATCTTATACGTTGAGGACCACACCAGCGCCAAATGAGCTTAAATACACCCCCTTGATGAGAGATAGGGACCTCGGTCAAGGAGTTATAGGCAGATTTCAACGAAAAATTACCATCCTGGGAGGGCTTCCAAACAATCCTATCAGGAATATGAAGATGGTGGGACTGCTTTGGTCAAGATGTCTGCCAAATGATGAGCAGATTTGACATGAACAAGCTGTAATAGGCCGCTGCACACACGTTCTCTTACAAAGTGACAATCGATTTCAATATGTTTGGAATGTTCATGGAATGCAGGGTTGGAAGCAATGTGTATAGCAACCTGATTGTCACAAAAAAGCATGACTGGGTCTATAGAAACCTCAAAGTCCTTTAGTAATGCAATGAGCCATTGTACTTCACTTGTTGCACTGGCCATGGCTCGGTATTCGACCTCAGCAGAGGATCGAGAGACTGTATTCTGCTTCTTGGATTTCCAAGATATGAGGGAATTACCTAAGAACACACAAAAGTCACTTGTGGATTTTCTGGAATCAATGCAGCTTCCCCAATCCGCATCAGCATAGGCTTTGAGCTGCAGTGATGAGGAAGCTGAGAATAGAATGCCTTAGCTAGGTGACTGTTTGAGGTATCTAAGCAAGTGATGAGCAGCATCCAAATGAGCAATGCGTGGAGCTGATAGGAATTGGCTTAATTTGTTGATTGTAAAGCAAATATCCGGCCTTGAAATGGTGAGGTAGAGAAGCCTGCCAATGAGCCTGCGATATTGGGAACTGTTTGGGAGTAACTCTCCATCAGAAACACTCAGCTTAAGGTTAGGATCCATGGGGAGGGTGGCTGGCTTGCAATCAGTAAATCCAGTGTCCTCAAGCAAGGCAAGAGTATATTTCCTTTGTGACATATACATTCCTTTGGAAGTTTTGGCAAGTTCTAGCCCGAGGAAGTATTTTAAATCTCCAAGGATTTTAAGCTTGAAAAGCTTCTGTAATTGCTGCTGAACTGCAGTAATGACTTGGGAGCTAGGACTTGCAGTGATGATATCATCAACATATACTAAGAGTGCCACAAAAGAGGATCCTGAACCATGAACGAAGAGAGAATAATCAGCCTTGGACTGTTTGAAACCAGTTTGAATCAAGGCAGTGGAGAACTTTGTGAACCATTGGCGTGATGCTTGCTTGAGTCCATAAATGGACTTATTCAGTCTGCATACTAAGTGCTCCCCCTCAACCTTATAACCTTGAGGGAGACCCATGTATACTTCCTCAAAGAGATCACCATTAAGGAACGCGTTGTTAACATCTAGTTAGAGCGAAGTCCAATTCTTGATGGTTGCCAAGGACAGTAAGGTTCTCACTATGGTGATTTTAGCCACTCGAGAGAAAGTGTCATGAAAATCGATGCATGCCTACTGTGTATAGCCTTTTGCAACAAGGCGAGCTTTGAGTTTATCAAGGGTTCCATCAGCCTTAGTCTTGACTTTGTAAACCCACTTGCAATCAATAGTGTGTTTACCTTTAGGGAGTGGCACCAATGTCCAAGTATTGTTAGTTTCCGTAGCATCAAGTTCATTTTTCATAGCTACTTGCCATTCTGGGAATTTAGCAGCCTGATGGTAAAAGGTGGGTTCATAGATGGAGGATATGTTGGAGACAAAATCATGATAAGAAGGTGACAGTTTGGTGTAAGAGAGGTGGTTAGAGATGGGATATAGATTGCAAGCATATTGCTGCAGATAAGCAGGAGGTTTAGTTGGTCTATTTGACCTTCTAAGAGGTGGTTCAGGTACTGGATTTGGTTCAGGGTCAGGTGGTTAAGGTGGTGAAGTAGGGGATGGAGGTGGCATATTTGTTTGTGGTTGTGGTTGATTTATGGCATAAGGAATGTCCATTTGAGGTAAAGGTAGGACAGGTTCTGAAAAGGGAGAAGGCATGTTCTGCGAGTGGATGCTATGGAAGGGAAAAATGTCCTCATGGAAGTGAACATCTCTGGATATGAAAAACTTTCTAGTTTGTATGTTATATAATTTGTATCCTTTGTATCCAATTGGATACCCCAAGAACACAGCTGGTATAGCCCTACGACTGAACTTGTTCCTTGTTGAGGGTAGAGTAGAAGCAAATGCCAAACATCCAAATACTCTAAGTTCTGTGAATGCATGCTATTTTTGGAACAAAAGTTGATATGGACATTGCTCTTTGAGGTTTGGTGTTGGTGTTCTATTAATGAGGAATGTAGCAGTCTTGATGCATTCACCCCAAAAGGTAATGGGAACCCGAGATTGGAAGAATAAGGATCTTGCAACATTTAGGAGGTGCTGGTGTTTCCTTTCTACAACTGAGTTTTGTTGTCGTCTCTCTACACAACTAAACTGATGTATAGTGCCCTTGCTAGCAAGAAAATCTTCTAGAATTAGTTCTTTAGCATTATCACTTCTTAGTTGTTTGATAACCACTTTGAACCGTGTTTCCACTAATGCAAAAAACTGCTTTATGTAAGTAGTGGCCTCAAACTTGTGTTTAAGTAAGTATATCCATGTGAATCGACTGTGATCATCTGCAATGGTAAGGAAATATCTTTTGCCATCGAAAGTACTTGTATGATAGGGTCCCCAAATGTCACAGTGTACCAAATCAAAAGGAGACAAAGCAAAATGATTGTTAGAAACAAATGGTAATCGTTTTTGCTTGGATAAAGGGCAAATGTCACAAAAAGAATCATGTTTATTATTGAATGGTATGTGATACAGCTTATTCAATAGTTGCATACAATGAGAAGAAATGTGGCCTAGCCAAGCATGCCAAACTTTATTGGGAATTACAGCTTTTACAGACAATACATGTGGTAAAGCATAAAAGTGTAAATTGGAATTCTCTATAGGTGATGAGGATTGGTGAGGTGTGAAGACATGTAGTCCATGTAACAGATCACCCTTGCCAATCTTCCTTGAGAGTTTGTTGTCCTGGATAGAAAATGAACCAGAAGTGAAACTATTTGATATATGTGCATTGACTAGTAGTGAACTAACTGATAAAAGATTTACATGAAAACTAGGGATATACAGAACATCATGCAAGATTAGTGTAGGACTGAGTTGTACTGTGCCAATGGAATGGAAAGAAACAGTGCTTTTATCGGGTAAAGTTACAGTTCTATGATTAACATGTTGGTATTGGATAAATTGATCGAGAGAGCAAGCAATGTGGCTTGTTGCACCCGAATCAATTATCCACTGATTTTGTAAATGAGAGACAACAAAAGAGAGTGCAGAAAAAGAAGTACCTATATGATCAAATTGGTTTGAAGTAGAAGGATCAGGTTGTGTGACTAGTGACATTTGGGAGGACATCATTGATATTAGTTGCTTGCAGTGATCAACAATCAATTGAGCAGGGAATTCTTGGCTAACACAAACTGAATCACTGACTTGATGAGCAGCGGAAATGGATCTTGGTTTGGATTTCAAGTAGCCTGGAGGGTATCCATGAAGTTTGTAGCATTTCTCAGTCGCGTGACCCAAGATTCCACAATGAGTGCATGTTGGACGATCCTTTTTGCCATTCTTGGATTTAGGATCTTGCTGAAATTTTTGATATCCGGGCTTGACAGCAAAAGCCACTTGGGAATCATTTTCATTAGAGGAAAACTCCACTTCCCTATGTTTCTAATCTTGAACTACTAATGAGAAAGCTTTGGTAATGGGTGGGAAAGGCTCCATTAACAAAATCTGGCGCCTAACTTGGGAGAATTGGTCATTAAGACCCATCAAGAAAGCATAGATATACTCAGTTTGAGCATAGTCAATGAGGGGTTGTGCACCACCACAATTGCAGGTGTTTGGAGGGTGAAATTCTTGTAACTCTTCCCATAATCCAGCCAATTGAGTAAAGTATTGAGTTATAGAAAGTGAACCTTGTTGCAAGGCACTGATGTTCTTGCGCAATTGAAAGGATCTAGGGTCATTGTGCTGTTGAAAGCGATCACGAAGATTCTTCCATATTGCTGCTGCAGAATGATGGTACACAATGCTAGGAATCAATTCCTTTGAGACTAAAGACTCCCCTCCCGAGCTCTTCTAGGGTTTCCTAAGAACTCTGTGGAGGCCATCCTCCTAGGTTCTCCTGGCTTTCTATCCTTCATAGGATCTCTTTTCCCGGGCATCTGGGTTTTTTTAATTTTCTTTCTGCTACTCTTTGCTCTATTTCGAAGGCATGGATGAATGGAAGAAGGTGGACCTAACAGAAGAGGAGGAAGAGGGGATTACGGTGAAAGATTCTGATGTCGCCGAGGACGAAATCTTCCGTCGCACCCTAGCAGGTAAGTTATGGTCTGATAATCCCTACAATGTCAAAGCGTTTAAACAAGAATCTCTACCTATTTCGCTTTGCCACACGAAGAGATGCTGAAAATGTGTTGAAAGGTGGGCCGTGGAGCTTCGATCGGAATTTGCTCATCCTCCAACGAGTCTCAGGTGAAGAACAGCCATCAGATCTGGAGATGCATGCAGTATCGTTTTGGACTAGGGTATATGATCTTCCTCTCAAGCTAAGAACCGAGTCAATGGCTAGAAGATTGGGTGATACTATAGGCAACTTTGAAGAAATGGATCAGAGAGAAGCCACGAGAACGGGCAGGTCTTTGAGGGTTAAGGTCTCCTTAGATTTGAGGAAACCATTGAAGTGTGGTACGGTGGTGAGGTATCAAGGAAAGAGTCTTAGGGTTTTCTTCAAATATGAAAGATTACCCACTTTTTGTTTCGCTTGTGGAAGGATTGGGCATCAAATCAAAGATTGTGAGGAGAATGGGGGAGAGGACGATGAAGGCTATGACAGTATTGAAGAAAAGGAGCACCCTTTCGGACCCTGGATGAGGGCTTCTCCATTGCCAAAAATGTCAACAGAACCCAGGAAGGAAAGTGGATCTGGTTCCTGCAGCAAAAGTCTTTTTGTTAGCACCAGTAGCAGCAAAACAATTGCAGCAATAAACAAAGAAGGGGAAGGTGAGGTGGAGCAGAGAATAGAAGGAAGGAACACAGGGAAAAATAAGACCCAGAGGCTAATAGAGAAAGTGAAGAAATGAGAAAAAGCTCAAGAAACTGCTCAAGAGATAGAAAAGGTAGCAGAATCTTTGGGGTCTTTTGATATAACACCAAAAGTCTCTAGCTGTAGCAGCAAGAAGAAGACAGGCAGCGCCAAGAAGGAAAAATGGGTTCGAAAGAAAGACAGGGGTCTACAAATTAATCCATGTCAGCAAAAAGAAAAGCTTGAATTGGGGAAGAGGTGTCTTGTGGACATTATCATCTTAGAGGGGACACCAGAAGATTTAAGGGATGCAGATAGGAAGAAGAAAAAGGACAACTTGGAGGTGGACAACAAATTACGAGAGGTGGTGTTGGAGAACCAACACCGCCTACAAAAATGAAGATTTTAAGTTGGAATTGTCGGGGGCTGGGGAATCCCCGAGCAATTCGAGCCTTGTTAAGGCTCATCAAATTATAAAATCCCCACATAGTTTTTCTTATGGAGACTAGGTTGATACAAAGTGAAATGGATCGGATTCGCATCAGGTGTGGCTACGGTTCGGGCTTGGCTGTGGCCTGTAAAGGTCAAGGAAAGAAAAGCTCGGGAGGGCTTGCTATGTTTTGGACTGACCAGGTGAACATTTCCATTTGCTCTTATTCTCTTAATCACATCTTGGGCAGAGGAGAAGATGCAGAGGATGGATCACAATGGTATTTAGTTGGTCTATATGGTTTCCCGGAAGAAGCTAATAAAAAGAAAACATGGGTTCTCATTAACAATCTGGCTGGTGAAACTAATGAAATGTGGTTGTGTTTTGGTGATTTAAATGATATAGTGGATGCTACTGAAAAGAAGGGAGGTAGTATGCGTAGCTTTGAGCAATTGAACAAAAGGAGAAGTACAATGGAGGATTGTGGCCTTCTTGACTTGGGTTTTGTGGGCTATCCCTTTACATGGACTAATGGGAGGCGTGGAGAGGATCAAATTCAATGCAGATTGGACCGAGCCATGGCAACTAAATATCTCATCAACAAATTTGCTCCTCTGCAGGTAACTCATTTACCTCGCTTTGGCTCAGACCACTCTCCCATTAAAATATGTTTGGAGGCTCAATCCCAATGTTATAGAAGGAAAAAGATGCATATTTTTATATTTGAAGAATGCTGGGCAAAAGATGATCACTGTGAGGATATGATCAAGAAGTTTTGGAACAATAATACCCTCCACTGTGAAGGGAAGTTGAGAGCTCTGCAATCATTGGACGGGGAACTTAAACAGTACAGAACCAATGGTGTGAGGAAGGAAATAGTTAAAACTGAAGACCTTTTGAAGAATGAAAACCTTTGGTCTGGAGAGGAAGAGAGCATAAGGAAGTATAAGGAACTTGAAAAGAAACACGCTGACTTGCTGCAAATAGAGGAGGTTTTGTGGAGACAAAGAAGCAGAGCAGTGTGGTTGAAGGATGGAGATCATAATACTAGATTCTTCCATGGCAAGGCTAGCCAAAGAAGGAAAACAAATGAAATCAAGAAGATGAAATATGAAGATGGTGCGTGGCGGTTTGGAGTGGAGAATGTGGAGAGAATTTTCCTATCCTACTTCAGGGACTTGTTCTCAACCTCAAATCCAGAGGGCATTGAGCAGATTTGTGCAGTGATCCAAAGAAGATTGAATGAGGATAAAAAAGAATAGTGTGTCCAACAGTTTACGGGTGAAGAGATTAAAGAAGCAATTGATGAGATGCACCCCCTTAAAGCACCCGGCCCAGATGGACTTCCTGCCTTATTTTTTCAAAAATTTTGGCATATTGTGGGAAGTGACATACAAAGACTTGTTTTGGAAATCCTTAATGAGGGTAGATCTCCATAAAGCATAAACAAGACTTTCATAGCCCTTATTCCAAAATGCAAAAACCCGATGTCCCCTAAGCATTTCAAGCCCATTAGTTTATACAATGTGGTCATGAAGATAGTTACAAAAGTGATTGCTAACAGGGTGAAGACCATGCTGCCAGAGATTGTGGATGAGGAGCAAAGTGCCTTTGTTAGTGGTAGATTGATCACATACAATGCCTTGATTGCCATGGAGTGCTTCCATTGGCTCAAAAAGAAGACAAGAGGGAAGAAAGGTGTCATGGCACTCAAGCTGGATATGGAAAAAGCATACGATCGGATGGAATGGCCTTTCATCAAGGCTGTTCTTTTGGCTACAGGTTTTCCTGCCACTTTGACAAGAACTATCATGGAGTGCATATCTACTGTGTCCTATCAGGTTCTGATCAATGGACAACCGAGCAAGATTTTCTACCCGGAGAGGGGCCTAAGACAAGGTGACCCATTGTCACCCAATATCTTCATCCTTTGTGCTAATGTGCTTTCGGGCTTGATGCATAGAGAGGCTCAATTGAGGAACCTACATGGAATCCGTATAACTAGAAGAGCTCCTGAGATCACCCACCTGTTGTTTGCTGATGACAACCTTCTTTTTTCTCAAGCAAATACTGAAGAAGCTGATGCCATATTATGGGTCCTCAATACTTACCAGAGTGCCTCGGGTCAACTGGTTAGTTTGGACAAATCTAAGGTGTCATATAGTCGAAATGTGCCTAATAGTGAGCAGCATATGATCTGTGAAAAGATGGGAGTAAAGACTGTGACTTCTCATGTGAGGTACCTTGGGCTACCAGTGGTTTTTGGTAGATCCAAAAAGGAGATCTTTAATTTTGTCCAGGACCGTATATGGAAGAAGCTTAAGGGCTGGAAGGAGAAGTGTCTTTCAAGAGCAGGAAAGGAAACTTTGATCAAATCTGTAGCACAAGCCATACCAAATTATATCATGAGCTGCTATAGGATCCCATAAGGTTGTTGCAAGAATATATATTGAAAGTATGTTGTCTAATTTCTGGTGGGGAACATCTGAGAACAAGAGGAAAATTCACTGGCTAAGTTGGGACAGATTGGGGACAGCAAAAGATAGAGGGGGTCTTGGCTTTAGAGGCTTCAGTGAGTTTAATAGAGCTTTGTTGGGCAAGCAGTGTTGGAGGCTGATTAAAAGGGATAACTCCATCATGGCCAAGGTCTTTAAATCCAGATACTATCCTAGGAGCTCTTTCTTGGAAGCAAAAGTGGGATTTCAGCCAAGTTATGTATGGAGAAGTTTAATGTCTGCTAAGGAAGTAATAGAGGCTGGGGCTATATGGCAAATTGGAAATGGTAATTCTATTGGCATCTGGTCTGATAGGTGGCCTCCGGATCAAGCGAACTTCAAAGTTTGGAGCCCAGTAGCTAACCTTCCACAAAACGCAAAAGTCTGTGAGCTCATTGACCCTGACACAAAGCGGTGGAGAAGAAACCTAATATTTAGCATTTTCAACATATTTGAAGCCCAGCAGATTTTGAATATTCCCATATCCCTGAGACTCCCAGAAGATAAGCTAATGTGGCATTGGGAAAGGGACGGAGAATACTCCATTCGTTCTGCCTATCATTTGATTGTTGAGGAGAAGAATAGGAATGTTGCAGAGTCTTCAAATTCCAGGGGACAAATGGTATGGAAGGAGATATGGAAAGCAAAGGTTCCTAATTGTATCAGGAACTTCCTATGGAGGTTAGCTAGAAACATTCTTCCTACAAGAGCAAAGCATGTACCGGATCAACTTAGCCTTTTTGATTGGATGTCCCAGTGGCTGTCCTGTCCAGATCCACTTGCAAAGCAGATGTTCAGTGTTATCTTGTGGAAGATGTGTAAAGTAAGGAACCAAATTGTGTTTAACAGTAGGAGTTTTAATCATATTGATATTATGGCTTCTGTAGTTAATTTTGTAGATGATTTCAACAAAGCTAACATGGGTGGAGCGCTTGATAAAGGCAATCGAGTAGCAACCAAATGGGAACCACCTGACCCCGGAACAACAAAAATTAACATTGATGCAGGATGCTTTAATGATGATACCACTGGATGGGGCCTATTGGCTAGAAATCATGAAGGTGCTGTCATGTTTGCTGCAACAAAGCTGGAAGGGATCAGGACTTCTCCCACTTTAGCAGAGGCTCTTGGTCTCAGATGGTGCATCCAATGGGCAAAGGAACAGAATTTCTCTAGGATAATCATTGAAACAGATTCTGAGTTAGTTGTTAAATGCCTCAAAGGGAGTATTAAATTAGCTCTGATTGAGTCTGTTGTGTTAGATTGTCTGCAGTTGTTCGATCAAATGAGGAATACACAAGTTGCTTGTATTAGAAGGGAAAGCAATGGCCCTGCCCATGCTTTAGTTGGTATAGCCAGGACTTGTGGTTCTCACTTGTGGGAAGGATATGTCCCAGACCCAATCAGTCTTATTGTCTGTAATGATGCTTCTTTCAGTTAATGGATTATCCTCTATTAATGTCAAAAAAAAAAAAATCCTTTGAGACTGAGTTGAGAATCCAAGAATGGACTATACTATCAACTCGATCCCAATGAGCCAAGATCACAGCTTCGGCATTGTCGCGACCGTCCCGTCCGGGTGCCGCGAAAAAAAGGAGATATAAAGACAGAGGGGAGTCGCCACTAAAATTTTTATTGGGAAAATCTTAGAAAACCCAACTATTTAAAGGTAAACTGGTCTAAAAAAAATAGAGAGAGAGATGAGTCCGGGAGTCGGTTACGAGTAGGGAAGGTGTTAGCACCCCACATCGCCCGTTTAAAAAACGGTACCTCAAGTTAATTGTGCAAAAACATTTTAATAACCTTTTAAATATTTATTTTACCCCAAAAATTATTTACAAGAAAGTATTATTTTTAATTTTTAATATTTTAAATTTATTGATTTTTATATTTTTAAATTTGTTGTTTATAAAAAACTAAATAAGGTTGAACCTGACATATGAGTGCACAGGGTAACCTCAAATCTAAGGGACTGGATATGACACCGTGTCCATAGAGCATCCCTAAAAATAGAAAAGTTTAATTATTCTGATTAATTATTTTAACATGAAAAGGGACACAAAAAAGAGGAAAAATTAGTTTTGGCTTGACAAGATGATTTATCTTGCTCCTACGTATTCCCGAGTGCGATGGGAAACTCAAAGCCACGTAGTTCTTTTGAAAATGTTTAATTGGTTGGTTGATTTTAATTTTTGATAAAGATTTGATTTTTTGATTTTCTTTTTGTTTAAAAAGGGATTTTATTTTAAAATAAATTCACCTTTGCACAGAGTCCAAGATAACAGTGCTATACGATAAACCCTTACATTTCATACGAGCCTTGAGGATGAATAAGTCCATACATCAACGTCTTAGATTGTTGCGTGAATTAAAAAGAGATTTTTTATCTTATAAATTTTGATAAAATCTTGTAGAAAGAGTAAATTGAAAACATTTTATTATTTTAACAAAAGGGAATTCACTCTTGCACAGGGTTAAAGATAACGGAGCTATACGATGAACCCTTTCAATTCATATAACACTTGAGAATGAAAATTCATACATCAACATTGTAGATTGTTGCGTGAACTCAAAAGAAATTTTGGGATAAATTTTTTATTTAAAATAAGGACTGAAAATATTTTTAAAAGTACTATTTTTATTTTTGATTCTTTTTTTTGGATTTTTCTTTTACTTGAATTTTTTTTAGATTAAACATCTTTCTTATCTAAGAAAAAAAAAAGCTTGACCCAAATAAAAGGGGACCAATGTGCTAGGCCAAAAGAAGCAAACAACTTTGGACTTCAGGCTGTCATTGCAAGCCCCATGCCATCAGACTCTAATAATTTTAAACAAAACATAAAAAGGGTAAAAAGAATTAAAGGAAAAAGACAGAGGTAACATAACATAACCCTAGCCTCCATTGTTGTTACTAGAGAGTAGTGCTAGGAGCAAATGGAAACCAGCGGCGTTCACGATGGAGGCGAGCAGCGGCCTCGAAGGCGGATCTGGGCTGGCGCGGGGGCGTCGCTGCAGTGAACGGCGAAGGGAGTCCGGAGGTCCGAGGCAGAGTTCACGACGGGGACAGGTGCGGAGCGGCACAGCAGTCGCGCGTCTGGTGCGGATTTGTGGCGGGGATGAGCGGATCTAGGTCACAGCGAGGATGGCGGAGGTCCGAGGTGGAGTCCGTGACTGAGACGGCTGAGGCGTGGTGGTTTCTGTCTCGGCAAAGTGGGACGTAGGTCGGAGCTCGGACGGAGGACGCGTGAGGTGAGGTGCGGTCTGAGTAGGCGAGCAGGACGTGGTGGTCGCGTGGCTCCGGCGAGTTTCCAAGTGGTGCGGGCGACGATTCGTGGTCTGGGCAAGAGAGGGAAGAAGATGATGAAGTTAGGGAGAAGAAGATGGGTTCTGTGAGTAGAAAAAGAAAAAAGAAAAATAGATAGAAGAAGAAGGAGTGGTTGTGGCTAGGAGGAACAAGAAGATTGTGGTCTCTGCTGATTTTTCTTTTTACATAGTTTTCTTCTCTCTGTTTTTGCTCTCTTTCTTTCAGTATTTTTTGTTGACATTTATTTGTTTTTTGAAACCAGAAACAGAGAATGGAGAAGAAAATGAGGAAGAATCCTAAGTGTGTTTTCTGTGTTTTTATCGTTTGCTCCCCCCCCCCTCTTTGGTCACTGTTCAATGCAATATATAGCACAAAAATGAAGAAGATGACAAATCTTCTTGTTAGGCCAGCTAGTGTGGGTACAAGTAGTGGGGAGCAAATCAGCCTTTGCTCCACCACTTTGCTTGGCTGGTGCAAGGGTAGGGAAGGCTGTACCATTATCCCTCTTTTTTCTGAAAAAGAAGATGACAAAGAGGGGTACAAGTGTGGGAGGAGGACATTTTTATTTTTATTTTAAGCATTCTTCTTTTTTTTATTTGAGTTTGGGCTATGGGCTCAACACTTGCAAAAAAAAATTGGGCCAAGAACATAACAAAGATATATATATATATATATATATATATATATATATATATATTTACCATTTTATATTTTTTCTTTTGTTTTCAAAAATAATTAAAAGAAAATACCCGGACAAAATTAGGTGTTCATAGCTGCCCCTCTTTACTTGTTTCTTATTAGATAATTGGTATAACTGTAGTTACCCTATTATCGTTATAAGAAACGAGTAAAGACATGAACTGCAATTTTGGTCGGGGTAAGTAAAAGGATGCAAAATTAAAAGAGCTTACGGGATGGATTGTCCATAGAAGCTCGGATAGAAAGATAAAAGAGCTTACGGGGTATGGTACCCGCTGAAGTTTGACAAAAGATGGAAAACTTGCGGAGTCGATTATCTGTTGAAGCTTGAAAAGAAACGTCAAAAGCTTACGAAGTCGGTTGTCCGCTGAAGCTTGAAATTAAAAGGTTAAAAACTTGCGGAGTAGGGTATCCGCTGAAGCCTGAAAGAAAGGTAAAAATCTCGCGGAGTAGGGTATCCGCTGAAGCTTGACAGAAAAAGGATTAAAAGCATGCGGAGTCGGTTATCCGCTGAAGCTTGAAAAGAAAAGGATTAAAAGCTTACGGAGTCAGTTGTCCGCTGAAGCCTGAAATCAAAAGGATTAAAAGCTTACGGAGTCGGTTATCTGCGGAAGCTTGAAAGGAAAGGTAAAAAAAGCTTGTGGAGTCGGTTATCCACCGAGCTTGACAGAAAATAAAAAGCACGCGGAGTCAATTATCTGCTGAAGCTTGAAAAGCAATGTTAAAAGCTTACGGAGTCGGTTCTCCGCTAAAGCTTGAAAGCAAAAGGATTAAAAGCTTGCGGAGTCGGTTATCCGTTGAAGCTTGAAAAGAAATGTTAAAAGCTTACGGAGTCGGTTGTCCGCTGAAGCTTGAAAACAAAAGGATTAAAAGCTTGCGGAGTCGATTATCCACTGAAGCTTGAAAAGACAGATTAAAAGCTTGCGGAGTCGGGCATCCGCCGAAGCTTGGAGTCAAAAGATCTTATGGGGGTGATACTTGCCAAATATAGAAAGCTTCCGGAGTCGCTTATCCGCTAAAGCCTGAAGAGAAAGGTTAAAAGCTTGCGGAGTCGGGTATTCGCTGAAGCTTGACAAAAAAAAAAAAAAGCATTCGGAGTCGGGTATCCGCTGAAGCTTGAAAGGAAAGGTAAAAAGCTTGTGGAGCCGGTTATCCACTGAAGCTTGAAAAGAAAAGTTAAAAGCTTGCGGAGTTGGTTGTCCGCTGAAGCTTGAAAACAAGAAGAACTTACGGGGTATGGTACCCGCCAAAGCTTGACAGAGAAGATAGCAACCTTGCGGAGTCGGTTATCCGCTGAACCTTGAAAATAAAGGTTAAAAGCTTGCAGAGTCGGTTATCCGCTGAAGCTTGAAAAGAAAGGTTAAAAGCTTGCAGAGTCGGTTGTCCGCTGAAGCTTGAACAGAAATATGGAAGAGCTTACGGAGTCGGTTATTTGCTGAAGCTTGAAAGAAAAAAGGGTAAAAGCTTACGGAGTCGATTATCCGCTGAAGCTTGAATAGAGAGATGTAAGAACTTATGGAGTCGGTTATCCGTCGAAGCTTTAAAAGAAATGTTAAAAGCTTACGGAGTCGGTTGTCCGCTGAAACTTAAAAAGAAAGGTTAAAAGCTTACGGAGTCGATTGTCCGCTGAAGCAAAAGGATTAAAAGCTTGCGGAGTTAGTTATCCGCTGAAGCTTGAAAGGAAAGGTAAAAAGCTTGTGGAGTCGGTTATCCACTGAAGCTTGAAAAGAAAGGTAAGAATAAAAAGCATGCGGAGTCGGGTATCCACTGAAGCTTGAAAAGAAAGGTAAAATGCTACGATGTCTGTGCAGTTTACTAGGTTTTGTGCTCACAAAAGATAAACAATTGCAATGCATGATGCGAGAAATGTCCTATTTGCTTGATGAACACCTCAGATGGTTTCAATGCAACACAAGGAAAGCCTGTAATACATTAATACTTCTTTTTTCTTTTTTGTTACTTAGGTGGTTTTTATTATCACCCTCGACCCCTTAAAGTGTTGATCACAGACAAGCTCTGAGATGAACTAAAACATGTCATGTCTTCATGGAGAATAAAGGCCAAGCACTTTTGAAAGGGTCGCTTCCTTTACAATGATTGTCCCTATGCTTATTGTCAGTAGACCACGGTGCCCTTTGTCGGGAGATCATCTTGTTCTTTACGAACTTTTGAGACTTTCAAAGAAATTCTAAATGCTTTTGAAGACACCAATACGTGTTTAACATTTCAGTATACACTTATCATGATGAATGCACGCACACATTGACAAAAGTTAAGAGAAAGAGATAAGGGTAAAATAATTGGGAGTCAATGTCATTATATTTGGACTGAAAAGGTATACAAAGCAGATATTACAATGGAGTATGGAATTGCAAAAAGGTTGTGGAGTGGAAACACATCTCCTCAAATGACATCTCTTTCCATGACTAGTGTTAGTATCTCTCATACCATATCGATTGCTTACTAATCCACATCTGAGAATGTTATCTGCCTCAGTCTTCATGCATCTATCCCACTAATTGCCCCAGTTCATCGGCTTGATGACATTTCCATTGTTTATTTTTTGAACCCTAACTTTTGCCTAGACCGCCTTTTCAGGTTTTCAGCCTAGCGGGTTGCTCTAACTTTTGCCTAGACCGTCTTTTCAGATTTTCAGCCTAGCGAGCTTTTCTTCTTTTCATTTTTTCACTTTTTTCTTCTTCTTCTTGGGAAATGCGTTCAAGCATAATACTTTTTGACTGCATCTGAGTTTACAGGGAGTGGAAGATCTTCCCCATCCATCCTGGTGAGGATTAAAGCTCCTCCCGAGAAGGCATTTTTCACAACGTAAGGTCCTTCGTAGTTCGGGGTCCACTTCCACGATGATCCTTTTGGATTGGTAGGATCTTTTTGAGCACTAGATCACCCTCCCGAAACTACCGCGGGCGTACCTTCTTCTCATAAGCTCTCATCAACCTTCTTTAGTACAATTGACCGTGACACAATACTGCTAATCTCTTCTCTTCAATGAGATTCAATTGGTCGAGTCGGTCCTGAACCCACTCAGCTTCTTCCAGTTCTGCTTCTTTCAGTACCCTTAATGAGGGGATCTCTACTTCAATTGTGAGCACTGCCTCCATCCCATATACCAGAGAATACAGTGTTGCCCCTTTAGAGGTGCGAATAGAGGTTCGGTAGCCGTGCAAAGCAAAAGGTAACATCTCATGCCAATCCTTATACGTCACCACCATCTTTTGGACAATCTTCTTGATATTTTTATTAGCGTCCTCAACTGCTCCGTTCATCTTTGGGCGATATGGGGAGGAATTGTGATGCTTTATCTTGAAGTTTTCACACATCTCTTTCATCATCTTGTTGTTCAATTTAGTAGCATTATCAGTGATAATCTCACTTGGCAACCCATAACGACAAATTAGTTCTCTTTTTACAAATTCTATCATGACATTCCTGGTCACATTGGCATATGATGCAGCCTCAACCCACTTTGTGAAATAATCAATGGCAACAAGAATGAAGCGATGCCCATTCGAGGCTTTTGGTTCGATTGGACAGATCACATCCATTCCCCACATTGAGAATGGCCAGGGTGCCGTCATGACATTCAAGGGAGCTGGCGGCGCATGAACCCTATCAGCATATATTTGACACTTATGGCACCTCTTCGCATAATTAAAGCAATCTGCTTCCATTGTCAACCAGTATTGGCCAGCCCTCAAGATTTTCCTGGCCATTGCATGATCGCTCGTGTGTGTTTCAAAAGGTCCTTCATGTACCTCCTCAATTATCCGTTTAGCTTCGTTTGCGTCAACGCACCTCAACAGCACCATGTCATGGTTTCTTTTGTAAAGAATACCTCCATCTAAATAGAAACCCATTGCAAGTCTTCTTAGAGTTCTTTTGTCATTTTCTGAAGCGCTCGGAGGGTATTCCCTTCTTTGGATGAAGGATTTGATTTCATGGTACCACGGTTTTTGATCAGACTCTTCCTCTATCACTTGACAATATGCAGGATGATCACGACTTTCCATTTTGATGAGTGGTAGGTTCCTCTCGTCACTTACTTTGAACATCAAGGATAATGTAGACAGCGCGTCAGCTAATTGGTTATCTTCTCGGGGAATATGATGAAATGTGACTTTATCAAACTGCTCAATCAAACCTTTGATGTAATCATGGTACGGGATTAACTTGGCATCTCGGGTTTCCCATTCCCCTCTTACCTGGTGGATGACTAATGCAGACTCCCCATATACCTCCAGTATCCTTGCCTTTGATTCTATTGCTGCCAGGAGCCCGAGCGCACAAGCTTCATATTCGGCTATATTGTTTGTACAATCAAAGCAAAGCCTTGCAGTGACAGGGAAATAATCATTTTCCGGTGAGATTAGTATTGCCCCAATCCCATGTCCCAATGCATTAGAAGCTCCGTCAAATAACAAGGTCCACTTTTCTTTTTCTGGTGATTGCTCGGGATCAAACAAAGTCATTATATCTTCATCTGGGAAATCACATTACATCGATCCATAATCTTCTACTGGCTGGTTGGCTAGATATTCTGCAAGAGCACTACCTTTTATTGCTTTTTGGGTGACATAGACAATGTCATATTCTGATAGCAGGACTTGCTAGCGAGCAATTCTTCCAGTCAGAGCAGGCTTATCAAAGATATACTTGATCGGATCCATTTTGGACACCAACCAGGTAGTATAACACAACATGTAATGCCTCAAACGGCACAGCAAGTGCGTTCTAGCAGTGAGTAGTTGGCTTCGCAACTGGTGAATTTCTTACTTAGATAATAGATGGCATGTTCCTTCCTTCCTGACTCATCGTGTTGCCCTTATATGCAACCCATCGATTCATCTAGCACAGTCAAATACATGATGAGAGGTCTTCCCGGTACTGGGGGAACCAAGACCGGAGGCTCCTGTAGGTATTGTTTGATCTTCTCAAAGGCTTTTTGACAATCTTCATTCCATGTCACAGCCTGATTTTTGTGCAGCAATTTAAAGATTGGTTCACATGTCGCAGTTAGTTGGGAGATGAACCGAGCAATGTAGTTCAATCTTACTAAAAACCCACGAACTTCCTTCTCCGTTTGAGGTGCTGGCATGTCGATGATTGCTCGTACCTTTTCAGGATCAACCTCTATTCCTCTTTGACTAACAATGAACCCTAGAAGCTTGCCTGATTTCACTCCAAAAGTGCATTTGGTTGGATTCAATCAGAGCTTAAACTTTCTTAACCGCTCAAAAAGTTTCTGCAAATTATCAACATGGTCATCTTCAGATCTGGACTTGGCAATCATGTCATCTACATAAACTTCTATCTCCTTATGCATCATGTCATGGAATAAAGCCACCATAGCCCGTTGATATGTTGCCCCAGCATTTTCAAGCCAAAGGGCATAACCTTGTAGCAAAAGGTTCCCCATAAAGTGACAAATGTAGTTTCCTCCATATCTTCAGGTGCCATCTTGATCTGATTATATCCTGAGAATCCATCCATGAAAGAGAATAATGCATGTTGGGCAGTGTTATCTACAAGAACATCAATATAAGGCAGTGGAAAGTCATCTTTTGGGCTAGCTCTGATCAGATCTCAATAGTCAACACACATTCGAACCTTTCCATCTTTCTTGGGAACAGGAACGATGTTAGCAACCCATTGAAGGTATTTTACAACTTCTAGGAAACCTGCATCCAGTTGTTTCTTGACCTCCTCCTTGATCTTTAGAGACATTTCTGCTTTCATCCTTCGTAGCTTCTGCTTTACTGGAGGACACTCCGGCTTTAATGGCAATTTGTGTTCTGCTACACTGGGGTCTAACCCTGGCATGTCTTGGTACGACCATGCGAAAACATCTTTATAATCCATCAACAACCTGATCAACCTACTTCGCTCCTTTTCTTTCAGGGAAAGGCCAATCTTAACCTCTTTCGTATCATCGTCGGTTCCCAAATTGATTAGTTCACTTGGCTCTTCATGGGGCCGAATTTCCCTTGTTCTACCAACCTCCATAATTCAGGAGGGACTTCCCCATTATCATCAACAACCTCATCAGCATGATCAATAGAATAGTCAAAATTGTATGCTGAGTTATTAACACTGTCATTTTCAAGAGAGTCACTTTTAGATCTGCATTTTGGTAGTTATCAGGGAAAGATGAATGAATAACGATTAAAGATGGGAAACTGCATTTATTGGTGAGGAACGATGAATAAAAGCGAAAGTATAAAAAAAAGGGATAAGAACATAAAGATATTGAATGCATGCATTTATTGATAAGTCATACTGAAACGGAAACAAGTAAGCCCATTACAACAAGAATCCTAAAGCTTTGGGCAGAGCTAAAGGATAAGCATTACATAATTACTTTGAAAAAAACTCTATGGTCCTGGGGAACTCAATGACCTCCCAATTGTTGAGCTCTGTATCCGGAGGGCATGGATACACCAAATTGACACCATGATCGGCGAGATAATCATCTTCAGCAGCTGCTGCTTGGTCCAGGAAGGGGAACCCTACACTTTGGAAGCTCTGTCAAATGTCACAGATGGGAACCCTTTCAGCCTCATATTCACGATTTTCCAGTCGAGCCAACCTTTTTCTTTTCTTCTCTTCTATAACCCTCATCTTGTCGGCCCTGGTGGGTTTATATCCCAACCCAAACCTGTCCTTGTTCTCGGTGAGCATGAGGATGTCAGTGACACCTTGGCTATTCTTCCCCAGACCGCTTCCAGGTCGGTATCCTCCTTCGAGCATAACCCTAGCCATCATAACAGACGCTTTAGATGACTGAGGTTTCAAGAGTGGAGCACCGTCCCCGACATAAGTGGCATTGGCAATTTCAAGCGATTGGAAAGCGGTCTCAAGAGCTTCTTCGGCAGCTTCAATGTAAGGGGTTGTTGATGGCTTGCTCACTAACATATCCTCCTCTCCAGAAACAATTATCAACTTGCTATCGACAATGAACTTCATTTTCTGGTGCAATGTGGAAGGTATAGCTCTAGACGAATGGATCCATGGTCGTCCCAGGAGACAACCATAAGTTGGCGTAATGTCCATTACTTGGAAGAGTATTTCAAAGGTGCAAGGGCCAATATAAATGGGCAATTCAATTTCTCCCATAACTTCCCTTCGGGTGCCATCGAAAGCTCTTACAATCATTGTGCTTGGCTTCATATGAGTTCCATCGAAAGGAAACTTTGCCAGTGTTGACTTTGGCATTACATTCAAAGAAGAACCATTATCAATGAGGACCCTAGCCATGACATGATCTCGACACTTCACAGAGATGTGTAACGCCTTGTTGTGCCCTTTTCCTTCAGCTGGAATTTCATCATCAGTGAAAGTGATATAATTATCAGCAACGATGTTACCCACGATGTTATCAATCTTATCAATTGTGATGTCATGAGAGATATGAGCTTGATTCAACACCTTCATCAGTACTCTCCTATGTGGCTCAGAATTCATCAACAAAGACAAAAGAGATATCCGAGCTGGAGTTTGATTCAATTGATCCACGACCCTGTATTCGCTTTGCTTGATGAACTTCAAGAATTCGCTGACTTCTTCATCAGATACCTCCTTTTTATTATCACCCCCTTTAGTATCCTTTTCAGCCAGCGTTCCTTCCACCTTCTCTTTTCCCTTGCGATCTCTTTCTTCCTTTTCTGTTCCCTCCCTTCGCAATACCTCTGGAGTATAAATGCGACCACTCCTAGTCATTCCACCAATTCCCGAAATGTTGGTAACCACAGTGGTCCCGTTGGGAGGACTTTGTTGAACCTGCCTGTCATATTTCCATGGCACCGCTTTGGTGTCCTTGTAAGGGAAAGGACCTGGGACTCGAATGACAACTGGTGTTGGCCAGCTCGAAACCGGCATAGGTTCCTTCTCAGTATAGTGTATCACCACTGGCTTCGGAGTGACTTGCTCAGGAACCAGTTGAGGATTAATCACAACAGTAAAAGGAGTTATCTCAACTGGAGTTGGGGAAATTGTAGATTCAGCGACCATGTTAATGCCACACTCATTCGGTTCATAACCAATTAGGATAATCTTCATATCTATTAACTGTTGCACAACTTGTCGTAATTCTGCACAGTCTTCAATTGAATGCCCCATATTCCCATCGAAGTCACACCTTATCTTTTCATCAAGAGTCTTCTCTTCAACAATTGAGGTTTGCACTGGTCGCGCTGTCGCGCACGCGCCAAAAAGGACGAGTGGGTTTAAAAGTGTAGTATAGTGCGACAACTCGGATGTCGTCTCTCAAGGACTCTGAGAATATTACTTTTCACAAAAAAATCAGTTTTGGGGGGTGTTTGGATTGGAGTGCAAAATAAGAAACAACAAAACAGAGCAATCAAAAACAAGGCAGTTGAAAAGGGATTATCAATAGTCAAAAACAGATTAATCTATTGCTCTTGATTTCCCACTATCATAGGTTCATACAATTTCCAGGCCCTAAGCAAATTCTTATCCCCTCCCGGTTGTAGCAACAATTTACAAACGAAACTATCGCTACTGAGATACATGTCCCTATTCCCGAATTAAACAAAGCGGGGTTAAGCCCTCATGAACTAAACGAACATGAACGTACACACGCGAATTAAACAAACGCGATTGATTATAGGAACATGATATCACCGGAAATAAATCAATACAATGCATTATACTCCTGAATTAAACAAACAGAAATACAAGGCATGGCATTGAAGAGGGAAAAGCATACAAAACAGGAAAGTATAAGAACCTCAAGTATGTGGAAATCAATTACAATAGATCAATCCTAAGAATTTAGTTCTCCATAACACAAACGAAATCACAGAGAAAAGTGTAAAACAGAAAATGGAGAAGCAAAAAGTCTCTACAAAATATTCAGAACAGCCTTTTATACAAATTCAGAATTCAGATGGCTCGCGAGGCGAACAACCATTCGCGAGGCGAATTTCATGAACTGTCAGCAACCCTTGGCATTCTCGCGAGGCGAAGTGTCTCTCGCGAGGCGAGGATATGAAGAGTTTCCTCCTTACGCCCGTTATGGCCATCAGGGCCTAACCGTGATGCTCTCTGACTTCCAGACTCGCGAGGCGAAGGGATGCTCGCGAGGCGAGACTCTTCATCTTCAAAACTGCCACGGCCATGACCTTCAACACGGGCAAGCCGTGATCGTCTCTGACTTTTTCAGGTTTGGAAGACTCGCGGGGCGAGACCTTCTTCGCGAGGCGACCCAGAGACTTAGCAATTTCTTGGAACAGTCAGGCTTCGGGGTCGCGTGGCGAGCATGGCTTTCGCGGGGCGAATCCCCTGTTCTTTATTTTCTCAACTTCTACTTAACCTGAAAACAAGGAAATAAGCATAAGTGTATTATTTTGACTTAAAACTAGATAAATTAACTTAAAACTACTCTAGAGACTCAAAACCTTGCTTGAGGACAATCTAATCTAATTTGGGTAAAAATACGATATAATTTGCACAAAACCCTGGTCATACTAGCTATAAAACTAGATGAGCCAGAGGCTTATCAAAATACCCCAAACTTAAACTTTGCTTGTCCCCAAGCAAACTAAGACTCAAAAAAAACAAAAAGACTCAAGACCTGGCAAGCTCAAAAGATTCAATCAACATTGCACACATTCAAGCAATACATCAAAACAGTTTTTCTTCATTGTTTCCCCCTTTTCAAACAGAGCAATCCCCATATTCATTTATTCTAAACATTTGAGAGTTTCATCATGAAAACAATCAGAAATCTAAGCAGGGGATCTAAGTCACACACAAGAGGGAGATCACCAAATCCAAACAACTGCCTTCCTCACAAGGGCATTATTTGTTCACTCAGTCACTCAGTTTATGTCAGGCTAACAACTTGCACTCAGTTTCACTTTTCAAGTACACTTCCCAAAAATTTGCCTTTCATCTCAAAATGGCTCCCACAGAAAACATGCAAGCAACATCAGAAGGTCTTTTATGGGTTGTAATGGGGCCTGGCTAAGGGTAAGATATACAAAAGGACTAAGCTGAAGACCCTAGGAACTAAGAGAGCATGAACTATATTTACACCTTGAAATTCACTCAAGTTCCTTTCTTTATTTTTTTCTTTACACTTCTGGGTGGCTACAGCTCTTTTTATTTCTTTTTGGCATTTTTGTATTATTTTTTTTTATTTATTTTTTTTTCAACATTTGTACACTTTTTCTTTCACAAGCCTTTGGCTCCAACTTTTTTTTTTTTTTTCAATCCCAACAACATATTGCACCTCGTAGCCACCCCAAACTTAGTTTCTTGCACCCACTCTAAGATTACATGCTCTCCTAATCCTAAGATCGGGTTAACATGGTTTTCCAGATTTTTGGGCTTATAACATTAGGTTATCAAGAACTAATAGGCTAATAGGCTCAAAAGGGCTAACTAGGGAACATGCAATAGGAATTAGTTTATTCAGGCCAAGTAGCTATTTACAAAGAAACTGCCTAAATCATTTGCTACACACATATAATCATGCAAACCAAAAAGAGATTCAATCAAATCCAGGGAAGTGCAACTTGAAAGTGATTTTCACACATTTTAAAACATGTTGGAGGCTCAAAACCTCACCTGGACATTCATGCAAATTGTTTGAAAGAGATACTATCCCTAGTGTGTGCTCCCTATCACCCCAAACTTATCATTCATCATGTTATCATAACAAAATCCCAAAGTTCAGTTTTCAATTTCATGGGGATCAAAATTCAATTTTTCAAATTTTTGAAGTCCTAGGGGGAATCATCACTTATCAATCATGCAAGCAATCTGTGCAATATCAATCAAAATCTAGCAAACTTTCCAACTAACAACTTAACACACAAATGCTCCTGAGCTTCTCAAATTATTCAGGAGCTTTATTCAAAGAAAAGAAAAACTACAACTAGTTCCCTCCCCCACACTTAAAACATGCATTGTCCCCAATGAACAACAAAATTATACAATCAGAGTGAGGGGAAAAGGAAAAGAAACTCCCTGATCAAGTATCAGTGTAGGTTGGAGCATCTAAAGATAGCTCCTCAACATTAGCATCCGCAGGGTCAGCAGCCTCCACACCATGGAATGGCTTCAACCTTTGTCCATTAACCTTGAAGGTTTTGTTGGTACCTGCATCCTTGATCTCAACTGCACCATATGGAAACACATTAGTAACAACAAATGGTCCTATCCAACTGGACCTAAGTTTCCCAGCCATCAATCTTAGGCGGGAATTAAACAATAAGACTTTCTGACCCACAAAAAATTCTTTCCTAACAATCATTCTATCATGAAAAAATTTTGTTTTCTCTTTATACATCCTGGAGCTCTCATAGGCTTCAAGCCTAAGCTCCTCAAGTTGCTGCAACTGCAGTTTTCTCTCAACACCAGATTTCTTCATGTCCATGTTGCAACACTTTATTGCCCAATATGCTCTATGCTCAACTTCCACCGGGAGGTGACATGCCTTGCCAAAAACTAGCCTGAAGGGGGACATCCCTATAGGTGTCTTAAAAGCAGTCCTCTGGGCCCACAGTGCGTCTTCCAGACGGCGGCTCCATTCCCTTCTGTTTGGCTGCACCATCTTCTCTAGGATTTGCTTAATCTCCCTGTTTGATATTTCTGCTTGGCCATTGGTTTGGGGATGGTAAGCGAGAGACACTCTATGTACAACCCCATATTTTTCCGAGTAAGGCCTCCAAGGTTACATTACAAAAATGTGTGCCCTGGTCACTGATGATGGCCTTGGGTATGCCAAACCTGCAAAAGATGTTGGACCTAACAAATTTTGACACAATCTGAGCATCGTTAGTCCTAGTGGGGATTGCTTCCACCCACTTTGAAACATAATCTACAGCTAACAAAATATATACAAAACCAAAAGAAGGGGGAAAAGGACCCATGAAGTCCATCCCCCACACATCGAAGACCTCACAATAAAGCATTGGCTGCTGGGGCATCTCACTCCTACGAGTGATTGCCGGGCCTGTTATTTGACATTCCTTACAACTCTTATACACTTCATATGAATCCCTGAAAATTGTGGGCCAGTAGAATCCGGAGTCCAGGACTTTTCTTGCTGTCCTTTGAGGTCCAAAGTGTCCTCCAACTGGAGATGCATGTGAAAAATGCAGGATGGACTCTGTCTCATGCTCGGGTACACACCTCCGAATGACTTGGTCACTGCAAAACTTCCACAGATAGGGGTCGTCCCACACATAATATTTTGCATCGCTCTTCAGCTTATGGAACTTCTGTCTACTTGTACCTGCAGGAACAACACCAGCAACTAGAAAATTTACAATGTCAGCAAACCAGGGGGTTACCCCATACATATGTAACAATCTCTCATCAGGGAAATCATCTTGGATGGGAAATGTATCCTCATCCCTTGCTATCCTACTCAAATGATCTGCTACCAGATTTTCAGCTCCACTTTTATCCTTTATCTCCACATTGAATTCCTGAAGCAAAAGCATCCACACGATCGATCTGGGCTTAGCCGGCTTCTTCAGCAGATATTTCAAAGCTGCATGGTCAGTAAAAAAAGTCACCCTAGAACCTAGCAAATAAGACCTAAACTTGTCAAGTGCAAATACAATAGCTAGCAGCTCTTTCTCAGTGGTGGTGTAATTTGCCTGTGCGGCATCTAGGGTCCTAGAAGCATAGTGAATTACATGGGCAACTTTGCCCACCCTTTGTGCCAGAACTGCCCCCACAGAAAATTTTGAGGAATCACACATCATTTCAACGGGGTGTGTCCTGTGTGGGGGCTGGATGACTGGGGTAGAAGTCAACGCCTTCTTCAAATAGTCAAACGACTCTTTGCACTTTTCATCAAACTGGAACAGGGCATCATTTTTCAACAGATTTGACAGTGGCAGTGCTATCTTGCTGAAGTCCTTTATAAAGCGCCTGTAGAAACCTGCATGTCCAAGAAAGGAACGTATCTCGCGTACGCAAGATGGGTAAGGCAATGAAGCAATTACATTTATTTTTGCAGGATCCACAGAAATACCCTCTTTGGAAATTACATGACCCAATACTATCCCCTGTTCTACCATGAAATGACATTTCTCATAATTCAGAATCAAATCAGTATCAATGCATCTCTGAAGAACTAGATCTAGACTATGCAAACAAGCATCAAAGGAGGAGCCATACACAGTAAAATCATCCATAAACACCTCTATGCAGTTTTCGATAAAATCAGAGAAAATACTAAGCATGCATCTTTGAAAGGTGCCAGGAGCATTACAGAGGCCAAATGGCATCCTCCTATAAGCAAACGTACCGAAGGGGCACGTGAAGGTGGTCTTTTCCTGATCCTCAGGGGCAATATGAATCTGGAAATACCCGGAAAAGCCATCTAGAAAACAATAATGGGACTGACCAGCCAGCCGATCTAGCATCTGATCTATGAACGGCAAAGGAAAATGATCCTTTCGGGTGGCCTGGTTTAGCTTCCTATAGTCTATACAAACTCTCCAGCTATTCTGGACTCTAGTAGGCACAAGTTCATTATTTTCATTCCTAACTACTGTTAAACCAGATTTCTTTGGTACAACTTGAACCGGACTTACCCAAGAACTATCGGAAATGGGATAAATAATACCTGCTGTAGAAGCTTGGTCACCTCTTTCTTTACCACATCCAGAATCGGTGGGTTAAGTCGCCTTTGGGCCTGTCGATCAAGCTTAGCCCCATCCTCCAGTAAAATTCTGTGCATGCATCTGGAGGGGCTAATTCCTGGAATATCGGCCAATGTCCACCCAATGGCCTTCTTGTTTTTCCTCAAAACTTCTAAAAGCTTGTCTTCCTGATCAGAGTTGAGGCTGGAGGAAATGATGACTGGCAATGTTGCATCCCTCCCCAAGTAGGCATACTTTAAGTTCTCAGGAAGTGGTTTGAGTTCCAAAGGGGGCGGCTGCTCAACAGATGGTGCATTGGGAGCAGCCATAGGGTCAAGGACTTTTGCTAAGTAAACAGCTTCACTCTCATTATCACTTTCACTATCATCCTCACCCTGCAATGTTAAATCCAAAAACTCAACAAACAGAACATGGGTTAGTGTTAGTGCAGTTAGTACAAGTATATACATCATCAAAACCAGAAATAACAGGAAAATCAGAAATAAGGTCATCATGAGTGTTCTCAATGAGTTCAGACAGCAACTCTAAGTGGAATACAGAGTGCTCCTCTACTGGGTGCTTCATAGCATCAAAAATCTTGAATTTGGCCACGATACCACCAAACTCCATCGACATAGTCCCATCATAAACATTAATCTTGGTCTTGGATGTCATCATGAATGGTCTCCCCAAGATTATGGGTGATCTACTGGACTGGGTCTCTCCTGCCATATCTAGGATATAGAAATCCGCAGGGAATATCAAATCATCAACTTGCACTAGGACATCCTCTACCATCCCCATGGGTCGGGCACTGGTCCTGTTAGCCAACTGAATGGTAAGACCCGTATACTGCAATGGCCCCAGATCAAGGTTATTAAAGATGGAGGTAGGCATGACATTGATTGATGCTCCCAAGTCCAACATACAGTTTTCAAACTTCTTGTCCCCAATAGTGCTTGGGATAGTGAAGGTGCCGGATCCTTGCACTTTTGTGGCGATGACTTGATTAGGGCCTATAGAAGCAACTCTCTCTATCTTTGAATGGATAAGCGCTGAGACATTCATTCCCAAGTCAACCCTCTCATTAATCTTCATCTTCCTCTTGTTAGTGCATAGGTCCTTCGAAATTTAGCATATCCGGGCACTTGCTTGATCACATCCAACGGTGGAATATTAATGACTACTTTTCTCGAAAACATCAAGAATCTCCTTCTCTTTATTCTCACCACCCATCTTCAAATTTTTCTGAATTGTGTGGGAATGGAATGGGTGGTCTATACACTCTCTCGGTTTCAACTTCAACCACAGGCTCAGGAGTAGCCTCATGGTGAGGCTCGGGAGTAGCCTCATCGGTAGGCTCGGGAGTAGCCTTAACGGTTTCTTCATCCTTTCCAGTGGCCTCAACAACCTTTCCGGATCTCGGAGAGATGACACTCACATTAGGGTTGGAGGCATTAGGATTTATCACTTTTCGTGCAGGCAAGCTGGTTTGTCCCTTGACCTTGTTGTATACTATTCATGGATGTAGCCAACTGTCCAATCTGTGTATGCAATGCTCGAATACTCGCATCCGCCCCTCTGCTGAAACCGTACACACTAGATGCAGCCATTTGCTTTACCAAGTCTTCTAATGATGGTCGAGAAGGTGCGAAGTGGTCACCTGGAGGATGATTACGAGGTGCCATTGGGTAGTTGTTGGGAAGAGTTCCCATACCGCAGATTAGGGTGATTTCTCCAGCTAGGATGGTACCTATTGGTAGAGAGGTGCGGAATGCTGTACCGATTCTGACTGCCTCCTTGATTATAGGGGTTCACTGCATAAGCCTGAGGTACTTCACTGACAAACTCTTCTCTCTGGGTCGGGCATGGATCAAATGGATGCTCAGGTGCATTGCACATGCTACATAACTTTGCCGGTTGAACCTTGTCTATTGCCAATTGTCTCACAAAGGAAGTCAGCTCATCCAATCTATTCTCAAGGGCGGCCTGGTTAGAGGATGAGCTATGAATCTCATGCACACCTCTTGGCTCAACTGAATTTCTTCTTGTAGAAAACTGCTGGGAATTCAACGACATGTTCTCAATAAGTTGCTTAGCAGCAGCTGGGGTCTTATCAACTAATGCTCCCCCACTAGCAGCATCCAACAGATTCCTATCCATAGGCAACAATCCTTCATAAAAGTATTGGACCAGGAGTTGTTCAGAAATTTGATGCTGGGGGCAACTAGAGACCAAATGTTTAAACCTTTCCCAGTACTCAGCTAGTGACTCGTTCCCTTGCCTTATGCCACATATCTCTTTCCTTATTGAAGCAGCTCTTGAAGCAGGAAAATACCTTTCTAGAAACACTCTCTTCAGATCATTCCAAGTTGTGATGGAGTTAGGCTCAAGGTACAATAGCCAATCCTTTGCAGCTCCTTGGAGTGAAAATGGAAAAGCCTTGACTTGATCTTTGTCTTGGTGACTCCTCTGCTCTCGAGGTTGTGGAGCATACAACTTGGAATTCTTTCAAGTGCTTGTGTGGATCCTCACCTGCAAGACCATTAAACTTGGGCAACAGGTGAATAAAACCAGATTTCGAGTTCAAAAGGGGTGTCGACACCAGGATAAGAAATACATAATCCATTATAGTTGACATCGGGGGCAGCAAGCTGCCTTAATGTCCTCTGGTCTCCCATGTTTTCAAAAGCAGTTTTAAAATTGGAATTACTACTAGTGCTAGCCGAAATTCCCTACGGAGTGTGTGCAATGTTCTTTCAATTTCCGGGTCAAAATCCACGATTCGGGGCAATGAGACCTAGTAGCTGGACCAATTCAAAACAGAGCAGAAAATAAAAGAAAGAAAAGAAAATAAAATAAAAACAAATTGAGAAAAATAACAACTCAGAGTCCCCGGCAACGGCGCCAATTTTTGGTCGCGCTGTCGCGCACGCGCCAAAAAGGACGAGTGGGTTTAAAAGTGTAGTATAGTGCGACAACTCGGATGTCGTCTCTCAAGGACTCCGAGAATATTACTTTTCACAAAAAAATCAGTTTTGGGGGGGGTTTGGATTGGAGTGCAAAATAAGAAACAACAAAACAGAGCAATCAAAAACAAGGCGGTTGAAAAGGGATTATCAATAGTCAAAAACAGATTAATCTATTGCTCTTGATTTCCCACTATCATAGGTTCATACAATTTCCAGGCCCTAAGCAAATTCTTATCCCCTCCCGGTTGTAGCAACAATTTACAAAGCGAAACTATCGCTCTGGATACATGTCCCTATTCCCGAATTAAACAAACGGGGTTAAGCCCTCATGAACTAAACGAACATGAACGTACACACGCGAATTAAACAAACGCGATTGATTATAGGAACATGATATCATCGGAAATAAATCAATACAATGCATTATACTCCTGAATTAAACAAACAGAAATACAAGGCATGGCATTGAAGAGGGAAAAGCATACAAAACAGGAAAGTATAAGAACCTCAAGTATGTGGAAATCAATTACAATAGATCAATCCTAAGAATTTAGTTCTCCATAACACAAACGAAATCACAGAGAAAAGTGTAAAACAGAAAATGGAGAAGCCAAAAGTCTCTACAAAATATTCAGAACAGCCTTTTATACAAATTCAGAATTCAGATGGCTCGCGAGGTGAACAACCATTCGCGAGGCGAATTTCATGAACTGTCAGCAACCCTTGGCATTCTCGCGAGGCGAAGTGTCTCTCGCGAGGCGAGGATATGAAGAGTTTCCTCCTTACGCCCGTTATGGCCATCAGGGCCTAACCGTGATGCTCTCTGACTTCCAGACTCGCGAGGCGAAGGGATGCTCGCGAGGCGAGACTCTTGACTTCAAAAGCGCCACGGCCATGACCTTCAACACGGGCAAGCCGTGATCGTCTCTGACTTTTTCAGGTTTGGAAGACTCGCGGGGCGAGACCTTCTTCGCGAGGCGACCCGGAGACTTAGCAATTTCTTGGAACAATCAGGCTTCGGGGTCGCGTGGCGAGCATGGCTTTCGCGTGACGAATCCCCTGTTCTTTATTTTCTCAACTTCTACTTAACCTGAAAACAAGGAAATAAGCATAAGTGTATTATTTTGACTTAAAACTAGCTAAATTAACTTAAAACTACTCTAGAGACTCAAAACCTTGCTTGAGGACAATCTAATCTAATTTGGGTAAAAATACGATATAATTTGCACAAAACCCTGGTCATACTAGCTATAAAACTAGATGAGCCAGAGGCTTATCAGCACCAATCCATGTTTTTGCATCTCCCTTAAAATAACTCTCATGGGAGTTCTGATATCAGTCACTTTGCTCTTAAGAGTAGGTTCCATAAAGCTATCAATGGCATTGACTCCCGAACCTCCATGATTTGGCATAGGACCTTGTGCCCTATTCGTAGCATCTTTCTGAAAGCTCAACCACTTAGCATCGATAAGATCCTGTACCTTAAATTTGAAATCCCTGCAGTTCTCAGTGGAATGACCTATTGCCCCCACATGATACTCACATTTAGCATTTGGGTCAAACCACTTCGGATAAGGAGGCCCCAATGGTTTCATTGGGATAGGAGTCAGCACAGATTTGCTTATAAGCTGATGCAGTAGCTCAGTGTAGGTCATGGGTATCGGGTCGAAATGTACTGGCTTTCTTTCCGAGTTATACGGTGGTCTTGTTTGGCTAGTGTTTGGGTTTGGACCTAGGGTTTGAACAATTTGAGGTGGCATGGTAAGGGGTGTATTGGGCTTGGAAGGCGGGTGTTTGGTTTGGTCTATATTGGTTTGGTTTCTTTTGTTCAAAGGTTACTGCGTGTGCTTCTCCTTCTTTCTTTTTCACAAACGGGGCTCTCTTCGGGCCGTTCATTACTGAAGTCTCAGTGATCTTGCCATTCCTCATTCCACTTTCGATTCTTTCGCCGATAATGACCATGTCAGAAAAGTTCGATGACACGCTTCCAATCATTCTATCATAGAAATGCAACTGGAGGGTATCAATGAACATTGCCACAATTTCTTTCTCGGCCAATGGAGGCTCTACCTGAGCTGCCAATTCCCTCCATCGTTGTGCATACTCCTTGAAAGTCTCTGTGTCTCTCTTTGCCATATTTTGGAGTTGCATCCTATCGGGGGCCATGTCAATATTGTACTTGTATTGCTTCAGGAATGCATCTGCTAGATCTTTGAAGGATCGGACGTGAGCCCGTTCGAGATGCGTGTACCAATTTGAAGCTGCCCCAATTAAACTGTCTTGGAAGAAATGAATCAAGATCTTATCATCTTGAGCGTATGATGTCATCTTCATTACATACATGGTCAGATGGTTTTTGGGACAAGTGGTTCCCCGATATTTATCGAAATCGGGTACCTTGAATTTTGGTGGAATTACAACATTTGGCACCAGACAAAGTTCCGAAGCATCCCGCAGACCATAACTATTTACTCCTTCAATGGCCCGTAGTCTTTCTTCTAGCACTTCCAACTTTTCTTTAGATTGGGAATTCCCTCTTGACTAATTCACTGGAGTTTCACCGTACATATTATGAGGGAAGGAGTATGGCATGTAGGAGGATCCGAAGTTTGGCATCATTTGAGTCCCCTGGGGTCCATAATGTAGGGTGTATTATGGATTTTTTGGATTGGCAGAGAGTGTCACCATCAGGGTGTTACCATCTGTAGGGTTGACAGTTTGTGACTGTGGCATTTGGACAGCGTCGGTATGGGTTTGCATCTGAGTGATATGGTCAGAGTTTTGAATGTCATCTTGTGGCTGGGGGCCATTGGTGGCACAAATCCACGAGCCAAACCGTATGGGGGATTGTTCGGGTCAAATGAAAGATGAGTTTGGTTGCTTGGATAAATAGTGAGAGGCATAATGGCCCTTGGTTGGTTGAAGCCTTGGATAGGAATCTGAGCAAAACCGGGCGGAATGAGAGGTGTGGCCGGATGTCCTTCGTTCGAGGCTGGAGGGTTCTCCTCTATGTTCCTTTCCTTCTGCATTGCTTGTAGGATCTCCATCATCTTAGTCATCTGATCCTTGATTTGACTGACTTCAACCTTGATCTCTTGGACTTCTTCTAGTTCATCCGCCATGGCTCTTGTCTGTGACCGAGTGCGATAAGGGTGTCTTCGAGCAATTGTTCAGAAAAGCCGCACACTGTTTTAATCGAAACAAAAGTGAGAACAAAATGTTGGAGAAAAGCAAAAAGCTTTTATGAAAATCACCTTTGGAGTTTATTATTATTATTTTTTTGAGTTAACACCTTATAACAGACAAGAGATGGTCCCTCCATCCCACACAGAGCGCATTGTGCTCAGAAGATGAAATGGAGTTGACAACAAATCTAGGGGAGAAACAACTCTCCACAATAGATGTTGTCTCAAACACACTAGCAATTCTGAATTGAGACATCTCGTCCTACCCTTTGCGCAGAAGGAAGAATCCTATAAGGTAAAGATGTAGTTGACAACATACTAAAGGAAGACCATGCTCCACGATAGGTTTTGTCGCAAGTCAAGTACAAGAGTTGGAGTGCGAAGGGATCATAGAGGCAAGAACTGATTTCATTAAAAACTCTTCAAAGCAAAACATAGAATAATGGAGGCAAGGCCATATTTCATTAAAATCTCCTCAAAACAATACATAGATTGGGATTACATCATAATTCTCGACATTGTTACAACATTTTCATCCTAAAGTCAATAGCTTAGGTCTCTTTCTTTTTAGCCCTCGAGCAAACCCTCCACACATTTGCATGAAATCATCCAACTCAGCCGGGAGACGAAGCATAGGGTCCGCATGAATTTGTTTTTCTGCCTTTTCAAAGTGTTGGACAAAATTTGGAATACAATGGCTTAGCTCCAAATTCATGCTCATATATCTTTTTTTCCATATGTCAATATCTATCCCTCGCTCTCGGGCCTCTTCTCTCCACCACTTCACGGCATTCATTACTTGAACCCTTTGATCATGATAGTGTTTTGCTGAGGTCCACCCTAAATCGCACTGCTTCTTGATTTCGACTAGTAGGACATTCAGCTCTTGGACCTTTTGTACCAATTCATCAGTCATCCTGTCTTGTGCACAAATTTGCTTTTGTAAGTTGGCATTGACTCCCCTTTGTCGATTGACTTCCACTTCCAATGACTTTCGCACATCTTCTTGCCGAATGACTTCTTCTTCTAACTGACGCTTTTCTTTTCTTAGTTGATGCCTTTTTGTTGTCAAGGACAATACTTTGCTTTCAAGATTCTGGATCCTAGTCATGATGCTCGGCGGGACCTTGTCCGTATTCTTCTGGACTCTTGCGGTTACGGAGATATCTGCACACAAATCTTTTAAATGTTCATTTTCCTTTGTCAACCTCTCACAACGCTTCTAACCAATGGCTATTTTCAACTCGGCATCTTACTTTTGTTGTTCCATTTCCTTCATTTGTGCTTCCAGGACTTTCAGTTGTTCTGCCATTTGAGTTACCGAAGGGGAGTAATCTTCAGCTTTCGTGTTTTCTGCAGGAATGTTGATAGGACCTTTCCTTGATTTTCACCATGATTCATACTCTGGGACAATGATTAGGATTGGTCGGCCCAATTGTGATCTCCCTGCCATCCTCACATTTTTCATGCATTTCTAACTTCTTTTGCCAACAACTTGGTATTTTCACCATCTTCGTATCGAAAACAGCATCCACCGAGTTGTTCTTCTCGTGGCACAGTTTGCGTCCAACAAAGTTGTCGTAAGGCTATGGCGGGTGTGTAGGATATGCACCCTCTCGGACCCATCAAAGGAACATTTGGATAGTCACCACAATTATAAATGATATCTTGCCCCTATTGACTTTCGTACCATGGGCATACCCACTTGAAAGAGTCTCTTTCCACTTTGTCAAACTCGTTCTTCCATTCCTCTTCATTAAGTTGTCTTGTAGGGATGTTATGGAAGCCTCTTAGTGGATTGGAATGGTGGTTGATATGGCCTTTTGCGTACATGTGAGTCATGACCCATACATAGCACAACTGTGCACAACATCGGATCTTCCCCTTTGGATGCCGCTGGCAAAATTCTAGAGTCAAAAGCGTTTCAGCCAATACTACCGGCACGGGGTTTTTCTTTCTTTCAACTGTGAAGAGCACGTCCATTGCTGCTTGATCTATCATGTCTAGCGCCGATGGAAATAGAACCAACCCATATATTGCTAGTGCCAATACCCTCTCAAAGGTTTCCCAGTCTTGTCGATCCATTAGTTTCCTCAAATGATTTTCAAGAAATTTTCGGGTCAACCCTCGCGAGTTTGAGTGCCCGGTCAAGTTCACTTCAATTTCAGGAAGCCCTAATAACCCTGCTATGCTTGCAGTGGTCAAGTATTGCCCCATGCAAAAGTACACGGTGGGGTTTTTTTTGCATTGATAACCTTAGCAGGCAAGCATATTCTTCAATTGTGGGTGTAATGTCCATGTTTGACAACTCGAAGCATCTGAGATGTGGGTTCCAATACCGACTTAGAACACTCAAAGCAGTAGCTTGAACCGGTATGGAAATTAGGTCCAAGATCCCTCCATACTTCTTGACGAAGCTTTTTCGATGTTCTTGAGGCAAAGATTGGCTCAACTCTTTCAGATTCTCTAATGAGTTCAAAATCACCTTGGAGCTCTTGGTGGTGGGAGCATTGCTAGTGTGTCTGACTTTTTCCATCTCTTGTTATCAAAGGTGTTATCTCTCACCAAATTATCTGTGCAAGGGAAATTTTATTTTATTAATAACATTTGGAAAACAAAAAATACTTATGCATGAGAGTGTACCAAGATGCATGAATAAATGACATATTGACGATGCATGGCCTAAAATACTACATGCACGAGCATACAATTTAATAATGAGTATAACAGGATGCACTGATGAGTGGCATGTTAAGGTGCATGTGGGATGTGTGCAGAAAATCGTTATGATGCATGAGATATAAATGTAATTATTCATGTTGCATAAAAAGATGGAATGTGCTCCCTTTTGTCCTACATAGGTCATATCTTAAAGTTGGGACTTCTGAAGTCAAGACCCTATTTTGGTAGGCTGCTAATGGCATTTTATGTGCATGACTTTCGGGACAGATCTAGACCCATAAGAATATGGTCCCCGGATTACCCTCATCTAAAAGATAAGGATCCGAATCCATGAACCTCACCACAGGGACAAATAAGTCACAATATGGTAGTCCATGTACCGGTAGCAATCCGAGCGGGAGAATCAGTGACTGTCAGGGACACAAGAGCATCACAATAACATCACTGAAGCCCCTTCTAATCTGATGGCATTCCAAGACTCGGGTATAGAGCCCAAAAGTGTGTGCAACATGTGATAGCGATGTGTGTGATGGGAGCGTACAAACCTTTACAAAAACCTCCTAAAACAAAACTAACCCAAACCTGCAAAAAAGGAACAAACAACACCAATACAAAGGTTCTCTACCCTAAGGTTGCAAGAATATACAAAGACATTTATAAGAACTTATAAAAGTAAATACGAAATAAATAAAACAAAGAAGGGTAAAACTAATATTTTCAAAGCTATTAAAAAAAATGCACAACCAACTATGTTAGGCTTGACTCTCTACAAATCCCCAGTGGAGTCGCCAGCTGTCGCGACCGTCCCGTCCGGGTGCCGCGAAAAAAAGGAGATATAAAGACAGAGGGGAGTCGCCACTAAAATTTTTATTGGGAAAATCTTAGAAAACCCAATTATTTAAAGGTAAACTGGTCTAAAAAAACAGAGAGAGAGATGAGTCCGGGAGTCGGTTACGAGTAGGGAAGGTGTTAGCACCCCACATCGCCCGTTTAAAAAACGGTACCTCAAGTTAATTGTGAAAAAACATATTAATAACCTTTTAAATATTTATTTTACCCCAAAAATTATTTACAATAAAGTATTATTTTTAATTTTTAATATTTTAAATTTATTGATTTTTATATTTTTAAATTTGTTGTTTATAAAAAACTAAATAAGGTTGAACCTGACACATGAGTCCACAGGATAACCTCAAATCTAAGGGACTGGATATGGCACCGTGTCCATAGAGCATCCCTAAAAATAGAAAAGTTTAATTATTCTGATTGATTATTTTAACATGAAAAGGGACAGAAAAAAGAGGAAAATTTAGTTTTGGCTTGACAAGATGATTTATCTTGCTCCTACGTATTCCCGGGTGCGATGGGAAACTCAAAGCCACGTAGTTCTTTTGAAAATGTTTGATTGGTTGGTTGATTTTAATTTTTGATAAAGGTTTGATTTTTTGATTTTTTGTTTAAAAAGGGATTTTATTTTAAAATAAATTCACCTTTGCACAGAGTCCAAGATAACAGTGCTATACGATAAACCCTTACAATCCATACATCAGCGTCTTAGATTGTTGCGTGAATTAAAAAGAGATATTTTATCTTATCAATTTTGATAAAATCTTGTAGAAAGAGTAAATTGAAAACATTTTATTATTTTAACAAAAGGGAATTCACTCTTGCACAGGGTTAAAGATAGCGGAGCTATACGATGAACCCTTACAATTCATACAACACTTGAGGATGAAAATTCATACATCAACATTGTAGATTGTTGCGTGAACTCAAAAGAAATTTTGGGAGAAATTTTTTATTTAAAATAAGGACAAAAAATATTTTTAAAAGTACTATTTTTATTTTTGATTCTTTTTTTTGGATTTTTCTTTTACTTGAATTTTTTTTAGATTAAACATCTTTCTTCTCTAAGAGAAAAAAAAGCTTGACCCAAATAAAAGGGGACCAATGTGCTAGGCCAAAAAAAGCAAACAACTTTGGGCTTCAGGCTGTCATTGCAAGCCCCATGCCATCAGACTCTAATAATTTTAAACAAAACATAAAAAGGGTAAATATAATTAAATGAAAAAGACAGAGGCAACATAACATAACCCTAGCCTCCATTGTTGTTACCAGAGAGTAGTGCTAGGAGCAAATGGAAACCAGCGGCGTTTACGGCGGAGGCGAGCAGCGGTCTCGAACGCGGATCTGGGCTGGCACGGGGGCGTCGCTGCAGTGAACGGCGAAGGGAGGCCAGAGGTCCGAGGCAAAGTTCACGGCGGGGACAGGTGCGGAGCGGCACAGCAGTCGCGCGTCTGGTGCGGATTCGTGGCGGGGATGAGTGGATCTGGGTCACAGTGAGGATGGCGGAGGTCCGAGGTGGAGTCTGCGACTGAGACGACTGAGGCGCGGTGGTTTCTGTCTCGACAAAGTGGGACGCAGGTCGGAGCTCGGACGGAGGACGCGTGAGGTGAGGCGCGGTCTGACCAGGCGAGCAGGACGTGGTGGTCGTGTGGCTTCGGCGAGTTTCCAGGTGGTGCGGGCGACGATTCGTGGTCTGGGCAAGAGAGGGAAGAAGATGATGAAGTTAGGGAGAAGAAGATGGGTTCTGTGAGTAGAAAAAGAAAAAAGATAAATAGATAGAAGAAGAAGGAGTGGTTGTGGCTAGGAGGAACAAGAAGATTGTGGTCTCTGCTGATTTTTCTTTTTTACATAGTTTTCTTCTCTCTGTTCTTGCTCTCTTTCTTTCAGTATTTTTTGTTGACATTTATTTGTTTTTTGAAACCAGAAACAAAGAATGGAAAAGAAAATGAGGAAGAATCCTAAGTGTGTTTTCTGTGTTTTTTTCGTTTGCTCCCCCCCCCCTCTTTGGTCACTGTTCTATGCAATATATAACACAAAAATGAAGAAGATGACAAATCTTCTTGTTAGGCCAGCTAGTGTGGGTACAAGTAGTGGAGAGCAAATCAGCCTTTGCTCCACCACTTTGCTTGGCTGGTGCAAGGGTAAGGAGGGCTGTACCATTATCCCTCTATTTTTTGAAAAAGAAGAAGATGACAAAGAGGGGTACGAGTGTGGCAGCAGGACATTTTTATTTTTATTTTTATTTTAAGCATTCTTCTTTTTTTTATTTGAGTTTGGGCTATGGGCTCAACACTTGCAAAAGAAAATTGGGCCAAGAACATAACAAATATATATATATATATATATATTTACCATTTTTATATTTTTTCTTTTGTTTTCAAAAATAATTAAAAGAAAATACCTGAACAAAATTAGGTGTTCACGTGCAATTGCTGAAGGTCTTAGGAATGAACCATCAACAAATTCGAGTTTGTTCTAGGAGAAAAAGTCCAATTGCATGGAACATGTCCAAGAATTGTAATTGTCACCTGTGAGAGGCTGAGAAACAAGGATGAGAGCTGAACCATCCAAAGGGTGCAGGAAGTAGGGGTTAAAAACCTCATCAAGATTGGCTTGGAATGCCATGGAAGCACCTCGGGAAGCAGAAAGAACAGAAAGAAGAAGAAGCAAAGAAATGGAGTAGAGTAGCGCGGAAGAGATCAATATCCTACTGATACCATATTACAGTGGAAAGTATATGAAGAGTAATTCTCATTCATTGAAGAAACTGATACAGTAGTGTAAATATGCTTATATACATAAGAGTAACTTGTAACTTGAAATGAAAGTAAGTCAGTTAATGTAACTGCCATATAACTAAAACAACTAACTTAACCAACTTAACAGATTAACAGATTAAGTTATATACTGAAACACATCATCCCATTTCACTAGATGCACCTTCCTCTTCTCATTGGTAGAACCCCACATGAAGCTGCGACATTTCTTATCCAGCTCCCTACACACCTGGCTAGGAATCATTACCGATTGCACAATGTAGCTAGGCAGGGCCATGAGAACAGACTGAGTTAATAATGTTAGCGTACCAGCTAGGGACAAGGAGTTTCCCTGAATCATTACCGATGGCATAATGTAGCTTGTTTTCTTCCTGTCGTTAAGGTGGTGTTTGGTTCCTGAAATATTTCATTCTCAGAGAAACTATATTCTTGGAAATTGCATTTTAAGAATATTTCTTACCCACCTTTCGCACATAAGAGAATAGAGTCTTCATTATTATTCACCTTCGCACATAGTTTATTTTTGGTAATATTTTCTTTAAAAAAACTTATATCAAATGCTACCTAAATATATGATTATATTTTCAAAGCAATCTCTATCTCTCTATTGATAGCTCCATGTCTCTCATTCTCTCGTAGTTACATCATCATCTGTAGTGTTCTTTTAATCAGTTTTTTTTTTAATAACAACTTGCAAAAAATTAAGGTCCGTGCATAAATAAAATTGTTTTTATTTAATTAAGGTCCTTAAAATTTTAGAGAAAGAAAATATTTAGTATGTAAAAATTATTAAAATAAATTTTAATGTATAATATATTTTTAAATTGATGGATCGAATGTTCATCCATATAAAAATGATTAATGAGTGGATGTGATAATTTTTTATTAAATGGGTCATGAATGAATTTGATTTTTTTTAATATATTTCTAATGGATCGAAATGGATTGGTGAATTGTTTTTGTCTGATCCATTATAATGCGAATCAAAATACATCCGATCCATCCAAATGCCACCCGTACCTTATGATCATTTGGTGTCCCCTTAAAATTGGAAGTTAAAAGACTAAATTACTATTTTGGTCCCTTATTTATTTTAAAATATTCAATTTGGTCCCTCAGTTTTTAAAATATTCAAATTGGTCTCTCATTTGTTTTAAAATATTCAATTTGGTCCCTCAATTGTCAAAAGTTAAGCAAAAATGTTCTTTCCGTTAAGTTTCATAGTTAAGTTGAATAAATTAAAACAAATGAGGGATTGAATTAAATAAAATATCAAAACCAAGTTGAATAAATTACAACAAATGAGAGACCAAGTTGAATAAATTAACACAAATGAGGGACCAATTTGAATATTTTAAAAATTGAGGGACCAAATTGAATATTTTGAATAAATAAAGGACCAATTTGAATATTTTAAAAATTGAAGGACCAAATTGAATATTTTAAAACAAATAAGGGACCAAAATAATAATTTAGCCAAGTTAAAAATTTATGCGGGGTCACAAAGAAAAGATGTATAAAAAATTATGTGTCATCTCTAACTTTAAGAGAATATCAAACTTATTGTATATTGGTTGAGATTATTCTCCATGCAAACATGAAAATAATACTTCTTGAGCAATTATTTTGGAAATTATGATGGAAGAACTTTCTCCCAATGTGATTTGCATACATAGTCTTTATAAATTCTAAAACATCCTTAGACGGGATTGCCCACTTAACTTTCTATTTTGCTCCATAACTGTCACACTCCAGCTTATTTGTCACCATTGCATTATATTTGCTTTTTGTATGGATGGTTGAATTATATTTGTTTTTTTGTATGGATGATTGAATGCCTACAGTTTTGTGGCGTAGTATGAAATTCTGGCTTGATAGTCGGTAATACATTTTGTTCAATCCCATGGAAGTATGTTACATGTAACAGTGGCCAATGTAATTAAATGTTATTGCATATTATAGTTATGCAATTTTGATTAAGTACCTAATCCGGCTATAGCTAATATCGGACATGAAATCCAATATTTAGTCTAGAGGTTTATAGAATTTTAGAGCCAACAAGATATTCATATTTTTCTAAATTGTTAGAGGGAAATGCTTTTTCTAAAACTAATATCGAACATGAAATCAGAAATCCTATATTTAGTCCAGAGGTTTATAGAATTTTGGAGCCAACAAGATATTCCTATTTTTCTTTAGTGTCATGCTAACTACCGGTAAAGGAAATAAAAAAAAATGTAAAAAGTCATTAAAAAATTAAGTTTATCATACTTTTAAATATAAAATACAAGAAATCTAGATAAAAAAATTCTTTGTTTAGATTTTTAACTAGTATCTTAATGACATTTATTAGCATTCTCTCTTTCTAAATCGTTAAAGGGAAATGCTTTTCCAGATCTACAAGAAGACGCGGTTGTAGGTTGGTTAATCTTTACAACACAAGTCGCTTTTAGTGACATTTAAAAAATGTCGCTAAATTATAATAAAATGTTACATAATAACATTGGTAACATTTATCATGTGTCACATAAAGTTCATGTCGAAAAAGTCTTTAAAAACATTTTTTCATACCTACCGTTACATTTAAAATGTTACAATATGTTCTTTGTGTAACATTTATTTAACATATAACAACATTTTTGTTAAAGGGTTAAATATGTTTTTAGTCCCTCATTTTTTTTACAAAAGTTCGGTTTTAGTCTTCCATTTGGAAAATGTATTTTTTTAATCCTCCATTTTTTATAATGTGTTAGAAGTGGTCCCTATGTCATACATTTTTAGTCCCTTATTTTTGAAAAACACACATTTTTAATCCTCATTTTGACAAAAAAAAATGGGTTTTAGTCCCCCATTTTTTAAATGAAAGTGTGGTGTAGGGACTATGTAACACCCCGATTTTTACTGTTCTTCAATAACAATAAATATATATATATATATATGTATGTATATATATATATATATATATATATATATATGTATATATATATATGTTTAATATATGTTATATTATTTTATTTGGATTGATTAATTATCTGAATAATTATTTTAACTTATTATTATGTGATTAAGTTTGAGTAGTTTTAATTACTCATTTAAATGATTTTATCAAGTGAGTTAGCACTGTTTTATTTCAGTGCATACACACACTAACTAGATAATAATATTATGTTATTATCACTATTAGTTTTTGTTTAGAAAAATATTTTAAATAATATGATTAAGGGGAAAATATTTTCATATTTTTATTCTAATTAATTTTAGAGTTAAAAATAAAGTGGTTTGGAATTAATCGGAGATTAATTTTAAACCGTTGATTTTCTTAATTGATCAATTCAACTATCAATCTTTACTCTAATTTAAATTTTTAAGTATATATTTATCACTCATTATTTTTAGATCAAAACTCAAAAACAAATATCTTTTCTCAAGTACAATCTTAACCACTCATTTTCTACTTATCACTAAGTGAAGAAAAAGAAAAAGACAAAAAAAAATTATTCTCTCCCTCTCTCACACGCTCGATGCCCCCCCCCCCCCCCAACCCAATTTCTCTTTCTCTTCCTTCTTCGACAGCAAGACCCACGCCTCACTTTCTCTCAAACTTCATCTCCTTCCTTTCATAGAAGCACGCCGCCTTGCACACCCAGCCGGCGGCCGCTCGATCGTCGCACAAGGAGGAGACGGTCACGTCTCACGCCCCTGCACGCGTCGTCGGAGCAGCAAAGCCGAGCCGCCGCTGTCATGCGTCGAACCACCGTCGCCTCGCCATGGTAAGCGCCGTTCATGGTGGTTTCACCACCCTCGAGTACTAGATCTTCATTTCTCCTTCTCCTATGATTTCTTTCATCTCTTTTTACCATGGTTGATGTAGAACCACCTCGAACCACCGTTTGCCGCCGCTGTCGCCGCGTCGCCGGAGCCACCGCAACCACGTTTGGCCCCTCGTTTCCTCTCCTCTTCACCTTGGGTGAGAGTTTTACCCCTAACCTCTTCTCTTTTGTATATCCCTAAATTGATTTTGAAAACCCCAACCCTAAGATTTTGATTTCAGTTTCAAAGTGTGAAATTATCACTTGTTTTATGCAATTGGGACTGTGAATTAATGCTTCCCTAAAACAATTTCATTATTCTTTAATTAAAATTATTTTTCTCCAAATTGTGTTTATGTACCCTAAAGTCGCAATCTGATATCATTTGAAATTGGTTATGTTTTTGTGAAATAAAGTGTTTTAATCAACTTAGAGTAAGTATTTGATGATGAATGATCAACTGTTAGATTTGTCTGATTATTGAAACTACTTTGACTCCTTCTATGTGATGTTGTTGTGGTTGTGGTTATTTGGGGGAAACAAGTTTTATGATTTTCGGGAGTGGATATGAGCTGTTTAGAGGAAACTGGAACCACTACAAAAAAAAAACTATTTAGCGACCTAAGATTTCGATCGCTAAACATGATAATTCGGTTGCTATATTGTGTAGCGACCGAATTAGCGACCAAATTAAGGGGGTAGCAGAAACCCTGGTGGCTAAATGTTTAGCGACCGAATTTGTATTTCGGTCGCAAATTTGCGATCGATATTTCGATCACAAAATTATATATTTCGGTCGCCGTATAGTTGGTCGCAATCGAATTTGGTGACTGATATTCGGTCGCTATTTCAGTCGCAAATTTTGAAATTTTTTTTATAAAAATTTTCCTGTAACTTAATCCTACCGACCAGATTTTCCTGTAACTTAATTCTGATATAAACAAAATACACCAATATTTTTTTTTGAATAAATAGAAAACGTAAATATGATGTACTAACGATCCAAAACACCACAGCCAATATGATCAAGAAAACACATACATTAATTAACGCAAGTTTAATAATTGTTTATAAAATTTTTTTAATAATGTACTAATTAACGATCAAAACATAAAAACACACCACAGTCAATAAATACTAATCAAAATATCAAAACTCATCAATCTTCCAAAGGGATGAACATGTAGAAGCGAGAACCCCCAAGGTACTTAAACTTTGCCAATGCACCAGTGGATAACAAATACAACTCCCTGATACCATTTGTATATGTTGCAAAATATGGGCGATCCTCATGGATTACTATATTCCCATTGAACAGATTTCCACATTTGTCTTCAATAGTCACAACAAGCGGTATTTCTTGTCCCCAACGACGGTAGAATGATCGCGGGATTGAAATCAAATCCTGCAAATACACAAGAACAATTTAGTAATGATTAGTTTATGACTTAACCATCATTACGTGAACCGATCGTTATTCTTAAGTTGATGAGATACTGTACCTGGTCTAAATGGATGGTTGTCTCAAAATATTTAGTCGGATCCATTTTCTGATAAAACGATAAGGAAAACAAGTCATATGTCTAAACTTCATCAAGTGATAATAAGAAAATATGGAAAGATCCATGTAGCATACTAGCATGTTAAAATAGAACAAAGAAATGCAACTTCACATGCAACTTTACAGATTAGCAAACATAGTAGTTTTCAGGAAAGCAGATGCTTTTACGTCGTTTTGAAGGATGGTCATAGAGAGGACTTTTCCTACTGGAAATGCCTAGATAACCTAGTAAGGATGGTCATCAACAACTATTTATGGAAAGCTCCATTGCCTAGTGAAACAAATGAGTAGAAAACCAGAGTTGCTTTCATAACCCTATACTTAATACTTCATTATCTAATTTCATCATTCATACATAAGTAGATATACCTCATTCTTTGGACGTGTTTTATTCATGGTGAACCATAGTTGCAAAATAAGTCAAGTAGTTGGGAACATGCAGATATTAGAGCAAAGGAAAATTACTTTTCTCAAGTATGCTTAGTAAAGATGTATTTGGATTCACTATCCTAATCATCTCACAGTTGAAACAACAATGTACTTGAGTAATCTAAATAAGAGAAACAAGGATGAGCAAGCCTTAAAAAAAATATTACAGGACATAGATGGACTCAAGTTGTATTGCAGGGTGTAACATAATCATTTTCAAGGGACCTTGACCTTGGAATTCAACGGTTCAAGAAGTTTGAAAACAAATGTTTCCTCCCTCCATCCTTCAGTTACCAATCTCCATCGAAAAAAAAGAATCTCAAAGGCCAGCCATTAATTAGCCATCAAATTTTTATCAAACCTCCATACATTCATATACCCAAAGAACAAATATAAAGTGTTCAACTCAACAATGAAAATTTACAAAATTTACAAGTTGGGGTTAGGACCCTTGCCTCCACAATGACTTGGTCTTCAAACTCATATTAAAATAGTCTTCCTTATGTCTAATACAATGTGCCTGTAATTTACTAATTACATTCTTGGCTTCATATTTGCTTATTTTATGCAAGGATGCCCATGAAACTTATAGTAGTCCTACTTCCAAGCATTACAGTCGAAGAGATAGTGAATCAAGAGGAAGCTAACTTATATTATCTATCCAATAAGTTATTTAAATCAATATACCCCTACTGTCAAAATTTCTCTACTCTGGATTTCACTAGAACAACATCAATGATTAATTTGACAGCATAAATACCCATACTGACAGAACTCCCCTAAACCCAAACCTGAGACAAAACTAATCAGATGAGACTGTGGGGGGGGGGGGGGGGGGGGGTTTGCACAAACAGAACCCCTTGAGATGGTGGTGGTGGCCGGAGGAGGAAGTGACAACACCTGAGAGAGACATTGAGAGAAACTGAGACAAAGAGAACCGATCAAGAGAGAGAGAGAGAGAGAGAGAGAGAAGAGGAGACCTTACCAAAGAAGGAGGTCACGGTGCTACAGTGGTGGTCGTGGTGGCGGTGGTGGCACAGTGCTGCTGGGAGGAGGAAGAGAGAGTGAGAGACAGAGAAGGAGAAACACAAAATGATAAGGATAAGGGGAGAACCATACCAAGTGGTGGCCGGAGGAGGACGAGACGGTGAGAGGTGGTGATGCGCGGTCGGAACAGGGACGGGGCGGAGCAGAGCAGCTGCGCGAGAGAGAGTAGAAGAAAAGAGAGAAATGGGGGAAGAGAGAAAGGAAATCGCGATTTAGGGATTTCACTTTTAGCGACCGAATTAAATCGATCGCTAAATGGGTTAATTTGAAATTTGAATTCATAAATTTAGCGACGGATTTTTAAATCGGTCGCTAACACGCGCTATTTTAATTTTTTTACGCGTCGTTTAGCGATCGAATTAATATCGGTCACAAATATAAATGAAGTTTAACCGTTGCATTTAAATCGGTCGCCAGTTCGGTCGCTAAAAAGTCATAAATTTCTGACTTTTACTTTCCTGTATTTAGCGACCGAAATAGCGACCGATAACTCTGCTACACTCTATTTCGGTCGCTATTTCGGTCGCAGTATCAACTCTAATCAGTGTTTCATGTAGATCCTATAATCGGTCTCCATTTCGATCACAAAAAGTAACCAAAAAATTCGGTCACTATTTTCGATCGCTAAATAACCTTTTTTTGTAGTGAACGTCGAGTTGGGGTTTGAACTTGAGCAATTTCGTGGTGAGAGGAGCAAATCGTTGAATACATCGAGAGAATATTTTCTGGTCTACAGAGATAAAGGGAGTTTACCTGAAGAGTTTTAGTAGTTACATACTCATTGTCGTGTTTGAATGTATGTTAATTTTTAAATCTTGGTAATGATGTCTTGCCTGAATTGTTTAGAGTTTGATTGGAGTTTTAATGTTATTGTTTGTTGATTATATTATTGTTTTGCTTGACTGAGATTGGCTGATGGCATGACACTAGTCATTGCTTGTTAATCAAGATTAAGACATTAAAGTACCTTAACTCAGAAATATCGAAAAAGTGGTGTTTTGTTTTCTTTGGAAAATAAGAAGAAAATCCTAAATGATGAAAGTGTGAAGATAGAACAAAGTTAGGAAAGAAATAAAATGGGAAATATCAAAATTAATGTAAAGGTTTAAAGATTTTTCTTTAAAAGAAAAGTCTTTTGAAAACAAAGATTTTCTTTTAGGCTTTACAAAAGTGGTTTCAAAAATGGAAAATTTTTGAGAAAATGCCTCTTTGATAAAACGATTTGTAAGAGTTTCATAGTTGATTTTAAAGTGAGAAAATGATTTTTGAAAGTTTTCTAAGTACGGTAAATGGATTTATAAAAGAAAACAGTTTTAATGAAATAGTATTTTTAAGAACGAAAAGTATTTATGACACAAATTTAGAAACTCTTGAACTTTTGTTTTTCGATTTAGTTTTCACTGAACGAAAACCTATGGAAAGAGAGTGAAAAAGAAAGGACCTAGTGCTCCGGATTGATGGGCTAGAGTTCTTGTTTTGAGTTTTAAGGAAAAGAAAGAACCTAGTGTTCCGGATTGACGGGCTAGAGTTCTTGTTTTGAGTTTTAAGAAAAAGAAAGGATCTAGTGCTCCGGATTGACGGGCTAGAGTTCTTGTTTTTAGTTTTGAGAAAGTAGAAAGGACCTAGTGTTCCGGATTGACGGGCTAGAGTTCCTGTTCTAGTTTCGAGGAAAGATAGAACCTAGAATTTCGAGATGTCAGACTAGTGTTCGGTTGTGAAGGAGATTGTGAATCATGAATTTTATTGATAAAATCCTATGTGAGTATTAAAGTTTAATTCAATACTTGATTAAAACTAGTCGAGAGCGTAAGCCTTGACGTGGAAAGAACGATGCGAAAAAGAAAATGAAAAAAGAGAACACCTTGTTTTACATGCATAGTCTGGCTTATATGCCATTGTGGCAGACGTGCCGTTGTGTATCGAGCTACAGTTTCACAAAGGGTGAACTGACAAACTGAATAGTTACGGACCAAAGACGACTCCTTTAGTTTTTGTGTCTTCAGGGACATTCGGGTTCGATCTCCACGAAATGCTTGGGGCTTTGCAACCTCTTGTCGTGGAAATCGGTTACCCTGCTCGAAATGTACTCAATCAGGAACTATTCTGTATTATTTAGGTGAGATGCGATACCCCAGAACAATTCGGGATCGGACCTAAATTGAGAGACCGACCCAAAACGCGCGAGACAATTGTGTTATGGGCATTATCGCGATCCTATCATGCTCGACGAAGGGAAGTTGGGATCTCCGGAGATAGTGAACTAGATAGTGAATATTGAAGTGACATGAAATATTTTACAAAATGCATTTGATTGTCGTGAATGGATCTCTGTGTTTATGGTTATGATATGTTGCATGTCATTGTGTGAGAGTCGTGTATGTGACTGCTATGATGAAACTCATGTTTTGGTATCTCACCTTTGCATTATTTTTGTTTGGTTTCTTTTGTGGTATTTTGGTTTGAGTGTACAGATGTTGCAGAGGAGTTCTCTGTCTCACTCGGAGGGATTGGCCCCAACTTTTGAAGAAAGTTGATTTACTGGAATAACCATGGAGTCTTTTTCTAGTAAGAGTCTCATAGTGCGACCAGCTTAGGTTATTGAGGAAATTTTATTTGGAGAAAGTCATAGTTATAGGTATTATGACACTGAGAGTCTTTTATTGTATTACTGTTATGCATATGTATGTTTACGGCTTGGAGAGCTTCTATTGTGGATAGGATGTTTATGGCTCGGAGAGCCTTTATTTTGGGATGAAAATATAAATACTTTAGCAGGTGTTTTTGTTTTGGGGTGTTGGAATTACAGAGGAGACTCTGTCGAAATTTTTATAAAAAAAAAATATCGATCTGTATTTAATTACTTATATAAATTATTTTCCGAAAGCAAACCAGCAATTATTATTTTATTTTAATAGGTTATTACGAATTTGCACTAGTCATGTAATGCCCAAGGGGGTGTTACAGACTATTTCTGACACATTTTAAAAAATGAGGGACTAAAAAAGTATGTTTTCTAAACAGGGGGCTAAAACTGAACTTTTGTAAAAAATGAGGGACTAAAAACATATTTAACCCTTTGTTAAATGTAGCTAAATATGAAAAATGTCACTAAATGTATTTTTTATGACATTTTAAAAATTGTTGTTAACTTGAAAAATGTTACAAAAAGATATTATTGATAACATATTTTAAAATACAATCAATTGTTAGAAAAAGTGTAGCAAAAAATAATCTAACATTTTAAAATATCATTTTACTAAAAAAAAAATTCACTAGTTTTATGACAACCAATGCAAACACAAGAAATAATAAAAAGTAGTTCATATTATAACCAAATCAAATGAAAGACATCATCTCCAATCACATTAAAAGTAAATCAAGTTTTACAATGTCAATATTACAAACAAACTAAACCAAATTTGCCTATTGAACTACAACATATGAAAGCTTGTTTATTTCTTCTTTACATCCTTTCTGAGTCGGCTTTCTTATAAGCCTTCTTCAAATTATCTTGAGAAACGGTTTTAGAAACGCCTGATATCTTAGTGTCTCAATTCTTTGTGAGGCTTCCCATCTCTCGGCTAAGCCTTCCCCTTCCAACATCTTGGAATGGTGTGAATGATTAAATTGTGTAGACAAGAGTGCAACTTGAACCATTTCTTCCTATTCAACTAGGACAAATTTACCCATTAGGTCTTTATCCATCATTTAACTCAATCTTCCATTCTGGTGGAGTTTCTTAACCTGAAAGTTGTTTGATCTACATGAAACAAAATAATGGGGATTGAAGAGAGAACTTATCCTTTATACCAAATTACTAAAAGAAATTTAAAAAAATGCAGTTTAAGTAGCCCAATTTTTAAATATCATCTCTATCCATCAAAATTTCCAAGGAAGACAAGCTATGTCACATAAAAGGAAAATTGTTCAGAATGGACAAATCATTGATTGTAAGTTGTGAAATTAAATATACTTCTATAACTTGTGTAAGTTTTATATTTTAACTAAAGGAGAAAAAGAGATATAAAGTGGAGAAAAAGAGAGTACCCAATCAAGCATTACACCTTTATGATTTGCTGCTCGTATATGGTATTGCATGACCTAAACCCCTGATAAACAAAAAATAGAATGTACTTTGTAAACCTTTACCCGAAAATATCTGTACAAGAAGTATAATAAAGTAGAAAATCAAATAAGAAAAATCCACCCACACATCAAATCATCCCATGACAGTAGCATGACCAAAATCTGGTATAATGGCACAAAACTCATCGGTGTAAAACTTGGCACAATGCACCCCCATAGAATAAGTGAAGCAAAATCAAAGCCTCCGACTCAAGAGACCCAGCAAGTGTAAAACAAATGTATCATAAAAAAATCAAAAGTCGATCCATGCAAGTTAACCAAGGAGAAGAGACTAGAATATGCTGTTTTAATAATAAAATGACATACAGAAGATCTCAGAGTAATAAGTTCCTTGCAGAAAGCTAATATTGCCAACAATAAGAATGAACAAAAACTTACTCATAATGCGAGAAACATAATGGATGATTCCACTATGATGATCTCCTCAGGTTTTTATCAACTAGTTCTTTGCTGGATTCAACAATTATAGTGTTTCTACTTGACAACCATAGATGCAACTCATATTTATAATGTACCTATAACTGTGAACAAGCTATCTTAAATTTATAAGACAAACTCAAGCAATTCATATTTATAATTTAGAACTAAACTTTAGGAATTAACTGCATATATCTTAGTTTTTACAACCAGATATATAAATGACCCAAAATAATTATTAACAGTCATACCAGTTTTCTTTTTCTTATGTTAGCATTGTTTTATGCTAACTCATGACAACTCAATGATTCTTAGAGACACTGACAATCTTACCCCTGCAACCAGTGGTTTTATGTGTCCTGTCCACTTCACCAAGTCTGCCTTGGTTGTCACTTGTCATCAATTTTTGGACAGGGTGGACAGGAACCTCTCATTATATTCACATATATGCAGAGGAGGCTGATTAATTAGCTTCCTATCTCTCAAAGCCCTACTTAGAATTTGTTATGAGGAACTATGTTCTGAGGTATGGTGCTATGTGCTAACAAGAAGGTCTAGAAAAATGAATTAATGAACTTGGTTCATTAATGAATTAATGAACCTGGATAGTGCAAAAGGCAAAGAAAGGCTGCTGGTTTGTTTAAGGCAACTGTCTTCTTTAAAAAAAAATCATCCAGCTACCCTGTGGCAGAATAGAAGAAAAATATATTCTAAATCTATAACAGAGAAAGAACAAAAGAAAATGTGCATATGAATGCTCACCCATCATTTCCTTCAACATATACAACACACAAAGACACATGCTCACAAAATAAAATAGATGCATGAAGCCCACACTATATACCAAAATACTGCATAAGTCAATCATCCATAGAATTGATAAGTTGATTATCTACGTTATAAGAGAATATGCCTTAAAAATAGCTTTAATTTGCTAGGCAGAATACAAAATAAAAAACACATTTTAATATGAAAAATCTGTCCAACAAATAAGCGGAATCATAATCGCTCACAAATCATGTGAAATGGTCTCATTATTTTATCCTTATGAACCCTTGTATAGATAGTAAGTAAATAAAAACCCTTTAAATTTTGGATTACCTTCCTCCCTATAGCTCACACCAAATAAAACCTATTTAATTTGCATAAAATCCATGAGCAGGTAGACACAAATTATGCTGAAATAAATATAGATCATATTACATAATTATAGTGTAACGCGACATAACACTTAAAAAAAAGTAGACAAATTCATGCGCAAAACATAACGAAATACCAAATATGTGAGCCCCAAAAGTAATAATGAGTCCTACTTCCAAGATGCTTCCTAACATCCATAAAATACCATAAAGTAATAATGAAATAGAAAAAAAAAAAAAAAACGGGAATACATTGTCACCATAGATTCAAACTCGACTAAACTATATCTTTGGTCCCTTATCTTTATTTTAGATTTTAATTTGGTATCTTTTTTATTTTTTGTTCCAAATTAGTCTATTATCTTTATTTTAGGTTTCAATGTAGTCTTTAATTTCCATTTAAATTATGATACATAGAGGATCATATTGATATAACTTTTGCAAAATAAGGAACTGTTTCGAAATAAAATAAAAATAAAAGAGGGACCATTTCGGAATAAAAAAATGTATCACATTGGTTTAACTTTTGTAAAATAAGGAATCCTTTTGAAACAAAAAATAAAAGAATGACCACATCGATATAACTTTATAAAATAAGGGATCATTTTGAAAAAAAATTAAAAAATAACCAATTTAAAACCTAAAATAAAGTTTAGGAACCAAAAGTATAATTTTAGCCTTCAAACTCTCACAGTTCATTGACATAGATAACAGTTTCAGAAAACATAACAATCATGTATCACTCAATAGATGAAGAGAAGGGCGTAGATTGTGAATCAATATAAATGAGGTCAACTACTAAAACAAATAACAAGATGGATCAAAATGAAGATATGGCAGGATAAAGGTCACAGCATTTTTAGCAACTAATCCTCCTAATATAGGATATTGTTTCTTCGAACTTATATGCTATCAGAGTATCATAGTTCTCACCTTTAGCTTTAGTTGATCCAGCATTTGAAGACTTTTCAGGTTGTTAACTGTATTTGTTCTTCCTAAAGTGTATTTAGCTAGTTCTAGTTTAGTTGGTAAAATAACTAACTTTGCCAGTTGGCATTTTCAGTTAGGAAGTAGTTAGACTCTAACCAACTTAGATAGCTGTATAAATAGATAGCTTGTACATTGAATTACTCCGATGAATGAATTCACTCAATTCAGCTTTCATTTGCTTTCTGTTTGCGATAGCTTGCATTGCAAGCTTCTGTTTCTTCTAGTTCAATTCGCTACTGTGACCAGAGTTTGGTCACTGATCTTGGATCATTGTTGATCCTTTGTTCACTTGGTTCAGATTCTACATGGTATCAGAGCTCTGATTTATTAGAGCGCTGCTACATTGGTGCTTCATGGTCGAAGAAAATGTTACTCCAGTGTCCAATCGAAGTGGTGGAGCACTACAAGAATACTGTTATTTACCGGTGGAAATTTTCCTACCGAACCAGTGACTGTCGAAAATCGAGCCGTTACCGACGGCAAAAGCCGTCGGTAATTATGAATATGAAAAGTTAACAACTTTACCGACAGAAAGTCCGTCAGAAACATTATCGACGGTCATTCCGTCGCAAAGTCCGTCGATAGGTTTGGCGGGAACCACACTTTTTTGGTGCTAGAGATTTCCGACGGAAAAGCCATATCGGAAATTGATATGTAATTAGCCACAGACAATCCGTCGGAAATCGGACCGAAAATTACCGACGGAAATTTTCATCAGAAATTCAAAAAAATTGGTTACCGACGGCTTTGCCCGTCGGAAATGTAAATGTCCGTTGGAAATTACTTAATAACTGCGCTGGCCAACCCTTTCCCCCCCACTTTCCCATTCTCTTCTTCTCTCACACTCACCTCTCCGGCTCTCCCTACCCTCTCTGCCCACCACCTCCTCCCGCCACAGCGGCGACGAACCACCGTCCCCCACCACCGCGACGATCACCCCTGCCACCCTCTCCTTCTCCTTCTCTTCTCGGCCTCTCCCTATCCTTCTCACCCAGTCTCGCGCTGCCACACCCTCGTTTAGATCTCCGCCGCGACTAGCACTGCCGAAGGACAAGCCAGCGCCCCCCACCACAACCACCTCCGCGAGCCACCACACAGACACCACCACCCCAGCTTTTTGGTATGCTATTTTTTTTATTCATTTGGTATTTATTTATGCATTTTTTCACTGTTTTATGCATTTTTTTGTTTGCACTAGTTTGCATCTGTTTGTGGGTTGCCACCACCGTGAGCCACCCAGCTTGCTGTTTTCACCTCCTCTCGGTCTCAAGTAATCTATTCAATTATGTCCATATTTTTTTGTTCTTTCTTTGCATTTTCTTTTATTGAGATAAATATATTTAAATTTAATGAGTTGAATGTGTCTTGCTTGCTAGTGTGTAATTGTATTTTTTAATTGTTTCTGGTTGTGGTCACAAAAAATTAACCCATATCCTTACTTGTTAATTTATGATTAATTCTTGAGAATGATGGTGAATTTTAGTATAATATATATATATATATATAAATTTGATTATGCCAACGATGCAACGTTAATATAAAACCTTAACCTTAGCGTAAGTCTTGGATCTCAACGACTTTAGTATTATAAATTAATACAAAAATGTATCAAGCAAACACGATTAACTACTCATTAATTGTGCATCGGAAAAAGCTGCTCAGGGCGCATCGAGGATCGTGGACGACAAAATCGACTGTGATTAAAACAAATAGTGTAAATAAAATTGAAAACCACTAGTCAAATTTGTAAATAAAATAAAATTAATTATATAAAACAATATTAAAATTAAATATGTAAACAACATAGTAATTACCAAAATAGTTAAGTATGCAAATAAGATTAATTCTAGTGAATAGTAATATAATTAAGTTTGTAAATAAGTAATTAAGTTTGTAAGTAAGTAATTAAGTATCCAATATCTAATTTTAGTTTGTAAATAAGTAATTAAGTTTGTAAATAACTAAATATTTACGTTACATTAAAAATAGAGTAAATAAAATAATATTAAATTTTTGAATAAATAAAATTTTAGTAAAAAACAAATCATTTATTCAAAAGTTAAACGTATAATTTAAAACAAATGATTGAATTTTATTTGTTAATGCTTAATTTGATTATGATGGTTGCTTAATTGTTTGTTTGATTTTTTGCTAATAATGTCAATTTTTATGTAAAATATCACCTTTACTTAAAGTTTTTTTTTCTTAGAGTATAATTAATACGTAATTGAGAAAAACCGTAGATTCCCGTTCAAGGTTCAATATTATTGAGCATGTATATTCGTGGTCATGGTATCGCTCATTTTATTGAATCTTGAATTGTCCAATTGGGACAGTTTGGGAGGAAACTTTTTCTCCACTGATATACTAATTACTCGTTGATTCTCATCTGTTAAATAGTCGATGAAATTTTGGGTCGAAGCATTTCTTTTGTTCTCCGGGTCCATACTTGGTTGTGGTATCTTACCACGGTTAAGTCGTGTATTTGGAGACCAAGGGGAAATCTTGTCAAAATTCAAATCGGCTATAAGACATGAGAAGTGATGAGCAACTAGTATACTACAGTGGTGAATTTTTTTTCCTCGAATGGGATAGGGCCACGTCTTCTAAGGAAAGAGAGTGATTCGGAGTTATAGTATCATTTTAAAAAATAGTCAATTTAGCTGAAAATACAAAAGAATGGAATATTATCCCTCGAGTCGTACTTGGGTATATGATAGGAACGAGTCTGGGAGACGACTTCTGAAACAATCATTTGTAGATGGAGTTGAGGAGTTTATATCGAAAGCCAAGCAACATTGTGATTATGCCGAAGAGGGTGGGATTAGATATCCGTGCACAATGTGCAACTGTATTACGGTTTTGAGTGATGATGACATGAAGTTACACCTATACTGACGTGGGTTTAAGCCTAATTATTGGATAGGGACTGGTCATGGTGAGGATTTGCCAGATATTGATCCGAATGAAGTCGATGGTGATAATCTTGACATGGGTGCATCAGGTAGTGGCTACCACGATGACTATGTCGAACAACTCCAGTCAATGCATATGATGGTGGATGATTGTCTTGGGCAACATGAGAATTTTGAGCCGAATGAATCTGATGACATGGAAGAGCCTCCTAATGAATCGACGTAGAGATTCTACAATCTATTGTTAGAGACAAATAAGCCATTGTTTGAAGGGGTGTCAGATTCAAAATTATAAATTTGTGTTAGGCTTCTAGCTTGCAGGTGCAATTGGAATGTCCCCGAGCAGTGTTTGGAGTTTTTTTGTAAAATGCTTCAAGATGTGACACCCTTCAAAGAGTTGTCGCTAAAAGTTTATTATGATGTGAAGCGGTTGGTGTCGAAACTAAGGTTGGGGGCTAAGAAGATTGATTGTTGTCTGAATGGGTGCATGCTATATTATGATAGTCAGTCTGGCACAAATGACAGTCGTTGGAAGAATGTAAATTTTGTCAGACACCCAGGTACCGCGTTCAAAGTAGTGACCGTAGTAAGAGCAAACCTGTTCCTACGAAGGCAATGTTCTATCTGCCAATAATTCCAACGTTGCAGAGACTGTTTGCATCAACATAAACTGTGGGACAAATGAGGTGACATTATGAAAATAGAATAAATCACGGCATTATATGCCACCTTTCTGATGGTGAAGCTTGGAAGCACTTCGATCGGGTACATCCTGATTTTGCAGCAGATCCTCGTAATGTAAGACTTGGGTTGTGCTCAGGTGGTTTTATCCCGTACATTCAGGCATCAGCCTCGTCATATTCATGTTGGCCAGTGATCGTTACACCATACAATCTTCCTCCCGAGATGTGCATGTCAAAACCATATATGTTTCTGACTTGTCTCATACCGGGACCATCTAATCCGAAGGCTGGGATAGATGTATATTTGCAGCCTCTGATCGATGATCTGAATAAGTTGTGGGATGGTGTGTTGACTTATGACGTTTCAAAGAAGCGAAATTTTATGATGAGGGCGTCACTGATGTGGACTATCAATGATTTTCCTGCATATGGCATGCTCTCTGGTTGGGGGACCCACGGTAAATTGGCGTGCCCGTATTGCATGGAACATGGAAAGGCTTTTACCCTGAGATATGGTGGGAAAAGTTCCTGGTTTGATTCTCATCGCCGGTTCTTAGATCGTGAACATCTGTTCCGAAGGAATACCCGAGCATTCAAAAAGAATCGATGCGAGAAGAGGAAGGTCCACCACCTTTGTTGATTCCTGAACAAATACGGGGTCGGGTTAGGGATCTTCCTAAAGTCACTGAAGCAGGTGTGTCAAAATTATCGGGGTATGGAGAATGGCAAATCTGGACAAAACAAAGTATTTTTTGGGAACCACCGTAATGGAAGGATAATCTGTTAAGACATAACCTTGATGTGATGCATATTGAGAAGAATTTCTTTGACAACATTTTTAACACGGTTATGAATGTGTCTGGCAAGACAAAGGACAATGAGAAGGCAAGGATGGACATAGCTATATACTGTAGAAGAAAGGATTTGGAGCTGAAGCCGCAGCCTAATGGAAAAATGGTCAAACCAAAAGCTTGTTACATTCTGAGTGCCGATGAAATGAAGTCAATTTGTCGGTGGTTAAAAGACCTTAGGGCGCCTGATGGTTATTGCTTTAATTTGGCATGATGTGCTGATGTAAGAATGGGGAGACTTCATGGGATGAAAAGTCATGATTGTCATGTATTCATGGAGTGTTTGGCTATATATATACATATATATATATATATATATATATGTGTGTGTGTGTGTGTGTGTGTGTGTGTGTGTGTGTGTTTAATATATGGTTATATTATTTTATTTAGATTGATTAATTATATGAATAATTATTTCAACTTATTATTATGTGATTTAGTTTGAGTAATTTTAATTACTCATTTAAAATGATTTTACCAAGTGAGTTAGCACTGCTTTATTTCAGTGCATGCACACTTACTAGACAATAATATTATGTTATTGTCACTATTAGTTTTTTTGTTTAGAAAAATATTTTTAATAATATGATTAAGGGGAAAATATTTTCATATTTTTATTCTAATTAATTTTAGAGTTAAAAATAAACTGGTTTGGAATTAATCAGAGATTAATTTTGAACCGTTGATTTTCTTAGTTGATAAATTCAACTATCAATCTTTACTCTAATTTAAATTTTGAAAGTATATGTTTATCACTCATTATTTTTTTTTATCAAAACTTAAAAACAAATATCTTTTCCTAGGTACAATCTCAACCACTCATTTTCAACTTATCCCTAAGTTAAGAAAAAGAAAAAGACAAAAAAAATTATTCACTCCCTCTCTCACACGCTCGACGCCCCTTAACCCCCCCTCATTTCTCTTTCTTTTCCTTCTTCTATTTCTTCCATCTTCAACAGCTCCACACCTCACTTTCTCTCAAACTTCATCTCCTTCCTTCCATATAAGCGCCGCCTTGCACACCCAGCCGACGACCGCTTGACCGCCGCACGAGGAGGAGACAGTCACGTCTCGCATCCCTGCACGCGTCACCGGAGCAGCAAAGCCGAGCTGCCACTGTCCTGCGTAGAACCGCCGTCGCCTCGCCATGGTAAGCCCCGTTCATGGTGGTTTCACCACCCTCGAGTACTAGATCTTCATTTCTCCTTCTCCTATGATTTCTTTCATCTCTTTTTACCATGGTTGATGTAGAACCACCTCGAACCACCGTTTGCCGCTGCTGTCGCCGTGTCGCCGGAGCCACCGCAACCACGTTTGGCCCCCGTTTCCTCTCCTATTCACCTTGGGTAAGATTTTTACCCTTAACCTCTTCTCTTTTGTATATCCCTAAATTGATTTTGAAAACCCCAACCCTAAGATTTTGAATTCAGTTTCAAAGTGTGAAATTATCACTTGTTTTATGCAATTGGGACTGTGAATTAATGTTTCCCTAAAACAATTTCATTATTCTTTAATTAAAATAATTTTCCCCAAATTGTGTTTATGAACCTTAAAGTCGCAATCTGATCTCATTTGAAATTGGTTACGTTTTTGTGAAATAAAGTGTTTTAATCAACTTAGAGTAAGTGTTTGATGATGAATGATTGACTGTTGGATTTGTCTCGATTTTTAAACTACTTTGACTCCTTCTACGTGATGTTGTTGTGGTTGTGGTTATTTAGGGGAAACAGGTTTTATGATTTTTGGGAGTGGATATGAGCTGTTTAGAGGAAATTGGAACGTCGAGTTGGGGTTTGAACTTGAGCAGTTTCGTGATGAGAGGAGCAAATCGTTGAATACGTTGAGAGAATATTTTCTGGTCTACAGAGGTAAAGGGAGTTTTTACGAAGAGTTTTAGTAGTTACATACTCATTGTCGTGTTTGAATGTATGTTAATTTTTATATCTTGGTAATGATGTCTTGTCTGAATTGTTTAGAGTTTGATTGGAGTTTTAATGTTATTGTTTGTTGATTATATTCTTGTTTTGCTTGATTTGGATTGGATGATGGCATGACATTGGTCATTGCTTGTTAATCAAGATTAAGACATTAAAGTACCTTAACTCATAAATATCGAAAAAGTGGTGTTTTGTTTTCTTTGGAAAATGAGAAGAAAATCCTAAATGATGAAAGTGTGAAGATAGAACAAAGTTAGGAAATAAAGAAAATGGGAAATATCAAAATTCATGAAAAGGTTTTAAAGAATTTTTGAAAAGAAAAGTCTTTTGAAAACAAAGATTTTCTTTTAGGTTTTACCAAAAGTTGTTCAAAAATGGTAACATTTATAGAAAATGCTCCCTTTGATAAATCTATTTACGAGAGTTTTGTATTTGGTTCTAAGTTGAGAAAAAGATTTCAGTGGTTTCCTAAGTTTTCAGAAAAATGATTTCTAAAAGAAAACAGTCTTAGTGAAATAGTATTTTTAAGAACGAACAGTATTTATGACACAAAATTTGGAAACTCTTGAACTTTTGTTTTTCGATTTAGTTTTCACTGAACAAAAACCTCTGAAAGAGAGTGAAAAAGAAAGGACCTAGTGCTCCGGATTGACGGGCTAGAGTTCTTGTTTTGAGTTTTGAGGAAAAGAAAGGACCTAGTGCTCCGGATTGACGGGCTAGAGTTCCTATTCTAGTTTCGAGGAACGATATAACCTAGAATTCCAAGACGTCGGACTAGTGTTCGGCTGTGAAGGGAATTGTGAATCATGGATTTTATTGATAAAATCCTATGTGAGTATTAAAGTTTAATTTAATACTTGATTTAAAAGTAGTCGAGAGCGTAAGCCTTGACGAGGAAAGAACAATGGGAAAAACAAAAATGAAAATGAGAACACTTTGTTTTACATGCATAGTCAGGCTTTTATGCCGTTGTGGCAGACGTGCCATTGTGTATTCGAGCTACAATTTCACAAAGGGTGAATTGGGTAAATTGGTTAGTTACGGACCAAAGATAAATTCTAGGGTCTTAGGGACATTCGGGCTTCGAAAATCTAGCAAATACTTGGGGCCTTGAAACCTCGGGTCGTGGAATTCGGTTACCCGGCACGAATGTACTCAATAGGAAACTATTCTAATATTATTTTAGGTGCTCCATCGTGATATTCCCTGAACAATTGGAGCCGGACCTAAAATTAGAGGCCGATCTCATGAGACAATTGTGTTAAGGGTATCGCAGCCTAATCATTGCTCGACAAAGGGAAGTTAGGATCTTCGGAGATAGTGAACTAGATAGTGAATATTGAAATAATATGAAATGATTTACAAAAATGCATTTGATTGGATCCCTGTGTTTATGGTTATGATATATTGTATGTCATTGTGTGAGAGTCGTGTATGTGACTGCTATGATAAAACTCATATGTCGGTATCTCACTTTTGCATTATTTTTGTTTGGTTTCTTTTGTGGTATTTTGGGTTTGAGTGTACAGATGTTACAGAGAAGTTCTCAACTTCACTCGGGGATATTAGTCCCAATCCTTGAAGATGTCTGATGTTAGTTATAATGGTGAGAACCATGGGGTCTTCCCCAGGAATATCTTTTAGTGCGACCAGCTTAGTTTATCGAGTAAATTTTTTTTGGAGAAAGTCATAGTGATAGGTATTATGACTCTGAGAATCTTTTATTGGATTACTGTTATGCGTATGTATGTTTACAGCTCGGAGAGCTTCTATTGCACCCACTCGCTTTGGGTCACGACACCCACTAGCCGGCTACTCGCTGCCCCCTACTGGACCCACACCACACCCACACCCAGCACCACCATCGTCATCGACTGTGTCGGCCACACAGCCAGCAGGATTATCATTTATGACGACTCCTAGGAAGCCGCCACAACCGGACATTCCATCCTCATCATCCGCGCCCGCACACGATGACGGCACGAACATTCCGGCAACATCGTCTGTGCAGCAGCCGGTCGCGCTGGAGATCTTGCCTGAGTGGGCCAGGATTCCCGCACCCGAGGATCGACCATGGGTCACGCCTGTTTCTGGATCATACGTCATTTTTAATTTAATGTTTTATAATTTTGACAATTTTAATTACTATTCATCAAGTATATAATTTTTATTTTTAATATTGTTGAATTAATAAAATTATAAAATTTTTAGCTTCATCCCATCGAAAGTGGGATCGAAGCACGTTACCTACGCCCTCAAGACGCAGTTTCGTCATTTCTGGCCATCATGGGGGTCGATCCCGAAGGAGGACCGGGATCCTATCTTCACATGATTCGTGGTAAGTTGTTTATTATTTTTATTTTTCACACATTTTATATATTTTTTTGTATTATGTTATTACTATTTCTTCTTTGTTAATAAATAGGCCCTTGTGCGTTGGTTGCAGGAGCATACCGCTCAAATACGTGCCATTTTTTACGACAAAGCTTCTGCTCGACTGAGGGACATGCTCCGAGAGGCTAGGGAAAGTCGGGAGCGTCCAGATTACATCGGCCCCAAGATTTGGGCCCGACTATGTGCGTACTGGGACACTCCAGAGTACAAGGCGAAGTGTGAGCAGGCGAAGAGGAATCAGGCTTCCGAGAAGGGTGGGAGCATGCACACTGGTGGCTCGATTAGCCACATGCAGCATGCCATGAACATGGTATGCATTTATAAATTTTATTTATAAACTATATCTTATTATTCAAAATTTATATTATAATTAATTGCTTTTATTCCTGTGTCGGTTGCAGGCAAGAGAGCTTGCCCGGTCTGTTGACGTCCCCATGGTCTTTGAGCAGACGCATATTCTCTCGGACACAGACGAGTTTGTTGATGAGAGGTCGAGGCAGACAGCGGTGAGCTATCGAGGCAGACAGCGGTGAGCTAAAGTGTCTTTTTACATTTAATGTATCTTTTTATTATTATAGTTTAATAATATAATTTTTGTAATGTATTGACGCGGGAGGATTACAATGCCAGGTTCAGTTAGGTAGCGTCTGAGGTTCTAGTGCCTCAGATCCTTCCCAGCTGGACCCCGCCGAGGTTGAGCGGTTACAGACTCAGGTCTAGATGGATGTGGCGGGCGGGAAGAAGAAGAGGCGGATTTAAGGTACCGCGACTTTGGCTCGTTCCATCACTCGGGGGTCGATGCCGAGCTTGACCATTCGGGAGTCTACCTCCGGCTCACGAGACACGGAGGAGGTGCGGCAGGCGAGGCAGGAGGCTGCAGGAGTAGAGGCAGACTTTAGAGCGCATGGAGCAGCGGGCAGATCTCATGCAGCAGCATATGGAGACATGGTCTACGGTGACGACCTCTCTGCTCGATTTGCTTCCACCAGAGAGGCGCAGCGCTATACAGGAGGTCATCCATGTCGGCCAACGCTCCACTACTTCTACCGTGCCACCACCACAGCCGCATGATGCCGGTGTGTCTTCTAGTCCATGACTTGATAGTCGGTGACAGGTGAACTCCCAAGACGGGATGACGATGGTAGTTATTATGATGATTATTAGGATAGTTTTAGATTTAGTTGTGTTTTGTAGATAGACGGATATTTTATGTATGAAATGTTTATGTTTTTATGTTAATTTAAATGCCTTTTTAAATTTATTTGTAATTTCAATTTTGGTTTAAGTTAATAATATAATATATTAATTATAATAAATCAAATAAAAATTAATATTCAAAATAAAAAATAATTAATATTTAAAATAAAAAATAATTAATATTTAAAATAAAAAATAATCACCAGATTTCTTACGAAAATTGCCGTCGGTAAGCACAGCACCAGATTTCCGACGGAAAATCCTTCGGAAAAGTTTCCGACGGAAGTAGCCAACGGTAAACACTCACCAGATTTCCGACAGAAAATCCGTCGGAAAAGTTTTTGAAGGAAATTTCCGTTGGTAAGACACCAACACTTTCCGACGGCTTTTTCTGTCGGAAATTTCCGACGAATATTGGCTGTCCGTCAGAAACCGTTTCCTACGCGTCTAGTACCGACCAAATACTGTCCGTTGGAAATTTAAGTCGGAAATGCATTTTTAAACGACTTTTCCGCCGTCTATAATACCCTTTTATTGTAGTGGAGGTTATTCAAGAAATGGTGTTGTTGAAGACTCACCATTCTGAATTCATTCATCCGAGTAATTCAATGTACAAGCTATCTATTTATACAGCTATCTAAGTTGGTTAGAGTCTTAACTACTTCCTAACCGAAAATGCCAACCGGCAAAGTTAGTTATTTTACCAACTAACTAAACTAGAACTAGCTAAATACACTTTAGGAGGAATAAATACAGTTAAGGTTGTCTAGCTTGATTATTTCATGCACCGTAGAAAATAATGCATAGTTATTGTAAAGTGTTACTAAGTCACGGTAAGTTATTTGATATGCATCATTCTCGAAAGAAATTACTAACCTGCACTAGGCAAAAGAATTTCTCAAATTCAACTATTCATAAAAAAGATGAATGTATCAAAAGAATTACTAATATTCAAATGCCCCAAGTAACAAACTCTTTTTAGGGGTATATTTCCAGGTAAAGGTGCATGTATCAGGATAAGATCAAATAGTAAAAGCATAAGCATTTTTAAGAGAGATCCCCTTAGGGGCAGCATAAAGCAATCAACCAAATAATTACAAAGCCACTTTAAAGCATGATATTTCAGGACATCAATGATCAAAGTTTTGGAATTCCCTATAATCGAGACTGCATTTTTAAGAGATGCTATGGAAGTGTCCATAAAACAAATATCATCACCAAGACCCAAACCAAATCAACAAAATGGTATGGAAACTCATCATCAATTAAACACAATAAAAGACAATTGGAACTGCTTATCAATTTTGGGTGTGTTTGTTTCAAGTTATATTCATTTATTCCTGGGAATATGAGGGTGGAAATATAATGTTCTCATATATGTTTCAAGTTTTGAAAAAACATTTCTAGAAAATAATTATTCCCGGTAAAGTAACATGCCTATATTTTTTTCCTCTATCATTCCCACCTCCGAGGGTATGCTCTATTCCCAGCCATATTACTGTAATAAAAATACAAAACTAACCCACCACATAGATCTGCTCTCCCGAGACTGCTTCATCTGCAAACCACCGCACTGTGCTCAAAGCTGCATTGGACCCTGCCGCCACGCTGCTCTCCACCGTCGTGCCATTTGGTCACCCTATATTCAGTCATGCCTGTTTTGTTGGTAAGGTTACAGAAGCTAAAAATTCTTTCTGACTTTGCTTCTTTTTATTGTTTGGTTGGGCTCCTGATTTGAGGTTCTCATCACGATGGGTGCGTTTTCTTATTTAAGTTACTGATTTTGTTGTTAGGCTTAGTTTTTAGATCATTGAGTGAGTCTTTTTTTCTTTGTTTGCTTTTTTGGTTATGCATAAAAATTAAAAAGAGTAATATGTATATAAAAAAAATTCAAAAGTATAAAAATATTAAAAATGATTTTTTAAAAAGATTTTTTTTCAAATAAAAACTACAGACAAAACACAAAGACGAAGTTAGATAATTGTTACTTTGTTATGGTGTTTTTGGATTAAGGAATTTAAGAGAGTAATGTATTTTTAGAGGGTAATTAGAATCCATCAATGTAAAATATATTGTGTACTGGCCGAAAAGATAAGGCCGAGGACTTGTTAATAAACTGGACTGACCGAGCTTACTCTTGTAAATGGGCCTTGACCCGAACTCCTCCAAAGCCGAGGATTCGTTAATACACTTATCAGCCGAGAATAAATACTCAGCTCTATCCCATAATAGACCACGGGTGAAGACACCTCGGTCCCGTGCAATCTAGTCACAACTGACTGAGTCAAATATCTCGCTAGTCCAAATATCCCTCCGTATAACTCGGAGCCTTATCCTTATCTTTATCTAGTTATGATAACAATATGATCCTATCAGATAGGATCTCAATAACAGTCCACCTCAAACTGTTATACCTAAAAATCTCTATAAATAGGGGATTAACCCCCTCACTTAGAACAACGTTTGCTTTGATTCCCATTTGGATACATAGGAGGAGAATTCCGATTCTGTCAAGCTATTCCAAAAACACTCCCACAAGAGTTTCTCCGGACGAGTATCTCTCACTTGATATATTTGGACGGAACATTTGGCGCCGTCTGTGGGAATCGAAGCAAAATTTTCCCATACCATAAACAATGGTGAGGACAAGGAGCGGGAACTGCAGGAGAGAGGGGCCGAAGAATGCCAACAATGGGGACAATGGAGAACGATCCATAAACCCAGCGATGACGACCGATAATCCCATTATTCAAGAACTTATCGCACAAGTGGCAATGCTGAGAAGGGAGAATGAGGAGATTCGTCGGCAGAGCAGCCGTCGTGAACGAGAACAAAGCAGAGAAAGATCTGCCTCTTCTCCTCATGAGAGAGAGCGCCAGACAGCTGAGAATGAAGGATCCAGAAACACGCGCAGAGAAGAAGGAATCCCACAACCCCGTGTTTCTCACCATGTTGACCGAAGAGGCGAGGAGGAATTTCCTAGGCAGGCCCCAGAACTTTCACTTCAGGCAAATAGGCCTAATGAAAGGGCCGGCGTGCGGAGGCTGAGACATCCCTTCACCGACGCCATCATGGAGGTTCCTCTACCAGCCAACTACAAACCAATAAACATTGACAGGTATGATGGCACCACGGACCCGGAACATCATCTAGATGCTTTCACTACTCAAATATACCTCTTTACCAATGATGATGATATCATGTGTAAAGTCTTCCCTACTACTCTGAAAGATGCTGCGTTAAGCTGGTATACCCAGCTGCCGCCAGCATCAGTTGACTCCTTTGACACGTTTATGATTAAATTCAATGCTCAGTTTGCCACGAACCGAGCTCATAAAAAAACCTCGGCCTCGTTGGTAAATTTTAAGCAAGAAAAAAACGAGTCTCTGCGTGACTTTATGGCCAGGTTCAGCAAAGAGACTGTCCTGATCCGGAATCTCAGTGCCGATGTCGCACTACATACTATCTTGACCGGATTACGGCCCGGCCCTTTCGCCAGACACCTAGCTCGGAAGCCTCCATCCAGTATGGATGAGTTGAGGAGAAAAGCTGTCGGATTCATTAATATGGAGGAAATTGAAGAGTCTAAGAAAAGAGAAAGAACCGATGATTCTGATAGACGAGAAGGGAAAGAGAAGAGGAGGGTCGGAGGTGACAAGCAGAAATTCAAAAATACATCTGAGCATTTACATAGGAGGCCAAAGTATGAGCACTATACCCCCCTCAACACCAATAGAGCTCGGGTATTTGAGGAAGCCTACAGTGCAGAACTTTTGCAGCTCCCCAACCGTGGCCACACGCCCCAGAATGTTGATCGATAGAAGCATTGTCGGTACCATCGTAACTGCGGGCATACCACCGAGGAGTGCTGGGTCCTGCTTGACAAGATTGAAGAGTTAGTGCAAGCTGGTCATCTGAATAATTTCGTTCAGAGAAATAACAACGATGGTGAAGGGCGTGGCAGAAGTAGAAAAAGAGGAGGTGGCCAAAGCCCGGGAAGGGGCGGCAGTCGGCAAAATAATGAGAGAGCAGAAAATAGGGAAGATCAGAATGAAAGGAGGGAGGAGGATAATACTGTCCGAGGTGTAATAAACACTATTTCAGGTGGATTTACGGGAGGAGGCACAACGAGTTCAGCTCGGAGAAAACACCTGCGGGCTATTTGGGCTGTAAACTCGGTAGCTGGCAAACCCCCGAGGATTTCCCCACCGATTATTTTCTCCGATGAAGACTTCTTGGATGTGGATCCTAATCAGGACGACCCAATGGTAATCACAGTGCAATTGGCCAACTTCTCGGTCAAGAGAACTCTCATCGACCAGGGGAGCTCGGCTGATATCCTATTTTATTCAACATTTCAGAAGCTCGGGATCCCAGAAAAATCTATTCAGCCATACGACAGTAAACTCGTCGGCTTTGCTGGGGAACAGGTGGATACCCGAGGATACATAGACCTCCTAACTACTTTTGGAGATAGCAAAACGTCCAAAACTATTCTGGTCAGGTACGTGTTGGTTAATGTAGTAACATCATACAATATCTTGATTGGAAGACCATTCTTGAACGAGTTGGGAGCCGTGGTCTCTACTCCCCACCTCACTATGAAGTTCCCTTCCAACTCGGGAGACATAATTGCTATTCGGGCTGATCAAAAAATGGCCAGACAATGCTATGCTGATAGTTTGCGTGTAAGCAAACTCAAACCTACACCTGCAGAAACACTAGACAGAGGAAAAGACAAGTCGTAGAATTGATTAGTTCTGTTGAACTAGACCCGAGGATTGACATTCAAGAACAATGGCCACAACCCATTGAGGAGTTAGAGAAGTTCCAGCTTGGATCACAGCCCGATCAGTGCACTAAGCTAGGCGGTCAACTTGAGCCGAATTTAAAAGAAAAAATAAAGGTAGTACTCCACAGCAACGCCGATTTGTTCGCCTGGAAAACATCAGACATGCCGGGGATTGACACCGATTTTTTATGCCACAAATTGGCAATTTGTCCTGAGGCAAAACCGGTGGCTCAGAGGAAAAGGAGACTTGGTGAGGAAAGGAGAAAAGTTGTGGAAGAAGAAACAGCAAAGTTGGTCAAAGCCAACTTCATTCGAGAAATAGAATACACTACTTGGCTGGCCAATGTGGTTACAGTCAAAAAAAGCAAACGGCAGCGGCCATGTGCACCGATTATACAGACTTAAACAAAGCTTGTCCAAAGGACTCTTATCCTTTACCAAGTATTGACAGGTTGGTGGATGGTGCTTAGGGTAAAGAATTTTGAGCTTCTTGGATGCATACTGGGTACAATCGGATATGAATGTATCCCCCAGGACGAGGAGAAAACGGCTTTTATAACCGAAGGCTCAAACTATTATTACTTGGGTAAAGCCATTCGGATTGAAAAATGCTGGAGCAACCTATCAAAGGCTCATGGACAAAGTGTTTGAAAAACAAATCGGGAGGAATATGGAGGTTTATGTGGATGATATGGTCATAAAATCCGATGACCACAACAACCACCCGAAGGATTTGGAGGAAATTTTCCATCAGTTAAGAAAGTACAATATGGTGAATCCGAGAAAAGTGTGTTTTTGGTGTCCAAGGTGGAAAATTCCTCGGTTTATGTTGACACACTGGGGAATCGAGGCCAATCCGAACAAATGCCGAGCTGTGATTGAGATGCGAAGCCCACAAAATGTTAAAGAAGTGCAGCGACTTGCAGGGCGACTAGCATCATTATCTCGGTTTCTCCCCAGATCTGCAGAGAAAGCTCGGCCTTTCTTTAAGTTATTGAAGAAACCTCGAACTTTCACGTGGACTGAGGAGTGCGAGAAGACCTTTCTGTCTTCACCGCCAATATTAACTCGACCTATTCCGGGGAAAGAGTTGTATTTGTACTTGTCGGTCACCGAGTACGCCATCAGTGCAGTCATTGTTCAAGAAGTAGAGAAAATGCAAATGCCGGTGTATTTTATCAGCAGAATTCTCCATGACGTCGAAACCCGGTATCAAGTCATAGAAAAGCTAGTTTTAGCCCTTGTAACTGCATCTTGGCGATTGCGTCCATATTTCCAGAGTCACCAGGTGATCGTCAAAACTGATCACCCTATTAAGCAAATTCTCAAAAAGCCTGAATTGCCAGGTCGCATGATTGCTTGGTCGGTGGAATTATCCGAGTTTGGTCTCAAGTACGAGTCGAGAGGTCCCCTGAAAGCTCAATGTATCTCTGACTTCGTAGCCGAGCTCAATCCGCTGCCGACAACCGAAGATTTATGGTGGAATTTATATGTGGATGGATCCTCGAATGTCAAAGGCAGTGGAGCTGGAGTAATACTGGAAGGTCCGGGAGAGCTAATCCTAGAGCAATCATTAAAGTTTGAGTTCAAAACCTCAAACAACCAAGCTGAATACGAAGCCTTGATAGCAGGGTTGATGCTGGCTAGGGAAATGGGAGCAAAAGCTATTAGATACCGAAGTAATTCACAGCTAGTCACAGGACAAATCTCTGGAGAATACCAAACAAAAGAGCCTCAACTTACTAGGTATTTATGTAAAGTAAATCAGTTAATTTCCAACTTTGAGAAATTTACTATTGAACACATTCCCAGAGAAGAAAATACTCGAGCCGATCTACTGTCAAAATTGGCCAGCACAAAGAGGCCAGGCCAGCATAGGACAGTTATTCAGGAAACTCTCAATGAACCGAGTATTACGCTTGGAGAGGTGATGGCTAACGAACTAGTTGACCGGGAATGGATGACACCCATATGGGAATATTTATCCTCGGGATACTCGCCCCGAGATCACGCCGAGGCCGAGAAAGATCGGGGCTCGAGCAAGTCATTTTGCTATTATTTCCGGAGAGTTGTATAAAAGGGGATTATCGGTACCGATGTTAAAGTGTCTGACCAAAGCCCAATCAAAATATGTAATGGAAGAGGTTCACAGAGGAATCTGTGGTTTTCACTGCGGGGGCAGATCAATGGCCTCCAAGGTAGTCCGAGCAGGGTACTATTGGCCTACCATCCGAGAAGATTGCATCGAGTGGACGAAACAATGTGGTGAATGTCAAAGATTTGCCAATGTAAGTCGTACCCCGCCCGAAGAACTTCACACATTAAACTCGCCTTGGCCCTTTACTATGGGGGGGATAGATATACTTGGACCATTCCCCATAGCCAAAGGTCAAGTCAAATTTCTCTTGGTAGCGGTGGACTACTTTACAAAATGGATTGAAGCAGAACCTTTGGCGAAAATTACTGCCGAGAAGGTACAAAAGTTTGTGTGGAAAAACCTCATCTGCAGGCACGGAATTCCCTTCGCAATTGTCACCGATAATGGAAGGCAGTATATAGATAAGACATTGCGAGAATTCTATGTCAATCTCGGTGTTAAACACCACGTCACATCGGTGGAACATCCCCAAACCAATGGGCAAGCCGAGGCAGCCAACAAAGTCATTCTCGAAGAGCTGAAGAAGAGAGTGGGAAAAGCCAAAGGAGCTTGGGCAGAAGAGTTGCCGAGTATTCTTTGGGCCTACCACTGCACGCCACAATCCACTACTCAAGAAACACCCTTCAGGCTGACATACGGAACAGACGCCATGATCCCAGTTGAGGTTGGTGAGCTGTCTTTTCGGCGAATGCAACATGAGCAGAATGAGAATGAAAGCAACTTAAGGGTCGAACTTGACTTGTTCGAGGAGATCAGATAGGAGGCTAAAATCAGAGAGGAAGCCTGCAAACGAAGAGCTACTCGGAGGTATAATTCAAAGCTAAAACTGAGAAGTTTCGTGTACGGGGACTTGGTGCTAAGAATGCAAGGAGAAGCAAGAAGAGATCATACGGAAGGCAAGCTAGCAGCGAATTGGGGAGGACCATTCCGAGTAGTAGAAAGCTTGGGAAACGGAGCATACAGATTAGAATAATTGTCAGGGAAATCTATCCCGAGAACTTGGAATGCTTCTCATTTGAAATTTTATTACAGTTAATGTATATAGTCTGGTGATGTACTCTTTTTCCTACCTCGGTATTTTGTCCCAAAAAAGGGTTATGACCGAGAAGGTTTTAACGAGGCGCACCGCGGACTTTTCTTCTACCCAATAAAGAATTTATTATGAACATTGGTCCATTTTCTTATTTTGCCGATGTATTTACTATTGTTCCGCGAATATTTAAGTTACTAAAGGTCGAGTTTGAGCCATTAAATTGTTTAAGGCCAAGTTTGAGCCTAAAGGCCGAGTTCGAGTCATTTAAATTGTTAAGGCCAAGTTTGAGCCTAAAGGCCGAGTTCGAGCCTAAAGGCCGAGTTCGAGTCATTTAAATTGTAAAGGCCGAGTTCGAGCCATTTAAATTATTAAGGCCAAGTACGAGCCATTAAATTGTTAAGGCCAAGTTTGAGCCTAAAGGCCGAGTCGAGCCATTTAAATTATTAAAGCCGAGTTCGAGCATTGAAATTGTTAAGAGAAATCAAATATGAGCATCAATTAAAAAAGAACAAAGTTCGAATCTAAAAGCCAAATATGAGCCATGATTTTATTAAGGAAACCGAGTACAGTGCTGAAATTGAAAATAAGGCCGAGCCGACTTCAAAATCCTCGGGCTCGGAGCAAGACCAAGTGGCGAACATTACGGGCCAAGGAGTCGGAACCCAGGTATTGCTACTAGTCCCCCACTCGGATGCCCCGATGGACGAAGTAATCACTTCCCCCCGAGAAAGCCGGGAAGGTGAGGCACTCGGTCGCCCGGGAGAAGAGGGTTACTACCCCTTTCTCCACTCCCGGAAACTGCTATTCTCCCAGCTAACATCCTTTTTAAAAGGGATTACATCACGAAAGAGATTCTGGATCCCATCTCCCAATTACACCCTTTTTGGCAGCTTTAAAGCTCGAAAAAGGATGTTAACTGGGAGAGAGGAACGTAAACCCCTAGCAGTATTATGAAAGGAATTACTCGGGTCAAAAGAGAACGAACTTTGCTGGTTGAAAAGATAAAGAATGAAGAAGTGAAGCAAACAAACAACCCTATTTATAGGGAGGAAGAGGCGTTGGAAAAGGGAAATATGCGCTGGGAAAAGGTTTATTGAAAAAATAAATCTTGAAACTCGGCAAGAAGCAATAATTACGTGAACCCGTTGGGATTTCCAAGGCGCATAACGTGTGAACACATATATGACACGTGAATCATGCATTTCGCATTTGACAATAACTATTCGTTTTTTATGCGAATAACAAAATACCTCGGCCTTAGTCGAAGTATCGTTTAAACAGCCGAGCAAGCAATACAAACAACTCGGAATATAGAAATACTCCGGTCTCACTCAAAGTATTCGAAGAGTATCTCGGCCGAACAAATGCTATAAAAGTAAAAGGAAGTCATCAAAATGCTGGAAGAGTTCTTCATTAGATTAACAAGGATTACAAGGGGAATACCCATTACAAGGGTATGAAAAACAAAAATACAATCACTCGTCCCTATGACTATCTTCAGCGTCGATGTGATCCTCGGGAGAATCTTCCCCCCATTCCACCTCTTCTTCCTCTTTGGGAATGATGGGAACAAGTTCCCCATTTTGCACCTCTTTGTGTACATCGGCACCCGAGATATCAACCCCCGGAGCGAGAATTTGTACTTGAGCGATGGCCTTTGCGAAACCTGCCCGATGCTCCTCAAGGATGCAATCGGTGGCCTCTTTCAAATCCTCCTGAATCTCCAGCTTGGCCTTGGTCTCGGCATTCAAGTCGGCTAGCCTCCTTGAGCTCCTCTTCAGCACGAGCTTTATCCTCCTCAGCTAATTTTGCTTGAGAGTTCAACTCGAAGTTCCAACCATTAAGCTCGGCAATGGTAGTACTCAGGAGATTGTTGGCTTGGGTCAGCTCGTCGCGCTCCGTGGAAATCCGGGTAAAATCCTCCTTCAGCTTCTCAATCGAAGCAAACTCAACCTCCAAGTGCTGAGACTTTCTCTCAGTCTCTGTCAATTCTCGGCTACAGAAACGGGCCAGAGCAGCAGCTCGGAGACAGTAGACTGAGAGGGCCTCCATACTAAACCGAGCCCCATGCTGCTTAATCAAGCGGAGATCGGCAGGCTTCAGGAAATTCGAGTCAAAAGAAGGGAATGGGTTGAAGTCCTCGCCCCAGAGAGACGAGGTTCCTGCTTTCAAAGAAGTATTATACCACTTCACGTCGACAGAAGGAGGAAGTTGCTCCTCTTGTTCCTTAGCACTTGTCTCATGCGTGGTAGGACGTTTAGGACTCGGGGGAGGAGGGGAAGAATCTTCGGCATCAATTGCTATTTCCACTCTTTTCCTTTTATGAGGGGCGGATGATGAAGCCCCCTTAGCAGTGGCCTTAGCAGCGGCCGAAGGAATTCTTTTCTTTTTCTTCTCGGTCGCTGAGGGACCCTGACCCTCCTTCGAGGCAGATTTCAAAAGCTTAGAGAAGTCGAATTTCCCCATGATAACTGCCGAAAAGAAAAGCTGTTAGTACAGGAACACATACAAAAAAGATTTAAAAAAAAAACTAAAAAGCCGAACACTTACTTTTAAAATCGTCTCTCGGAGTGGTTGAAAAGGGGAGTTTCAGAAGACGTCCACAATGGAGAGGCCGAGGAAGTTTTTCTAAGATATCTATATCCCGTTTATCCTTGGCAAGAAGGGATTCGTATTCAAAACCAACGAATTTGGTAGGGGATGATTGCCAGTACAAAGGAAACCTGGCACATCCGTCTTCATCAAAAAAGAAGGAAAGGTGAGAGCCCGATGGGCGAACTCGGAAGAAGCCAACTTTGAAGTCTTTATACGATGATGTGTATAAACTAATCAACCCTCTTCGGTTCAGTCCATTGAGGGAAATCCACCCAGTTTTATCACCAAATCTGGTTTGGTAAAAGTACAGAAATTTGGGAGTAGTGGGCTCCATCCCGATGTATTTACACAGAACTTGAAAGGCTTTTAAAGAAGCCCAACTGTTGGGATGAAGCTGAGTAGGTGCGACATTCATGGTTCTCAGAACGTCACACTCAAACTCAGTAAAAGGAAGAGACACGTGCAGCTAAGAAAATAGTGTTTTATACATATATGTAAAAGGGGGCTCAGAAGGACGAGCCCTGAGGAAAACATACTCGGTACCCGAGCATGGAGAACAAATAAACTCGGATTCGTCTCCGGATGCCGAGATAGTAATCTGGGACCGAAGACGAGCAATTGAATCTGAAGATTGATAGCTAGAAAGATAAACCCCAACTTCGCCCTTAACCCAGGTGTACCCAGGGAGGGTAATATCGGGAACAGGGTCTTTTGGAACCCTTTGGTGTCGTTTGCGTGCGGCGGGTTTGGAAATTTGGGGGGAGGGAGAACCAGACCTAGAAGAATCAGAAGAACCCGACCCAGAAGAAGACGACCCGGAGGAGGACGGCCTTACCTGACTGACGTTTAGTTCCTGTGAAGGAACGGAGGAAGTGGAAGGAGAACCCCCAATGGGGGAAACCTCGCGTTCCACCAGAGGTGAAGCGTTCGACTCAGTGGACTCATATGAACTCATGACCGGAACCCAGAAATAAACTTAGAAATACGAAAGAGGGAAGAAGGCTGGGCGTACCTGAAGAGCGAAGGGCAGAAAAACGATTGTAGAAGCTTGAAAGATAGAGATGAAGAGCGGAGGAAGGTAGTGGGCAAGGGGGAATAAGGTGGAGTTAGAGGAGATATTTATAGCTGCTACGGTTGATGATGAGATACGATCAACGGTCCGCGTTCCTTTAAATAAAAAAGAAAAAGGGGCGCGACTTTTAATTTTCCCCCTCATTAAATGAGCGCAGAACTCTAGGGTTACTCACCCATAACGTGCAGCAGAAGATTGAAGGGAAATGATAACTTTCTCTGACAAAGGGGGGAGAAGGAAGGGTCAGTTGAAATGACAGTTTGAAATACGGAAGGAGGAAAGTCCACGTGGCCGAAGCATAAGCTCGGTTTAATACTTGTCGGACTCTTTCGCTTATTTAAGCTCGAGCTCGGGGGCTTGTGTCTTGGCCGCAAAGATAAGACCGAGGACTTGTTAATAAAGCTGGGTGACCGAGCTTACTCTTGTAAATGGGCCTTGACGAGAACTCCTCCAAAGCCGAGGATTCGTTAATACACTTATCACCTGAGAATAAATACTCGGCTCTATCCCATAATAGACCACGGGTGAAGACACCTCGGTCCGTGCAATCCGATCTACAACCGTCGAGTCAAATATCTCATTTGGTCCAAATATCCCTCCAGTATAACTCGGAGCCTTATCCATATCTTTATCTAGTTATGATAACAATACAATCCTATCGAGATAGGATCTCAATAATGATCCACCTCAAACTGTTATACCTAAAAATCTCTATAAATAGGGGATCAACCCCCTCACTTAGAACTACGTTTGCTTTGATTCTCATTTGGATACGTAGGAGCGAAGTCCGATTCTGTCAAGCTATTCCAAAAACACTCCCACAAGAGTTTCTCCGGACGAGTATCTCTCACTTGAGATATTTGGACGGAACATATTGTATTTTTGCATTGATGAATTCTAATTACCTTCTAAAAATATATTACCCTCTTAAATTCCCTAATCCAAACACACCATTAAAGAATTGTATTTAAATAATAAGAGTGGTGTCAATCGGGTCGCCCAACACCCATTGAGGACTAAGCGAACTCTAAAGTGATGTCCTTGTAAAACAAATAATAATATTTGATTAAAATTATTATATTTTAATTAAAGTTTATCTTTCGAGTTTTTTAGTTGCAAAATCATTTATTAAACTATTACGATCAATTTCATTTAAGATTTATTTTTCATTCGATAATAAAGTCAATCATTTAATCTTTGTTGAGATATTATTGATCGTAGATAATTTTTTTTGATATATATTTTTGCTAGTGGATTTTATTAGCTTTTTTTTTTCTTGTTCATTAACTAATACTTCTTCTCTATTTTCATTTTCATTTACATTAAGTAGTAAACTTTTTTTTGAGGCCTAAAGCCCTTGCTTCACCGGCTTCCCCCATGAGCCGACTGTGGGTGTTATTTGAATACCTAAAATGTATGAACACCATAAAACACTGTATCTTGTTTTTTTTAGTTGAAATACTGTGAAATAAAATAATAAAAAAGAAACATATACTTACAATACATACTTATACGATATGGGTATCAAAATAGTTGTTCAAATAACATTTCCCAAATAATAGTGATAGGAATAGAAACCTTAGAATAAAATTTTCTTTATTGAAATAAGAGTCATGCTAACCAATGAAAAGTAATAATTCATTGAAAAGTTAAGTTCAATATTATTTAAAATATGAAACACATAAAGTCTCGATGGAAAATTTCCTTTTTAGGATCTTGAACTAGTGTCCTCTTAGTATTCTCCTTAAAACAAGAGTAATGATAAATAAACATATATTTTGTATCCAACATTGTGTATATATATATATATATATATATATATATATATATATATACACACGTATTTTTATTTGTTTATTATTTTTCTCTCTCATCATATATATTTAACACTTGAAATAATTCACCATCATATAATGTTTATACTTGATATCCTAAAAATATATTTATTTATCACTACCATGAAATAATATAATCCTTTTATTTGGACTTCCTGTGTAAACGTAGTGTTCGGTGGTGTGGTTAGGGGTGCAACACAGCATATTTCAGTGACCCTCTCTCTCCCACTACATTCAAGACTTTTCCAAACTTTGACTTCGCCTAAACTACTAGTTTATGCTCTTTGTTAAGTACACACGTTGCATCGCATGCTGGAGAGTGGAGAGGTGGTGTAATATACACGACTTTAGGCGGTTCTGCATTACTGGGCCACCTTCAGTTCCATGAAGAAAATAATGGACCTAACCATAATCTAACAAAGTAACAATGCTTTGACTACATATATTAATCTATTAGAAACAGTTCGGTGGCAAATGGCAATCGGTCAGTTACTAAGAACTGGAAAATGTTTGTCCTTTTGGCTTCTTAATTAATTGATAAAAATTGGGCTAAATAAATATTTTTTAATCTTTTGATCAGAATTCATTTTGGTCATTTATCTTTTAAAATATTCATTTTGATCCTCTGTCTTTGTAACGTTATATAAACTCGTCCTTTCTATCATCTCCCTTGCAAACGACAAACGACGTTAGCATCAGCTGACATGGCCGTTAATTGTCCTCCTTATCATATTGTGCAAAGCTACCAAATGAGGAGACGTGACAATTACCCTATGTTTGGATCAATAGAAAATGGGTAGGAAGAGGTTGGGAAGAGGGAAGTTGAAGAGAAAAGTTGTTTTTCTCTAGTTTGGATCAAGCTAGAAAAGAGGGGAGAGAAAAAAAAATAGTATGGTCCCACACTTTTATTTTCTTCGTTAAGATGTGAAGAAAACTAGGGATGTCAATGGAGAGTGGTGGATACGGATACTGGTTACCCGCTACCCGTCCCATTGGATAAAAAATCATACATGCCCGTCCCGTACCTGCACGGGTACCCGCTTAACGGGTTCTTAACGGATTTCGCGGGTACTCGCGAGTATCACGGATATCCGTGGGTAGTTATGAGAAGTAACATTTTTTTGGGACATAATCGAATTCAAAAAACAAGCAGCCATCTAAAGTAATAATCTGAGGTTTTGCAGCAACAAACTGGTTGGTGTTTAGAGTTTATCTGACGTTGCAGAGAACTGAGGTTACGATAGAACGACTGCGTGTGGGGAGGATCTGGGTGGTGGTGGAGCGGCAACGCTGGAGGAGGGTCTATGAGTAGCGGCGTGCGAGAACGGTCTCCAAGTCACAACGAGCGGTGAACGTGTGTTGGAGGCGGGGAGGGTCTTGGCGCACGTGGACGGTCACTGTGCTCACAAAGAAGGGTTTCGCAGATTGAAGAAAAAGAAGAACCATGAAGGCGCAGGGAGCTCTTAACCGCTTAGGGTGTTCTGATAAGGAAGGTGAATAAAATAAGGGGGGCAGAATGGGAAATTAGAGTTTAGCAATTAGTATATATATATATAAATATATAAGTAAAGGATATTCTGGTAATTTTAGTAACGAGTGCGGGTACCCGCGGATATGGATATTGTAATATCCGCCCCCGCCCCGTTAACAAGCGGGTATTGAAATTACCCGTTTATTTTATCCACCGATATCCATTTAATTACCCGTCATGTGCCCGTCGTGGATTTTATCGACGGGTCGTTCTTCTTCCATAAACCAACCTCCCACACAACCACTGTAACACCAGCTTTAACCTCCTCCATTCTTTTTCTTTAATCTTCATCTACATAGGATCACTATGTAATTGTTTTATCAATTTCTGCTCTCTCTCTCTGTCTCTCGCGCATCTCTGTTCTACCAAATCGACACAAGAGCATCGACCACCGTTCACCGCCGCTATGCCACAGACCCGTACGTCGCCATCGACCACCACTCACTAACCTGTACCTCGGCATAAAAAACTTTTTGTTTCTGATTTTTTTTAGTTTTAGTGGAATGGGGTTTATTTCTGCTCCTTCTCCTATTATTCCCATGGTATACTCCAAATAATTTTTGTATGCACCATCGTCAATCAATATTGCAGTGCAGCTCATAATCCATAGAAATGAGATTCAATTTTGTTATATTTGATGTCGAATGAGATAAGAAAAATGCATTTTCACCGTGAAAAGGAGCCAGTCAGAGTCTTTAGGATATGAAGATGAAAGTTAATGTCATATTATTTTTTTATTTTATTCTTTATATTATATTTGATATATAATAATATATTAATTAGGAGCAAAGTTGTCTTTATAATAAAAAGTTATTTTCTTTTTTCTCATCCTTCTATCCAATCAAACGGGTGGAGAAAAAACTTAACATTTCTTTCTTTCTTACTTTTCTCATACTTCTGTCAATCCAAACAATAAAAAAATATACTCATTTTCTATTCATGTTTCTTTCTACTCTATTTCTTTCTTCCCTACTTCTCTTCTAATCCAAAACAAAGCATTAAGGATGAACACTCCCAAAAAAAAACGGGTGCAGATATAAGAGATTTGTTATGAGAAGTGAAATTCTAACATTTCAAAATTCTAAGACCTCAAAAGCAAGAAACTATGTAAGGAGGGAGATGACATTATGGAGATAAATAACAATAGTGAATTTTGATATAAACGATCAAAAAATATTTTTAACATTTTTTAATATATTTAACACTATTTTTTTCATCTTCTAAAAAACAACACTATTTTTTTATATAAAATTTTCACATTTGACTCGTTAATTAATGTCCTAACTCATTGTTTAGCATCCTCCCTCGAAAACAAAAACTGAGTGGGCCAGTATAGCAGTACCACCGAGTCACCGACAAATATGAACAGTGATGAGAAATGATCAAGGCACATTGTCATTACTGAGTTAATGATCGATATAGAAGTCTAGAAGAGAGAAACTTTTTCCCAACACACGTTTAAGAGATTCCTTTTCCTACTTTCTAGCATTTTCCAAGTAGCATTATTCAACATTTCAATTTTCAACTACGATAAGCGTTGAATTCTCCTGTCTTCTCATCGAGCTACCGGAATCCCACCAACTATTTTGTCCGTTTATTTTAGATTTTGATGAATTGATTTTGATAAAATTGATTTTAAAAGAATTAAGGTTAAAAAAATTAATTTGTGTTTGATAATAATATTTTAAAAATAGATTTAAAAGAAATTATTTTATTTGGATGATAAAATAAAATCACTTTTGATGTATAAATATGTAGAATTCTATGAGTCCTATATCTAAAATCAATTATTTTAAACGAAAAAGCTAGAATTTTTTGCTCCCATAAAACTCAGTTTTATCCATCAGAAATCAATTATTTTTAACTGAATTTCGTATCTAAACACCCAAGTTACTGTAGGAGCTAAGGTTTGGGTGTCTAACTGAAGTTGGAAACGTTAAACAAACGTGCACTAAATGACATGTATTGAAAGAGCTCCAAATGTCTTTCATATATTAAAGGGAAATATTAATCAGCTAAGAAATCAAGAAAAAAAAATTTATACTAGGAATTAGTGTATATAATATTTAAAAAAGTTAAATAATTAGTTTTCCCATAAAAACTTGCTTCTTATAATTCCTTAAAGAGTATCCTTAGAACACTAGTTAGCATGACCCTATATTAAATTCTATCTTAAATCCTCAACCCAATCATGTCCATATTATAAGCAAAAAATTAATACAATACACATATTAAGGTGATTAGTTAATCTCATTTAATTTGGTTAAAAAATTAGGTTTTTACCTAAATTATCTTTTATGGTAATGAGAAGTTGCTTGTGTTGTTGGGAATAAAATGAGTCATTGAAGAACAAAATTTGTATTAAATGAGAGGTATTTTAGGAATAATGTTATTAAACGAGTTATTGGAAAACAAAATTTGCTTATATATTGGACCAAAAGATTTGAGATTTTTTTGCTTATAATATATCGGAGAGGGAGTATTAATTTCTCTCCAAATTAATTTTAAGTTGGCAATGAGCCGATTCCATTCATGAATCAATTTCATATTCAGCTTGTAACTAATTTAACGCATTGAATTTTCTATTTATTAAATAATTTATTTAAGCTTGCATAAATATGTACAGTTAATTAATGAGAAGATTTAATAAATAGTTTAGTATAAATAGTTTAGTTTTGATGTATTGTTGCTATAAAATATTTTATATAATTATCCAATTAGGTATTGACAAAACTCATTTCATGAGTTTTTGTTTGCAATTGCATAAAATGTCAAATTTATTAAACAATATATATAATAAGGGTTTTTCTATCCAGGTTAAGAAACTAAAAAAAAAAAGTTATATGAGAAGTTGTGTATTTTATATTTTTAAAACTGAAATACTTAATTTTTCAATAAAAAGTTGTTGTTTTTAGATTTCTTAACTTATGTAAAATTATACATGATAAAAAAAAATATAATAATACATAATTGAACGTAGTCATAAAACCTTTTCTTTTTGCATTCACATTACATCAAACTTTATCAAAATCCTCTTTACTAAAAAAAAAAACTTTATCAAAATCCTCATTATTTTCCTCAATCCTCATGTTGTTAATTTTTTTTTAGGGAAATCCTCATGTTGTTAATAATTATATATAAGTTGTACATCAAATTAACTGATGCATATAATTAGATCAAAGCGTGACTTGAGTTCAAATTCGTAGATTATCCATTAGTAGATGATATATGCAATCTCATTATTAAATTTTTAGATAGAGTTCGATAGTTTATCTTGATTTAAAAATATCTGTTGAGGTTGGTGGTATTTCCTAACCTTATAAGGGGCATGCCTTCTCCATCTAAACATTTTCCTATAAAAAAAAAATGTATGCAATGTTTATGGCATATTTTAAATGAGAATGAAAATGAGAAAAGAAAATCAGTTTTAAATATAAAATTGTATTTAAAATTTCGGTCCAACAAAAAATCAAACTCATTTTCCTCATAACAAATTATATAACATGTAATGGCTGATTGCCTTTCCTATTGTAGCACAACAGTAGCGGACACGTGTCGGCATCACAATTTGCGCCTTCAATTTTTTTTTAAATATTTAATCTTTTATATTTTTTTTAAATAAATTTTCTTTTGGCTAACTTTTTTTAAAATTTTCTTTTTATAATTATATATTTTTTTAAATATATATATTTTAATAATTACATTTTTGAATAATTAATTTGTTTTCTTTAAAAAAAATTTGGCTAACACTTTTTTTTAAAATAATTTTTTTGTTAAGTTATTTTTCCAAAATTTTTTATGCTACTACTTTTTTTTTTGCTGAAACTATATTTATTTTTCTAATTTTTTTTCTTCGCTGCTAATTTTTTTATTTAATTTTTTTTTCTAATTGCTTTTTTTTCTAATACTTTTGAAAAAAAAATTAATTAGTTTTTTTATAATTACATTTTTTTTTTGCTACTCCTTTTTTTTCTACTACTTTTTTTGCTTAAAATATATTTTTTTTCATATTTTTGCGCTAATACTTTTTTTAAAAATATATTTTTTTCTAATTATTTAAAAAAAAAAATTTGGCTGACACATTTTATTAAAAAAAAAATTCCTTTTTTTTTGCTACTACTTTTTTTTGCTAAAATATAATGTTTTTCTTCGCTACTAGTTTTTTTTGCTTAACATTTTTTTTTATAATTTCTTTTTGCTAAAACATTTTTAAAATTTTTTTGCTACTCCTTTTTTTGATTAAAATATAATTTGTTTAAAAATTTTTTTTTGGTAAAACTTTTTAAATTTTTTTTTTCTGATTAAATTTATTTTCTAATTAAAATTTTTTGGGCTCATACAGTTTTTTTTTTTAAAAAAAACTAATTTTTGTTTCCTTTTTTTTTTGCTACTACATTTTTTTTGCTAAAATATAAATTCTTTTTCTAATTTTTTTTCTTTGCTACTCCTTTTTTTATACTACTTTTTTTTGCTTAAAATATTTTTTCTAATTTTTTTGCTAATACTTTTTTTAAAGTTTTTATAATTAATTTTGTTTTTTGCTACTCCTTTTTTTTTTAAAAAAAATCTATTTTTTTTTTGCTAATACTTTTTTTTTTGCTACATCCTTGCCTTTGCTTTTTCTATTTTAAAAAATAAATCTATATCTATATTAATTAATAAGGAGAAATGCTTATTTTAGTGTAGCACAATAGTGGAGGTCACATGTCAAGTTATGGAATTTTTTTATTTTTTATTTTCTAAAATTTATATATTCTCTTGTTTTAAAATATTTACAAACCGGTAAAGGTACAATGATTTGAGAGTCAAACACGGCAATCTCTTAATTGACATAAATAGAGGCAGAGCTATTCATATTTTATAATACTTTTTTTTGTTACATCATTGCCTTTGTTTTTTCTATTTTAAATAATAAATCTATATCTATACTAATTAAAAATGGGAAATGCGATATAGTTTGTGAAATTATACTTTAGTGTTTATTATTTTTTAAATTTTAATATTTATATATAATTTATAGTTTAATACTATATATATATATATATATATATATATATATATATATATATATTAATATTTTCGGGTACTGACTAAACCAAACCAAACCGAACCAGTTTTTAATGGTTCAGATTTTTATATTACATTATTATTGACTTTTTAAAGTTTGTATTTTTTTAAAATGTTTTAACCATGAAAGCAAAACTACCGTATACTTTAATGTTTAGTATTTTTTATATTTTAATATGTATATATAATTTATAGTTTAATATTATATATATATATTAATATTTTCGGGTACTAACTAAACCAAACCAAACCAAACCGAACTAGTTTTGATTTGTTCGGATTTTTATATTACTTTATTATTGACTTTTAAAGTTTTATTTTTTTATTATTTTTTTAAAAATGTTTTAACCATGAAAGGTAGCAAAGCTACCGTTTTCATTGGGAAAGTTTATGGGCGTGAGACCCGAACCAATAATTTGACGAGCCCAAAAATCTGAATCGAACCAATTAAATTGGTTCGTATTTTTTTGTGTTAGGGTCCGAACCGAACCGAATCAACCCCGATGGCAATATAATTGGGAGCTTCACTTTTACTATTTTTATAACAGTAAAAACTAAAAGTAGACTGTGTAACACCTCAAGATTCACCCTTATGTTTATATGTGTTAGTTTTGGCATATATATGTTTGATATTTATATATATGTGTATATATTATCGCATATGATAATATGTATATTAATATATGATGATTTGTATTTATATGATATTGTGTCTCTTAATGTTTGATTTTATATGTTAATATATGATATGTAATTTTATTAATAATAAACGTTTAAAAATGATATGATTAGATATCGTGTGATTTAGTATTTAAATAGAGATAGTTTTATTTATGATTTTAGCCCCTCAACCAATCAGATTTGAGTCCTTATCAATATAAGATCATTCTCTTTTTGTTTACATCTTAAGATCTTATCATAATCTCCTAAGGATCCTATCTAGGAATAACTACCAAATTTGTCACTAAACTTCCATCGAACGTTTGACCATATTAGAGTACGATTTAGGATTCGATCATTAAACATTAATTTGTAGATATTTCTCTGAGCTTTCTAAGGACACTAAGAACGCCTCAATCAGAAACTTGTAGCTCGAGTTATGGTCAAAATACCGAACTGTATACAGTTTAGGCTGAAATAAGAACCCGTTATGACCCAAACTCATATATATACCATTAGACTTTACCTAAACCTAGTTTACACGACCCCAACAATCAGAAAACTGCCTCCCTCTTTCCTCTTTGAATCTTTATGGTTTTTCACTCTAAAACTCTCTCTAGAGAACCCGTTCTTGCACCGTTCTTCACTGCTTCTTGATAGGAGAACATCGCTACAAATAGGGGTTCGTTGTGCTTGATGTTTGGGACTTTAGAAAAGGTAAAATTCATGAACCTTGTCCCTTGTGTTCTTTCTTTCAAGTTCTTAATCTTTTCCTTTTAATTTCTTGATCTTAGAGTTGAATCAAAGTGTCTCTTTGTCGTTCTTGAAGTTGTAGACAAGCGCTAGTGAGACACGACCCAAGTGGATCTTCTTTCTCTCTTTTGAATCGTGATCTCTATTCTAGGTATGGGGAGAAGGGTAGTGTATTCATAGTCTTGGGGTTAGTGTAAAGTAAAGGGGTTCCCATAACCCCGTGTTGTTTTATGTGTATGAATGAATAACATGTTAAATTGTATTGTTTGGTGATGGTATGTTCTTGGCTATTTTGGTATGTTATTTGTATGTGTTCTATGTTCATGACATGTTAATATTTATCTTGGTTGCCTTAATATGAACATGATAGTATGATGATTGTCGTTGTTATTACGATGTTGGTTGTTGATGTTATGTTGGTTGTATAGTTGATGCTATGACTCTTGAGTTTATGGTTAAAATGTTAAAAACCTAATTGGTTAAATTAGGTTCTAAAATGAGTTAGATATTAATAGGTTTAAACACCCTAAAAATTGGATAAGGAATTGTGTTGAGACTCTGCCCAGAACAGTACTGTCGTGCATTGAGCACGACCGTGCTGATCAAGGCCCGTGGTCCCAGTTTGAATTCTGGAAAATGGCCGCTCAGTAAGCACGGTCGTGCAGCAGAGGAGCACGCCCATGCAGCTGAGCACGACCGTGCTCAAAAAGGAAGCACGACCGTGCTCCACTTAAGTGGCAGCACGCCCGTGCTGGGGCTAAGCACGATCGTGCTCATCCATCTGGATAGAATCTGAGATTAAGGACTTAAATAGGGGTTTTAACCCCAATCTTCCTCAACAACAAATGATGACTAGATAACCTAATTAAAGATTAGTTAAGATGGTTAAGCCGATAACCGTTGGGTTACCGCATGTTGTTTGAGTTGTACCTTAGTGCCTTATGGCCAAGAGAGTGTTAAGTCTCTAAAATATCTGATGTGCATTTCCCTAAGTTTTGATGAGAACTAAACATTGGTTAATGATTTAATTAACCTTCATATCGGTTGCTAACCTGTCTATCGAGTGTGCAGATTAAATAAGAGAATCATCCGTCCAACAGTGTAGTGATAGAAGATCGCGTCCAACACTACAGTGATTGAAGCTCACGTCCAACACTGTAGTGATTAAAACAAATGTCCAGCACTGTAGTGATTGAAGCGCACGTCCAAAACGCAAGAGATAGAAACTTGCGTCCACTAAAGTGAAAGCCAGCGTCCACTAAAGTGATGAAAGCCAGCGTCTACTAAAGTGACACAAGTGCTCGTCCACTGGAGTAAAAAAAGCGCTCGTCCAATGACGTGGCATATGGAGCTTGTCCATTATGGTAACAGAAGCGCTCGTCCAATGACGTGGCATATGGAGCTCGTCTACTAGGATTACGTTCTTTGGACTTGCTAAAACCTTAATGAGAGTATCCGTCCAATGACGTGGCATATTGAGCTCATCTACTAGGTTACGTTGAACCAGTTAAAGGAGTATCCGTCCAATGACGTGGCACATGGAGCTCGTCTACTAAAGTAATGAGAGGCCTCGTCTACTAAAAGTAACAGAGGCTCTCGTCTACTAAAGTAACAGAGGCTCTCGTCCACTAAAGTAACAGAAGTGCTCGTCCACTAAAGGTGACAGAAGCGCTCATCCACACTAGTCTTTGGACTTGCTGAGTCCTTAATATGGAGCTCGTCTACTAGCTCGAATGAAAATAATCTCAAATGGCTAGATAAACGCGGTTATTTTCAAGATGGAAGCACTTATCTTATGGACGCGAATTCTATAAGGATTATCAGAATCTTATTTCAAGAACCAGAAAGAGACTTGAAGCCTTCTCTCCTACTCAGTTTCACGATTATCAAGAAAAGTCAGAAGTTACTCTCTCAAGCAACCTTGGATAATCAGAACCAAAGACCAGTTAAAGAATGCTTCCAACATGCTTTATTCCCTAGTACCTCTGGTCCTTACACAAAAAGGGAAGTGTACTCAGCAAAGTACAAAAAGCTCTCTGCACAACTCTGATATGGCTGTATCACGATGCATAAAGCCATGATCCTTCATGTTAGAGTACAACCAACGTTCCTATTGCAATAATGGCTGCCCAGAACGACTCTATTGCATTTAATAAAGTTCTTCTTGAAGCCAACATCTGAGGGAATGTCTCTAACGGATCCTAAATGCTTGAAGACCATAAATACAGAAGTCATTGAAGATGAAGATGAGAGAGAGTTGCTGGAGCTACTACTTCTGCTACACTTAATGAAAATGAGAGGATCGCCACCTTCATCTCAACATAAATCATCCTCAATGTAAACATTCTATATTCACTCAAGTGAGTGTTATGAGAGATTTATTTTATCAGTTTTGAAGTACTTAAAAATATGTCCACTCATGTGAGTGTAGGAAAAACTCATCTTTGTACTTCATTGTAAAATCACTCCATGAGTGTTGTGAGATTTTCTCTATGTTACCTTCATCAAAATCCAGTGAGCCTGGAGAGGCTAGGTGAAAATAGTACTTGCAACAGCCTGGAGAGGTTGGTTAAGAATAATACTCGTTGAGTCTGGAGAGGCTAGGTGTGCAAATAATACTTGCAACCGTCTGGAGAGACTGGTTAAGAACAATACTCAATGAGCCTGGAGAGGCTAGGTGTGCAAATAATACTTGCAACAGTCTGGAGAGGCTGGTTAAGAACAATACTCAATGAGCTTGGAGAGGCTAGGTGTGCAAAGACTACTCATTGTAATTATCTGATGTGATAGTGGAGAAAAACTCGGCTACTGATGGAGACTGGATGTAGCTCATCGTTTATATGAGTGAACCAGGATAAATCTTGTTGTTTATTTTCTCTCTACCCTTATCTCCTTATCTTTGTTGTTTTATGTATTTTCAACAAAGTTTTCTAACTGATTTTAAGCTTTATGTTCTAAGCTATTTTCAAATGTTTTTTATCCTCTAGATGTTGTCTAACCAGTTAATGTTTAGTCTAAGATAATCAGACAAGTCAATATTGTCCATTAGACAAGTGAAATGCTTTATCTTCCTTATTTTCAAACTGGTTAAAAATATGTTATTAGTTTTGTTAGATGGTTTTTAAATTATCTTCTTTTATCCATCTACGCTTTCTTTATTTGAAAAACTGATTTATGTTTTGTTGTTTAGTAAAAGTTTTAAATTTCTATTATCACCCAATTCACCCCCCCTATTGTGTGATGGTTGCTTCGATCTAACAAAGAGGGCCTTGACCCCGTGGTTTGGGTCTAAGGTGTTATTGATGTTGTACCTTAGGGACCGAGAGTTTGTCCCAACGGGGGCCTTGACTCCACGGTTTGGGTCTAAGGTGTTGCGATCGATTCTCATTGTGGTAGATTCCGCTGGTTAAAGATGTTTGCGGTAGATTCCATGCGGTCGATTCCCCGATGTCTTCGGTTGATTCCGTTGGAGTTATGGAGGTGGTGGTTGTCCATGGTCATTGTGTTGCATACGCATTGCATCAGAGTTGATGTTGTTGTTGAGAGATGTTCAACATAGGGGAGGTCGTCCTAGAATGCAGCGATCTGGCCATCCACGGTTGGAGTAGATTCTCCTTGCGCCCCCGTGACGAGGCATCCGTTGGTTTGATGCGTTGGCTAGCCAAGGAGTAGACTTTGAGTAGATTCTCAATGTGGATATATAACTCTGAAGTCGTCCATCCCGAGTTTAGTGGATCCACATGCATTGTTTGTTTAGCGGAGTAGGACTGCATTGCACTGCATAGCATGCTTGATGTTGATGTATGTTTATACATGTTGTTGATATATATGCTTGCAGACCCTTAAGGAAAAGCAGTTGTATGCTAAGTTGTCTATGTGTGAGTTCTGGTTAGAGGAAGTGAGTTTCTTAGGACATGTCATCTCTAAGGGTGACATAACTGTGGACCCAGCTAAGGTTAAGACGGTGCTCCAGTGGGAAGCGTCGAAGTCTGTGACCGAGATTAGGAGTTTCTTGGGGTTAGCCGAGTATTATAGGCGGTTCATAGAAGGTTTCTCTAAGATGGATTTACCCTTAATCCGTCTCACCAAGAAAGGACAGTTGTTTGTGTGGGACTCTATATGTGATTAGAGTTTCCAAACCTATAAGGATAGGTTGACATCAGCACCAGTGTTAGTTTTGCCAGATCCTAGCGAACCCTTCGTGGTTTATTGCGATGCTTCTAAGCAAGGGTTAGATGGAGTGTTAATGCAGAATGGCAAGGTAGTTGCTTATGCTTCCAGGCAGTTGAAACCCCATGAGAATAACTACCCTACCCATGACTTAGAGTTAGGGGCTGTGGTATTTGCCCTAAAGATCTGGAGGCATTACCTGTATGGATCCAAGTTTGAGGTTTTTAGTGATCATAAGAGTTTGAGATATCTCTTTGATCAAAAGAAGTTGAATATGAGGCAGCGTAGGTGGATGGAGTTCTTAAAGGATTATGACTTTGAGCTGACCTATCATCCAGGAAAGGCCAATGTGGTGGCCGATGCCCTAAGTAGGAAAACCTTACATATCTCCGCTTTGATGGCCAGGGAGATGGATCTGATTAAGAAGTTTAGAGACCTTAGTCTAGCTTGTGAGTTTACCCATAAGAGTATTAGGTTTGGTACCCTGAAGGTTACCAACATCTTGATGGATCAGATTAGAGAGGGTCATAAGTTAGATAAGTTTCTCTTAGACCAGCGAGAATTGCTCGCTCAGGGTAGAGACCTTAGTTTCAAGGATGGGAGTGATGGAGTCTTGAGGTTTAAGGATAGAGTATGCATACCAGATGTTCCTGAGCTTAGGAATTTGATCTTTGAATACGGATATAGGAGTGGGTTAAGTATGCACCCAGGTGCCACCAAGATGTATCAGGACCTTAAGAGGATGTTTTGGTGGCCTAGGATGAAAAAGGATGTGGCCGAGTTTGTGTATGCGTGCTTGGTTTGTCAGAAAGCTAAGATAGAACGCCAAAGGTCATCGGGTAAGTTACAACCTTTAAGTATCCCAGAATCGAAATGGGATAGCGTCTCCATGGACTTTGTGTCCGGACTCCCTAGGACTCCAGCTGGTTTTGAGTCTATATGGGTTGTTGTGGATAGATTGACTAAGTCCTCCCATTTCATCCCAATGAACATGAAGTATCCTTTAGAGAAGTTAGCCAAGCTGTAAATCAAAGAGATAGTTAGGCTTCATGGTGTACCCTCTAGCATAGTATCAGATAGAGACCTTAGGTTTACCTCCAGGTTTTGGGAGAGTTTGCAGCATGCTTTAGGGACAAAGCTTAGGCTTAGTTCAGCTTACCACCCGCAGACTAATGGGCAGTCTAAGAGGACCATCAATCCTTAGAGGACTTGTTGAGAGCTTGTGTTCTAGAACAATCTGGTAGTTGGGAGGAGATATAGGACACCCTTGTGTTAGAGTGAACCTAGTGATAGTGTGGTGCTAGGGCCAGAGATAGTCCAGGAAACAACAGAAAGGATCAGGATGGTTCAAGAAAAGATGAGAGTGACACGGAGTAGGCAAAAGAGCAACCATGACAAAAGGAGGAAGGCGCTCGAATTCCAGGAAGGTGATCATGTGTCCTTGAGAGTTACTCCAACGACTGCGGTTGGTAGAGCGATGAAAGCAAGCAAGCCATCTGCTATCAAGAGATCCGAGTCTTACCTACCTTGGTGAACAAGTGCAGAATCTTCGAGGATGCTTAAGAGGCCAAGATCGCAAGCCGCAAAAGTTCAGAGATCCAGAGCAGCAAGGACGAAGATCAGAAGAACAAGGTGAGACGATGTCATCGGCAGATACTTCAAGCAAAATGGCAAGGAATCACAGTTCTCAGCTGGTAAGCCCAAGGATTGGGATTCTCCTAAACATGTCAGATTTGGAAAACGTGGAGAAGGTCACTATACCCATCAATGCAAGGAGTCGAACATCATATGGTTCAAGTGTGGCAAATATGGTCACCTCAGCAAGAACTGTAAAGGAGAAAAGTCAGAACCACAGAGTGCTAGCAGGAATCAGAGTGCGCAGCGGAAGCATAGTGGAGTTGGAGCCTCCAAGTCCGTGGACTTAACCCAACGTATGCGCCTAATTGATGAAAGTTTAACCAGTTAAGGTGATGGAAATTTCGAGGACGAAAATTTTATAGGGGGGTGAATTGTAACACCTCAAGATTCACCCTTATGTTTATATGTGTTAGTTTTGGCATATATATGTTTGATATGTTTGATATTTATATATATGTGTATATATTATTGTATATGATAATATGTATATTAATACAGGATTATTTGCATTAATATGAGATTGTGTCTCTTAATGTTTGATTTTATATGTTAATATATGATATGTTATTTTATTAATAATAAGCGATTAAGAATGATATGATAAGATATCGTGTGATTTAGTATTTAAATAGAAATAATGTTATTCTTAGATTTTAGCCTCTCAACCAATCAGATTTGAGTCCTTATCAATATAGGATCATCCTCTCTTTTTTTTATATCTTAAGATCTTATCATAATCTCCTAAGGATCTGATGTGGCGTAAGTCGACGTGCGACGACGCTCGTGCGATTCCGGCAAGTGTACCGGACTACCGTCAAGTAATAAAAGATATCGAACCCACAGAGACTGTGTTCTCGAATCGCAATCGGTTTTCGAATCGATTATATCTGGACAGTTTTAGAGGGATTTTTATAAAAGGTTTGAATTGAGAGATAAACAAACAGAATCAATTAAAACAGAAAACAATTGTTTATGGGATTTTCGATTTAAACAGATTCCTAGGGATTTGGGTTACCTTTGAGGCTGTTTATGTTGCTAATCTGATTTACCTTTGTTGATTATCGAAATTGCCTTGAAGGCGAGTGAACGCGCTGTCGCCACGCGCCAAAAAGAACGAGCGATTATAAAATAATGCAGTATAGTGCGACAACTCGGATCGTCTCTCAAGGACTCTTCAGTTGTTGTTATTATTAACAGAAAATTAGTAAAAGTTAGAACTGGGGGTTTTGAGATTGAACTAAATTAAGAAAACAAAATAATGAAAACTAAGTAGTTAAAGAGAATAACGAATAAACAAAAGACGATTAACCTACTGTTCTCAGTTTCCCACTATCATTGGTTCATGTAAATCCTAAGCAGATACTAATCCCCTCCCGGTTGTAGCAACAATTAACAAACGAAAATCGCTACTACAGATGAATGTTCCTATTCCCGAAATAACAAACGGGGTTAAGCTCTCATGAACAAACGAACATGAATGAACACACGCGAAATAACAAACGCGATTATATATAGGAACATAGCATCACCGAAATGAAACAATACAACACTATATTTTCCTGAAATAACAAACAGAAACATACAGCATTGCATTGAAAAGAGAAAAGCAAATGATCATGAAATACAGAACCTCAAATGTTAACAGAAACCAATTACAGTAGATTAATCTAGGAGACTAATTCTCCATTACAAAAGGAAAACAAAACATATCTAAAAAGAAGACAAACTACTACTACTGTCTGACAAAGATTAGCCAAAACTGGCTAACTCTGATTATTCCTTCATTTCTGCCTAAGACTGCTTATATAGACGTTTCTGGAGTCAGAGTACTCGCGAGGCGAAGCACTGATCGCGAGGCGAATTACATGAAAGGTCTGCAACTCTTTGTCTTCTCGCGAGGCGAACACATCCTTCGCGAGGCGAACTCTTCAGCTTCCAACTGTTACGCCCGTGGCATTCAACACGCCCAAACCGTGATGGCTTCTGATCTTCCAATGCTCGCGAGGCGAAGGGTTACTCGCGGGGCGAACGCTTCAACTTCAGAATTGCCACGGCTGTGATCTTCAACACGGGCAAGCCGTGATCGTCTCTGACTTTTTCATGGTTGCAATACTCGCGGGGCGAGAGATTATTCGCGGGGCGAGTGGCTCCAGATTTATTACTTTTTATTAACCTGAAAAACAGAAAATAAAAGTAAATACTTTATTCATTCTAAATCAACTAAATTAACATAAAAACAATTTACAGACTCAAAATACTACTTAGGAACAATCAAGTCTAATTTGGGTAAAAATGGTATAAAATAAGCACAAAGCCAAGGTCTTTACTAGTTATAAAACCAGTCAAACAGAGGCTCATCAAAATACCCCAAACTTAAACTTTGCATGTCCCCAAGCAAACTACACTCAAAAACTTAAAAAGACTCAAGACCTGGCAAAACATGGCAAGCTTAAGGACTCAATTAACTTTCACACAGATTTCAAGCAATTTAACAAAACAATTTTTCTTTCAATGTTCCCCCCTTTCAAACAAAGTAATCCCCACAATCATCTATTCTAAACAATTGAGAAATTCATCATTCAAACAATCATTAATCTAAGCTGGGGATCCAAGTCACACACAAAAGGGAGATCACCAAAATCAAACAACTGCCTTCCTCACAAGGGAAATTTGTGTTCACTCAATCGCTCAGTTTTTGTCAGGTTATCAACAATTCACTCAATTTCACTTTTTAGAGCACTTCCCATAAATTTGATTTTCATCTCTAAATAGTTCCCACAGAAAATATGCAAGCAACATCAGAAGGTCTTTTATGGGTTGTAATGGGGCCTGGCTAAGGGTAGGATGTACAAAGGAACTAGGCTGAAGACCCTAAGAACTAAGAGAGCATGAACATTATTTACACTTTGAATTTAAATCAAGTTCCTTTTTAATTTTTCATTTTGCTTTGGGTGACTACAACCTTTTTATTTTCTAATACTTTTTTTTTTCATTTTTACACTTTCCTTTTTTTCTTTTTTTTCTTTTTTTCTTTTTTTCTTTTTTTCTCTTTTTTTTTTTTCATTTTCATTTCTGTTTTTTTTTCTCAATCCCAACAACACATTTACTGTAGCCACCCCAAACTTAATTTCTTGCACCCATTCTAAGATTACATGCTCTCCTAATCCTAAGATCGGGTTAACATGGTTTTCCAGATTTTTGGGCTTATAACATTAGGTTATCAAGAATTAACAGGCTAATAGGCTCAATGGGGCTAACTAGGGAACATGCATTAGGATTTGGTTATTTTAGGCTAAGTAGCTATTTACAAAGAAAATGCCTAAATCATCTGAAGCAAACACATAATCATGCAAACCAAAAAGAGATTCAATCAAATTCAGGAAAGTGCAACTTAAAAAGAGATTCTCACAGTAAAAAAACATGTTGGAGGCTCAAAACCTCACCTGGACATTTATGCAAATTGTTTAACTGAGATTCTATCCCTAGTGTGTGCTTCCTATCACCCCAAACTTATCATAAATCATGCCATCATAACAAAATCTCAAAATTCAGTTTTCAATCATATGGGGATCAATTTTCAATTTTTCAAGTCCTAGGGGGAAAACAGTCAACACATAATATGCAATCCATCTATGCAAAAATTAATAAAATCCAATAAACTTGCCAATACAAGACTCAACACAACTCCTGAGCTTCTCAAATTATTCAGGAGCATTATTGGAAACAAAACAGAAATAAAGCAAAGAAAAAAAACGAAAATTAAAAGAGCAAGGTAAAGAAAAACTCATTGAGGGGCGGTTCCACCGGGATCCCATTGCTTGTAACATAAGTCCCACATGGTAGCCAAAGGGTGGTAGTTCATTCCATGCTTCCCTAACTTGCAGCCTTTATACGGAAGTGGGTGCTTGATAACTATGATGACTCCACCCAGTGCGGCGGACTTCTCACTACCTCTCGGGTCACAACTGACCTCTTTCTCAATAAAGTCCTCCCAATAAAAGTGGGGCTCAACCTCTTGGACCGGCCATGGTGCAAAATCCAAGGGTGTAAAATCCAGAACTGGTGGCTCCTCGGGGGAGGTGACAAAGCGAGTTAGTTGGGGTTCTTTGGTCTTGCTTCAACACGCAATGTCTTCATTCTTTGCACTAACAAATTCAACACCCTGCTATACATGCAGAGATTTCAGCACACACCAAACAAAGGTTAGAGTTAGTACATATATTACAAGAAAATGAATCGAGAAAAATCTACAATGTCCGGAAATTCTGCAATTAGTTCATCATCCACCCCTCTACTCTCAACACGTGCATCTAAGACCAAAGAGTCTTCTTTATCCTCAAGCACGGTGGAGCAAATGTTCTCTTGATCCTCCTGATCCATATGGATGCTTTGCTTAACATACCTTTCAAAATAGCAATCTACACACAAAGCATTGCCATCACAATAACAATCATCGGGGATTCAACACACAATTCGAATGAAGTATCGATGTCGGACTCATCCTCGAGAGGTATTTTCAAGAATAAATTGTGCCTCTGTAGGTTCTTCAATGGGCTGTGGAGCTAGCATTGCAGCTGAGTTGGCGTAATCTGGATCAATTAGAGCCCACAAATTCCGAGATTCAGCTTGGCTCCTCGGTATTCAGCCTCCATCTTACGTTGAAATTCCTCTATCATCCGTTGAGTTTGCTCGGCCATTTGTTGCCTCGGTCCTTCCATATTTACACTTATACGTGCGGTCATCTGTTTGCACAGTCCTCTAGGGAAGGTTCGGAAGGTGCGGCGGTGGTTACTTGGGGAGGTTCGGTGGATAGTTTCCCGGCTCAACGGGAAGGCGTTCTTCAAGTCAAACCCAGTGAAGATGGAATTCTCATCAAGACAATTCAACCAATCCCTTGCAGCACCTTTAAGCGAGAACTGGAAAGCTTCCATCTTGATGTGGTCTTCTGTTATTCCTGCAGGTCTCGACATTGTAGAGCAAGCAATCTGGAATTCCCTCAGATGCTCCTGCAGATTCTCACCTGCAAAACCACTAAACCTTGGCAACCAGTGTGATAAACCAACATAATCAGGAAAATATATGCATGGTGGTGGTTCATAGTAAACATTAGGCATGTACCCATATATGTGATTATCCATGGGGGATAAATAAAAATTCTGAGACCGAGACAAAGCGAGACAAAACTAATTAGAAAAAGATTTTTTTTTTTATTTTATTTTTTTTTTTTTTCGCTAATAACAACAAACCGAGTCCCCAACACGGCGCCAATTTTTGAACGCGCTGTCGCCACGCGCCAAAAAGAACGAGCGATTATAAAATAATGCAGTATAGTGCGACAACTCGGATCGTCTCTCAAGGACTCTTTAGTTATTGTTATTATTAACAGAAAATTAGTAAAAGTTAGAACTGGGGGTTTTGAGATTGAACTAAATTAAGAAAACAAAATAATGAAAACTAAGTAGTTAAAGAGAATAACGAATAAACAAAAGACGATTAACCTACTGTTCTCAGTTTCCCACTATCATTGGTTCATGTAAATCCTAAGCAGATACTAATCCCCTCCCGGTTGTAGCAACAATTAACAAACGAAAATCGCTACTACAGATGAATGTTCCTATTCCCGAAATAACAAACGGGGTTAAGCTCTCATGAACAAACGAACATGAATGAACACACGCGAAATAACAAACGCGATTATATATAGGAACATAGCATCACCGAAATGAAACAATACAACACTATATATTCCTGAAATAACAAACAGAAACATACTGACATTGCATTGAAAAGAGAAAAGCAAATGATCATGAAATCTGGAACCTCAAATGTTAACGAAACCAATTACAGTAGATTAATCTAGGAGACTAATTCTCCATTACAAAAGGAAAACAAAACATATCTAAAAAGAAGACAAACTACTACTCTTTGTCGACAAAGATTAGCCAAAAGCGGCTAACTCGATTATTCCTTCATTTACGCCTAAGACTGCTTATATAGACGTTTACGGAGTCGGAGTACTCGCAGGCGAAGCAGCGATCGCGAGGCGAATTACATGAAAGGTCTGCAACTCTTTGTCTTCTCGCGAGGCGAACACATCCTTCGCGAGGCGAACTCTTGACTTCCAAGCTATTACGCCCGTGGCATTCAACACGCCCAAACCGTGATGGCTTCGATCTTCCAATGCTCGCGAGGCGAAGGGTTACTCGCGGGCGAACGCTTCAACTTCAGAATTGCCACGGTGTGATCTTCAACACGGGCAAGCCGTGATCGTCTCGACTTTTTCATGGTTGCAATACTCGCGGGGCGAGAGATTATTCGCGGGGCGAGTGGCTCCAGATTTATTACTTTTTATTAACCTGAAAAACAGAAAATAAAAGTAAATACTTTATTCATTCTAAATCAACTAAATTAACATAAAAACAATTTACAGACTCAAAATACTACTTAGGAACAATCAAGTCTAATTTGGGTAAAAATGGTATAAAATAAGCACAAAGCCAAGGTCTTTACTAGTTATAAAACCAGTCAAACAGAGGCTCATCAGCGAGTTTATCCTCTGATAGCTTAAGCTCCCTCTCGGGTTACAAAAGCCGTGCCCAATTGACCCGACCCCTACTCTCGTGGTAGTCGATCCCAGATTGGACCCTTTGTGTTCTGTGACAACTCGTTGCTCCTCGAGGGACGGCTTCTAACTCTCGTGATTTCAGTCCCAAGTCTGACTTCTATAGGTCCGACACCTAAGTTCACCGCTAGGTTCCTCCTTATAATGTCTCAGTCATGCAAATAACCTAAGTTCACCGCTAGGTTCCTCCTTGGATCATTCACATCTCACAAACCAGTGGCCGCCGGGTTTTACGAGTGAAACACCCTAGAAATCCTAAGTTCACCGCTAGGTTCCTCCTTAGAACGTCTACGTCACGCAAATAACGGTTGCCAAAATTTATGAGTGATTAACACACTAGAAATCAGATCTAAAACAATAACGAAATCAACAACGATTTTACATCAAATTAACATCATTTACAAACCTCGGGCAGAGCCCTAGTCCCTAGAAATAAACTACCACTCCAGTCTTGCCATGGAGATGACAAGCTGGATTGACAACATAATAGAAAAATCAGAAAAGAGAAGAGAGGAGGAGAGGAGGAGAAGAGAAAAGATCTATGCCTAGAGTAGTAGCCCCAAAGGTCTCCTCAGATCTGATGCCTTGATCCTTATTTATAGAAATGGGGAAGTTAGAGTCCCAAACCAACTCAAAATCTGATCTATTTCGGTTTCTTCAGGTCCAAGTAATGCGGCGTCGTCACGTAGTGATGGCCATCACGGCCAGGCCGTGACGGTCTCTCTACGGTACTTTTGGAAAAACCAGTCTTCTCGCGAGGCGAGAATGAGCTCGCGTCGCGAGCCCTCTGTTATGGCCCGTGATGAATTTCACGGCTGGGCCGTGATGTGCTCTGACTTGTGGTGGTTTTGGGTCACGGCCGTGATGGCTATCACGGCCAGGCCGTGACAGACTCTGACTTCAGTCTTTGTTCTTTTTCAGTTTTGCTCGATCATGGCCGTGATGGGCATCACGGCTAGGCCGTGATGGGCTCTGTTTGGCTCATTTTCTTCAGTTTTAAAGCTCCATCTTCATCCAAACTTCATCATGGTTGATCTTGAGCAATTTACCCTTGATATCTGCAAAACAACACACGAAAACCGCCTTACCCGTTCCAAAGGAAAATTAACCTAAAATCTAATAAAAATATGCCTAAACTACATGAAAATGCATGCAAAATGATAGACAAAGATGATGTGGAATCACACTCATCAAATCACCCCAAGCTTAAAACTTTGCTTGTCCTCAAGCAATTACTCAGGCCATAAGATAAATCAATCAAAGCATGGATAGTGAACCAAGAACCCTAGAAGCTAATCCAAGTGATAGGCATATTCAATAAGCACTTAAGAGATAATCAATTCTAGTCCAATTAGAAGCTTAGGTTTTTTCAAGTTCATGTCCTCACTGATTTGGGCACTCATCTCACCTCACTCAAGTGTTTTAGGGTTTATGACAATTCACTCCATTTCCTCAAGGAAAGTATTTTACCATAGGCTTGACTATTAACCAAATCTCTACTTTATTTATGAAAACACTTAAGAATCAAGAGGTCTTTTCCTTTGGTTGTAATGTGGCCATGGGATTTATTATTAGGTGGGAAAATCAAGGAAAGGGAATTTCAAGAAGGCTAGACAGATTATCAAACATTACAAAGTATGACACCTTCTAAAATACCTTTTGGGGGCTTTGATTTACTTTTTCCACCTTTCTTTTTTTTTTTTTTTCATTTCTCACTTTCTTTGTCATCCCCTTCTCCAATTTTTTTTTTCTGTTCATTTCATTTTTATTTGTTTGGAGAAGGGGAGATTTATAGCTCAAGAGAAATAACTTTCTAGCTTTTTCTTCCCATACTTTTTCCAACTACCAATTACCCTTTTTGTAATACTTTAAAAGGTGCCATACCAAGCATTATTTATCAAAGTAATTCAAGGTACCAAGAAAAGTATTTTATCTTTAGGCTCAAAATTGGGCAACTAATGGGTAGCATTTATCATTCAAAGCTCGGGAGGCCGGAAAAATACCTAGTGCCTCAATCATTTCCAAAAATGTTTTCAGAAATGTTTAAGTTTTGAAATGGTTTCAAGTCAAGTTCTAGAAAATACAGTCTATGAGGAATTACAACACTCTAGCACAAGAAATGGGGTAGATTTAGTGAATACCCCTTTTGGCTCAAAATCTTACATTTAGTAGTTCAAAAATCAGTGAGGTACACAAGTCTAAGGAACCACATGCTAATTATCAACTATCAAATGACTATCTCAAGAATTTTTATTTTTAGCCATATCACAAGAATAATGAAAAATTGGGTTCAAAATTCACTATCTCAATTCATTTGGCTCCAAGTTCTCACAATCGGATGCATGTTCTAAGTGAGGGGCAATCTATAGAATGTGATCATACCAATCCATGCCTATGAGAATGCAATATGAATGCAACAATGCAAATGCAAAAATAAATACCCCTACCCCAAGCTTGATTACTTACATTGTCTCCAATGTAAATAATCAAGTCGTGAGGAAGGAGAAAAATGGAACAACTTACCGAATCGGTAGCGGGTGTTGGTTTGCATTCCAGTCAAAACTTGGGTGGAAATAGTATCACGGCCGTGAGGCTCATCACGGGCAGGCCGTGATCGTTTCTGGTCCTCAGGAGTTGCCCTGTCACGGCCGTGATCTACATCACGGCTAGGCCGTGATGCTCTCTGGCCTTGGCATCCTACTCATCACGCCCGTGATGGTTGTCACGACTAGGCCGTGATCCTTCTTGTGCTCTTGTTTAGTTCATCACAGTAGTGACCCTTTGTCACGGCCGGGCGTGATGGCCTCTGACTTTATCTTTTTTATGCTCTTCTTCTCTTTCTCAACCTGAAAACACTAGACAAACCTATTAATGATATTTTTGCCTCTTGATCTTCTCAAATTATTCAAGAGGTTAAATCAAAAACAAAAGGAAAAAGGGATAGAAAAACTTGGGTTGCCTCCCAAGAAGCGCTTATTTATGGTCTTAAGCTTGACCATACTTCCTTCAATCAACCGGGGTCGGCTGGGCGTAGAAGTGCAGTCACACTTCTCTTCCAAGGAACTCCTTCAAAAGGCCGTTTCTGCTCATATGGCCAATAATGCTTCCGCTTCGCTCTTTTCTCTCGGAGCTTCCTAGCCTTCCTTCCTTCCGGCGGAAGTATTGTTTCTGCATGGATAGCAAGTCCAACTTCACCACTGCTGGGTGCATCATCAACCATGCATATTCTTGGGGTTGCTTCCATGCTAAGTTCTCTTTCTACCGCTGGAGACGTTGTATCAATTCTGCACACATGGCTCTCAAAAGGAGGGTTGTTATAAGAGTTAGTCAATTGAAAATCGATCCTACCTTCCTCTACAGTTAGAGAGAGCTTCCCATTCCTTACGTCTATTACTGCTCCAGCAGTTGCCAAGAATGGCCTTCCTAAAATGATGGGGAATTCAGAATTCCCTTTCATGTCTAATACCAGGAAGTCGGTAGGGATGAAGAATTTCCCTACCTTCACAGGGACATTCTCTAGTATGCCTAGAGGAGTCCTAGTTGAGCCATCCGCAAATTGTAAGGAGAATTTGAACGGACTCAACTTTTTGATTTCCAACCTTTCCATGATAGTGAGGGGCATCAAACTTGCACTAGCCCCTAAGTCACACAAGGCTCGGTCTATTTGCACTTTTTCAATCGAGCAAGCGATGGAGAAACTACCTGGGTCTTTCAGTTTAGTAGGCATTTTAGCCTCTACATCTACTTGCTTTTTCCTGACCAACCTCTGTGGGAAAGGTATCGGGGGTTGGTACGGTGGTGGAGGGACATACTTCGGTTCTGGCTCTTCTTTTTCGCTCGTGTCCTCCTCCGGTTCCACGTCCATTTCAGCTACCCCCACCCCAAGCTTATCATCCCTCAAGTGTATGACATTGCAATGCTCATTGGGATTTGCTTCGGGTTGCCCCGGGAATGCACCCTTAGGTCTCGAGTACGTACTGGCTTGTTGGGCAATCTGGGTTTCTAGCATCTTGTTATGAGTTGCTAAGTTGTCTACCTTAGATGCTAGCTCCTTTATTGCTTCACTCACTGCCCTTCCTTGTTGTCTAAACTCCTCATTCTGTTTTGTCTGAGTTTCAACAAAACTTTCAAATAAAGTCTCGAGTTTAGATCTTTGTACCGAGGATACCCGGTCTTTGCTCTCTTATTACCTTGACCCTCTTGGAACTCATGGTTGAGCGTGTTCTTTGTAGTTGCCGTAGGAGGAGAGGTAAGGGTTGTTTCTTCTTTGGTTGTAGGGATTTGGGGGAGCATAGTTGGGCAGCTTCGGGTTCGTATCATAGTAGTTGTTACAAGAGTTCACTTGCTCACCCCGAAGCCTTAGGATCCATGTGGGCATTCCATCATGTCATGTCCCTGCATTCCACAAATCTCACAAATAGTGTTAGTAGCACCTATTGCACTCACATTAGCTCTTTCAATCTTATCTAATCGTTTATTTAGTGAGTCAAATTTAGAGATAATCGGATCAATGCTACTTACTTCAAACTTACCCCCCGAAATCTTGTTCGGGTTATTACCTCTTTCGGATCCCCATTGGTGGTAGTTGGTGGCGACATTCTCGATGATGTTGAATGCCTCAGTGAGAGGCCTATTCATAAACGCTCCACCGGCTGCAGAATCTAGTGACACCTTCGAAGAGTAGTCCAATCCGTTATAGAAGGTGTGCACTATTAACCACCTCTCGAGTCCGTGATGTGGGCACGACTCCAACAGTCCCTTGTATCGATCCCAAGCTTCCGATAATGATTCTCCGTCTTTACGGAAAGAAGCCGGTGATCTGGGTTCTTATGTAGGCCGTCTTGGATGGAGGGAAGAATTTCTCCAAGAACGCCTGTTCCAGTTGGTCCCAAGTAGTCAAGGTATTAGCGGGAATTTGCTTAAGCCAGGCCTTCGCCTTTCCAGTGAGAGATGAGGGGAACAGTCTTAAACGTACAACATCGACTGAGGCTCCATTAATCCTGATTGCATCGGTGAACTCTAAGAATGTCTCTATGTGATCGGTTGGGTCCTCCGAAGGCAATCCTCCGAATTGATGTTGCCTAATCATGTTGATTAGCATGGGCGGTATGGTATAGTTTTCCGCCTCAATCTCTGGCCTTGCAATCCCAGTTCGCAAGCCTCTCGCATTTGGGGCTGCGTAGTCCTTCAAAGGCTTCGTATCCGGTTGATTCGCCATGAGTGGAACGGGACTCAACCTTTCTCCTTCTCTTTGTAGTCTTCTACGTCTGTGGAAGGTCCTCTCGATCTCCGGATCAATCTCACTAAGGCTCCCAAGACTTAGGGATCTTTGCATATAACACACAGAGAGATGGATACAATAGAAGGAAAATAATTTTTTTGATTTTTTTTTAATATTTCAGAAATAAAAATCAAATAAAAAGAAAAGGGTCCAGAAAATCAATTTAAAAACTAATTGAAATTCGAAAAGGCACAGTCCCCGGCAACGGCGCCAAAAACTTGATGTGGCGTAAGTCGACGTGCGACGACGCTCGTGCGATTCCGGCAAGTGTACCGGATTGCCGTCAAGTAATAAAAGATATCGAACCCACAGAGACTGTGTTCTCGAATCGCAATCGGTTTTCGAATCGATTATATCTGGACAGTTTTAGAGGGATTTTTATAAAAGGTTTGAATTGAGAGATAAACAAACAGAATCAATTAAAACGGAAAACAATTGTTTATGGGATTTTCGATTTAAACGGATTCCTAGGGATTTGGGTTACCTTTGAGGCTGTTTATGTTGCTAATCTGATTTACCTTTGTTGATTATCGAAATTGCCTTGAAGGCGAGTTTATCCTCTGATAGCTTAAGCTCCCTCTCGGGTTACAAAAGCCGTGCCCAATTGACCCGACCCCTACTCTCGTGGTAGTCGATCCCAGATTGGACCCTTTGCGTTCTGTGACAACTCGTTGCTCCTCGAGGGACGGCTTCTAACTCTCGTGATTTCAGTCCCAAGTCTGACTTCTATAGGTCCGACACCTAAGTTCACCGCTAGGTTCCTCCTTATAATGTCTCAGTCATGCAAATAACCTAAGTTCACCGCTAGGTTCCTCCTTGGATCATTCACATCTCACAAACCATTGGTCGCCGCTCTTTACGAGTGTAACACCCTAGAAATCCTAAGTTCACCGCTAGGTTCCTCCTTAGAACGTCTACGTCACGCAAATAACGGTTGCCGAAATTTATGAGTGATTAACACACTAGAAATCAGATCTAAAACAATAACGAAATCAACAACGATTTTACATCAGATTAACATCATTTACAAACCTCGGGCAGAGCCCTAGTCCCTAGAAATAAACTACTACTCCAGTCTTGCCATGGAGATGACAAGCTGGGTTGACAACATAATAGAAAAATCAGAAAAGAGAATAGAGGAGGAGAGGAGGAGAAGAGAAAAGATCTATGCCTAGAGTAGTAGCCCCAAAGGTCTCCTCAGATCTGATGCCTTGATCCTTATTTATAGAAATGGGGAAGTTAAAGTCCCAAACCAACTCAAAATCTGATCTATTTCGGTTTCTTCAGGTCCAAGTAATACGCGTCACGGCCGTGATGGCCATCACGGCCAGGCCGTGACGGTCTCTGCTTCTGGTACTTTTGGAAAAACCAGTCTTCTCGCGAGGCGAGAATGAGCTCGCGTCGCGAGCCCTCTGTTATGGCCCGTGATGAATTTCACGGCTGGGCCGTGATGTGCTCTGACTTGTGGTGGTTTTGGGTCACGGCCGTGATGGCTATCACGGCCAGGCCGTGACAGACTCTGACTTCAGCCTTTGTTCTTTTTCAGTTTTGCTCGATCATGGCGTGATGGGCATCACGGCTAGGCCGTGATGGGCTCTGTTTGGCTCATTTTCTTGATTTTAAAGCTCCATCTTCATCCAAACTTCATCATGGTTGATCTTGAGCAATTTACCCTTGATATCTGCAAAACAACACACGAAAACCGCCTTACCCGTTCCAAAGGAAAATTAACCTAAAATCTAATAAAAATATGCCTAAACTACATGAAAATGCATGCAAAATGATAGACAAAGATGATGTGGAATCACACTCATCAGGATCCTATCTAGGATTAACTACCAAATTTGTCGCTAAACTTTCATCGAACGTTTGACCATCTTAGAGTCCAATTTAGGATTTGATCATTAGACATTAATTTGTATATATTTCTCTGAGCTTTCTAACGACACCAAGAAAGCCTCAATCAGAAACTTGTAGCTCAAGTTATGGTCAAAATCTGAATCGTATATAGTTTGGGCTGAAATAGGAATCCATTATGACCCAAACTCATATATATACCATTACACTCGACCTAAACCTAGTTTACACGACCCCAACAATCATAAAACTGCCTCCCTCCATCCTCTTTGAATCCTTATGGTCTTTCTCCCTAAAACTCTCTCTAGGGAACCCGTTCTTGCACCGTTCTTCACTGTTTCTTGATAGGAGAACATCGCTACGAATAGTGGTTCGTTGTGCTTGATGTTTGGGACTTTAGAAAAGGTAAAATTCATGCACCTTGTCCCTTGTGTTCTTTCTTTCAAGTTCTTGATCTTTTCCTTTTAATTTCTTGATCTTAGAGTTGAACCAGAGTGTCTCTTTGTCGCTCTTGAGGTTGTAGACAAGCGCTAGTGAGACAGGATCCAAGTGGATCTTCTTTCTCTCTTTTGAATCGTGATATCTATTCCAGATATGTGGAGAAGGGTAGTGTATTAATAGGCTTGGGGTTAGTGTAAAGTAAAGGGGTTCCCATAACCCCGTGTTGTTTTATGTGTATGAATGAATAACATGTTAAATTGTATTGTTTGGTGATGGTATGTTCTTGGCTATTTTGGTATGTTATTTGTATGTGTTCCATGTTCATGACATGTTAATATTTATCTTGGTTGCCTTAATATGAACATGATAGTATGATGATTGTCGTTGTTATTATGATGTTCGTTGTCGATGTTATGTTGGTTGTATAGTTGATGCTATGACTGTTGAGTTGATGGTTAAAATGTTAAAAACCTTAATTGGTTAAATTAGGTTCTAAAATGAGTTAGAGATTAATAGATTTAAACACACTAAAAATTGGTTAAGGAACTGTGTTGAGACTCTGCCCAGAACAGTACTGTCGTGCATTGAGCACAACCGTGCTAATCAGGGAGCACTCCCGTGCTCCCAGTTTGAATTCTCGAAAATGATCGCGTAGTAAGCACGACCGTGCAGCAGAGGAGCACGCCCGTGCTGGGGTTAAGCACGATCGTGCTCATCCCTCTAGATAAAATATGAGATTAAGGACTTAAACAGGGGTTTTAACCCCAATCTTCCTCAACGACAAATGATGACTAGATAATTTAATCAAAGATCAATTAAGATGGTTAAGCCGTTAACCGTTGGGTTACCGCAAGTTGTTTGAGTTGTACCTTGGTGCCTTATGGCCAAGAGGACCTTGACCCCGCGGTTTGGGTCTAAGGTGTTATTGATGTTGTACCTTAGGGACCGAGAGTTTGTCCCAAGGAGGGCCTTGACTCCACGGTTTGGGTCTAAGGTGTTGCAGTCGATTCTGCTGCGATAGATTCCGCTGGTTAAAAGTGTTGCGATAGATTCCGCTACGATCGATTCCGCTGATGTCTTCGGTTGATTCCGTTGGAGTTATGGAGGTGGTGGTTGTCCGTGGTCATTGTGTTGCATACGCATTGCATCAGAGTTGTTGTTGTTGTTAAGGGATGTTCAACATAGGGGAGGCCGTCCTAGAGTACGGCGATCTGGCCATCCACGGTTTGAGTAGATTCTCCTTGCACCCTCGTGACAAGGCGTCCGTTGGTTTGATGTGTTGGCTATCCAAGGAGTATATTCTCCAACGTTGAGTAGATTATCAATGTGGATACGTAACTCTAAAGTCGTCCATCCCGAGTTTAGTGGATCCACATGCATTGTTGGTTTAGTGGAGTAAGACTGCATTGCACTGCATAGCATGCTTGATGTTGATGAGGTTGATGTATGTTTATACATGTTGTTGATATATGCTTACGTTGGTGCCATGCTTGTATGTTTTACTTTACTTCATACCTCCTTGCTATTATAATTACACGATTCTTATTCCCCATTATTTGTTTGTTGTTTGGCCTGATTGGCACATTGCAGAGGATGACGAGTGACCCGGAGAGAAATGACTCTGAGGAGCCGCCACTCATAGTTAGGGCTTGTTTTTATGTTCAGTTAGTTAGTTTTCAGTTTGTATTCCGTGGATTTATTAGGAACAGTTATACCTACTTCTGTATGTGACAGCGTGGTTGTGATAGGTTTATTTCTTTGCTATGTTAAATTGTTTTAAACTCATTTTATTTTCCGCGATTTGAGAACTAGTTCATGTGGACTTTTCTACCTATGGACGGACTCTTTATTTTATCCAGTATCATCATGACTAAATTTTATTAATTGCTTATCTTAAAGCGCTTATAACATGCTGGGTAGAAGGGATGAAGGTGATCGCAACTTACTTGCTTGTCGTATGGGGAGGCAACGCTTCCCCTTCATCTGCTGATATCAAGCACATCCTTGGATCAATCGTAGTTGAGGCTGATGATGATGGGTATCCTCCTGCAATTGCTTGATTCTTTCCTCAAAAAAGTTGTCACAGCTCAAGCACTTGATATTTCTGGCAAAATTGTGGAAATCACATCTATTCAAAAATGAAAACGTAAACAAGCGTAGGAGAAAATAGTGCAAGATTATTGCAATAAGTAATTACTGGATGGAAATTAAGCTAGAGAAGGAGGAAGAGCTTATTACTGAGCTTATTGCTCCTCCCATGGTTGCTTTGCAATGTGGATTAAGGGAGAGTCTGATTTAATATATTTTTTTGACGAAGGGAGAGATAAATGACGATGTGTTGTGTTTTATAAAAATTTGGATTATTTTTATAAATAGAAAAAATTTGGACAAAATATAAAAAAAATTCTAATTTTAAAAAAATATATTATAAACAAATATTTTTATACATTTTTTAGTAATTTATTATGTAAAAATGATTATTTTTATACCACCCAAACGAAATAAATTATCTTAAAATCATTTTTCAACAAACATACCCAAACAAAAACAAATTATGATTATAATCGATTATCACAATAATCAATTATTTGAAAACAGATTATCAACATAATCTTTTTTTTTTCCAACTTTCCCAAACACATTCTTAATATTCTCCGGAAGAGTGGTTAGAAAGCACCTATCTGTCCATGTGATAAGAGACTTCTACAGTTCAAAACTTGCCCATTACATATTTTATTGAATATTCGATTTGTTAACAAGGAAAATGAAGTTGTGTAAAAAAAACAAAGGAAAATGAAGCGCAAAGTGAGCATTTGTTCTTAAGTTTCACGTGATGCGAAAACAAACAAAGTAAGGAGATCCTAATTACATTTTAGGCGCTCTTTAGCTAACCGTATCTTACAAAAACTCCATAAACAAATATTTTGATTTAGGACAGTACTTAGTTGCATATACTGTCCAAATAAGGGAATTACTGGAGAATTATCATATATATAATTACTATCTAATCTGGATATAAAGTAGATTTATAAATGTATTTAAAAATGACTTGCGATGTATCAAGGAAAAGAAACCTTAAGAAAAATGACTCATTATAAAATTAAGGACTCTTACCTCAAAAAAAATAAAATTAAGGACTCTGATCTGGTACTATGTTTTTTTTTTGTATAATTGGATAATTTGTGTGTTGGTATTCTAAATCTAATCAGTAATTACAAATTCTTAAATTCTGAAATCAATTTAATTTTTCGAAAATATTTACAACTCACAAGTAATTAAACCTTTGAATAATAAAGGAGTGAAGTGAGGCAAAACGAAAAATGAGTTTGATTTTCAGGGTTGATTTAATGGAGTATGACAGTGTTTTGTATTTGATAGGTTATAAGTTTGACCTTCGAGCCCCACTAGTTTCTTTGGAACGAAATAAATATAAATCTCTTCATAAATGTTCAGAGAATCCAGGGATTTTCCCAATTTTGGATCGGATACCATCTCCTCATCCTAAATTTTTCAATTTAAAAAAAGAAAAGAAAAGAAAGGGAGAGAGAGTTTGATGTTAGGGTCGCACGCAAAAACTTGGTTGGGGTCCCACCAAATTGAAGATTGATATGTCATGCATGGACCCCGTTTTGTACCGCGACCGCGAGTAGGAAGAGGTTATTCTTGCACAAATTGAAATTGCGCCACCCTCACACATCATCCTCATCCATCCCTTGCTCTACTTTTAACACAACGTAGAAAACAAACCAGCGGCGTTGCTGACCATTTTTTTTTAATAGAAACAAAATCATCCAAACCATATAGTATCATAAGTGATATTATTTAGGATTTAACTGATATGCATTAATAATATTCAGATTTTTTATACTGTTAATCAATCAGAAATTGAGAAATTATTAAATTTTTTTGACTCTTATTCTAACCACCTTAAAAATTATTTATATCAAAATTTTGGTTAAATTGATGTTTTGATCCTTTATCTTTATTTTAGGTTTTGTTTTGGTCCCTCGTCTTTTTTTTTTGTTTAATTTCGGTCCCTTATCTTTCAATCGTTAACTCATTTTGGTCATTTCCGTTAATTATCCCTAACGGTGTTGGTCGGAAATTATCTCCGATCACCGGAATCTGGAAATGTCGCCGGAATTCGGGAAAAGTCGCCGAAACCACCCTCTTTCTTCCCCCCTCTCTGTCTCTTCCTCTTCCTCACCAGAAACTCCTTCAACCCCAACTATCTCTATCTCTGGGTAGCCCTCTCCTCTCTCTCTCTCTAGCTCTACCCACAAACAACCCCAAACATCTCATCTCTTTCTTTCCTTCTTGTTCATGCATCTTCAATACTGATAAAGCAGCAGTAGCAAGTGTTGGTGGTGCTGCATATGGTGGTCATGGGGTGTCGAAGTGGTGGTCGAGATCGAGGTCGTGTCGGAGATGGTGGTCATGGGGTGCCGGAGATGGTGGTTATGGGGTGTCAACCCTTCATCATCGATCTCCACCAACGACTCATCATCACCCCTCTATGGTAATTTCATTTCTCTTCCTTTTTTCCAATTTTTCTTTAATAATTTGTTGTTTTGATCATTACCCTTTTCGTGTAATCCATTTTTATAGCTTGTCCGGCATCTGGGAAGATTACCCTTTCGGTAGAAGATGAAGAGAATGGAGGAAGGGAGGAAGAGGAGGAAGGGAGGAACTGAAAATGGTAAAAATCCAGATTCCGACAAGTGACGGTGGTTTTCGGCAACTGACGGCGGAAACCTAATGTCGTTGGTGCAAAACTGACTGAAGGGACCAAAATATACTAACGTTTGTAAGATAAGCAACCAAAACGGAACAAAAAAAGATAAGAGACCAAAATGAAACCTAAAATAAAGATAAGGGATCAAAACACTAATTTAGCCCAAATTTTTTAATTGGTTGACATTGTAAAAAACTTTACACTCACAGTGTATAACAATTAAACTCTATTATTTAAGCAATTCTTTAAAATGTTTTAATCATACATGTATTTTTTTTTTCTTAGGGAAGCTAGCATTGATACTTTATACGAGGGAAGGGAACAAAAAAATGACAAAACATATTAAGGGATTTAAACTCGTAAACTTATAATCATGTTCAACAAACTAATTAACTAAACTGATTGAAAGAAACTTGTTTTAATCTGATCTTTAATTATTAAACTATACAACAAGCAGTTAAAATTTTATTAACTAAATATCTCCTTTATTCTCAAGTTTAACTCTTCCCAGCCTTTACACTTATTTTTTAACATATCACCACAATTTATTTTTTATTTTTTAGCAAACCACATTTTCTTTTTTTTAAAAAAGGAATACAGTGAGTAAATAAAAAGGTTAAAATAATATTTTGGTCCTTGACACGAATTCTCGATTTAGTCCATATACATAAAAAATTATTAAAAAGATCCATATACGTACAAAAAACACCCGTTTGATCCCTACCGTACATATGTTAAGGACCAATTTAATAATTTTTGCTTCGTATATGGACCAAACAAGTAACATATATGGATCAAACGAGTACTTTTTATACGTATAAGGATCATTTTAATAATTTTTTATCTATATGATCCAAATCGAGAATTCTTACTAAATATAAGAATTAAAATATTAATTTAACCAAATAAAAATGAATGAATTATGAATATATATATATATATATATATATATATATATATATGATAGAAAAGAAAGTGCAGGGAAAGGAGGGAGGGAATAGAATGATGCAAGTCCCTGTTTGTATACGCGTTAACCTTTCCTTCCAATAACATCATTACGCTTTAAATACTCTCTTCTCTTTCTTCCTCTCCCTTCCATTTTCCACTGCAATTGCAGCACCCACATTCCTCATACCTCTCTTCTCTCTACCTCCTTCTCTAACCTTCCATTCCATCCCTTTAATTCCTCCGTTCTTCTACCTACCCACCTGCCATGATACCCCTACCACTTTCTGAGATCCATGGAACAACAACCCCTATTCATTTCCCATTTTAACCTTCCCTCAATGCCCAGATCCCTCTTCACAGATCCATTAAATACAATTACAACAATACCCCTGCACACTTGACCTGATCCCTTTCGTGATTCCACTTTTCGAGAGAGAGAGAGAGAGAGAGAGAGAATGAAGGGTAAGAGCCGTTTATTCACGATCGGGCTTGTGTCGGCATGGTACTCCTCCAACATTGGGGTACTCCTCTTGAACAAGTACCTTCTCAGCAACTACGGCTTCAAGTACCCGATCTTCCTCACCATGTGCCACATGACAGCGTGCTCTCTGCTTAGCTACGTCGCAATCGCGTGGCTGAAGATGGTTCCCTTGCAAACAATTCGATCTAGGGTTCAGTTCTTCAAGATCTCTGCGCTCAGCCTCGTTTTCTGTGTATCCGTCGTCTTCGGTAACATCTCCCTTCGCTACCTTCCTGTGTCATTTAATCAGGCAATTGGTGCCACCACGCCGTTCTTCACCGCCGTTTTCGCTTACATTATGACGTTCAAGAGGGAGGCCTGGCTTACCTATCTCACCCTCGTTCCTGTTGTTACCGGTGTCGTTATTGCCAGCGGGGTAATACTCTTTTTTTCAATTCCAGATCTTGCGTTTTATTCTGTTTTTAGTTCACTTCTTTGATACCGTTTTTATTATACGATATGAATCCTGCAACTTGACTCATAACATGTATAGGATTAGGTTAAAAGTTTGTAATGCCAAAAAATGCTGTTGATGGAAATTACATAATTTTTGGATTTAACTTTCTAATGCTTTATTGTGTTTGTTAATGTTAAGTTTCTTTTGTAATCAGCAAGATATATATGGTATGATATCGGATGCCGAGTAAAAGGAAGAACTGTCAAATTACAAAGAGAAGCTTGTTTTGTTCATGTTGTGTAGCATTCTTTGTTTTCGATAGAATTATTTGCTATAACCGGTTTGATGATGTTTTTATTTAAATAGTTGACCTTTTTTAAGACTTGGCACGGGCTTGGAACTGTGTCCAAAATTGTTGGAATCACATTTATAACGCACAATAGCTTTTGCAAAACACACGTCAAGCTATTTTCCAAACACATTTGTTAGTTTACGACAAAAATGACGTTGTTTGATGCACGTAGCTAATCTAGCTTAGTAGGAAAATACTTTTGTTGTTGTAGTAGTAGTAATGAAATTATTTGCTTTAGTTGCTGCTGAATCAAATTCAACTGTTAGTGAGAGACAGATTTCGAATTTTTTGATTTTTAATTTAGGTAGTGGTAGATCTTTCTTCTCTTATGTATTTTTCAAGTGGTATTGATGAGTACAGACATAAAAAAGACTCTATGGCTTCTGATATGTTTGTTCTGTTTTTTCCCTTTGGCTATAGGGTGAACCAAGCTTCCATTTATTTGGGTTCATAGTATGTGTTGCGGCTACTGCTGCACGGGCTCTAAAATCAGTGTTGCAAGGAATTTTGCTTTCTTCTGAAGGGTATGAATGATGATTATTTTATTTATCTCTATACTTTGCTTTGTTGTCGGGTTATGTATTAAATGGGTACTGACATCCTTCTTGTGGTGTATTAGAGAGAAGCTGAATTCCATGAACCTTCTCCTTTACATGGCACCAATGGCTGTTGTTTTCCTTCTTCCTGCTACACTTATTATGGAAGAAAATGTGGTTGGCATTACATTGGCTCTTGCCAGAGATGACGTGAAGATCATTTGGTATCTGCTGTTCAATTCAACTCTTGCGTATTTTGTCAACCTGACCAATTTTTTGGTCACGAAACATACCAGCGCTCTTACCCTTCAGGTACGTCCAACTTATTCATATAAACTTATGTCCGTTTTTTGTCTAATTTTAATTTTTCACGCAAAAGAATATATTTGTCGTCATATTAGTTGAAACGCCAAATTTCGTGGTTGCAATAAATGAGTTTATTATCAATTCACATGATATATGTATTTAGCATGTTCTTGGTTACTTGTATTCTTATTGTTTTGTTTTTTATATGTTCATTTTCCTATGTTCTCTGGTGCAGCCATTTGGCTGTTGTGGGATCCATCTTGTTTCCTAATTAATTTTTCTATTCTCTCTCAAGAATAAAATTCTTTTAATGCAAATAACCGGAGGTCATTTGAGTTTCTAGATGACCTAGTAATATATGGTCTAGTTTCTCAAAATTCATGAGTGCGTTGTTTTTCCAGTTTCTAATATAGTGGAGATTTTATATTGTGTGATTATTAGAAATTTTGTAACTAATTCAAAGCACTTGGATAAGCAGTTCAGGGGTTGCCACTGAAAATTTTCTGCTGGATGGTATTTTCGAATGCTGCTATTGCTATTGACAGCTTATAAGGATCTAGAACTAATGAGACTGAATTGTTAGTGAAATTCTGTCTGTATAGTTTGGTTATTCGGCTTAGAGTTGCTACGAGTGTTCCTGATATTTTCTTTAGCCATCTGCTTCTATTTTTGTGTGTCATGGAATGGACATGTAAATTTAGGAAGATGTAGCATATGGGATTGCGACAGCATATGTGGGCCAAGGAAATGGAGATGTAAAAATTAGTTTCTAGACTATTTTTTTCTTGAAGGATTTGTATATTCACCTTATGCTATTAGGTTAGTGAAAGGAGTGTGATTCAAATGAGGGTAAGAAGATAGATCAGTTGCAAGATGTACCTTTTCCTGTAGTCCAGTATTTGCTATTTGTTTAAAGTGATTTGTGTTGATGCTTTAACAATTAATCTGATAATTGGCTCATACAGGTGCTTGGGAATGCTAAAGGGGCTGTAGCAGTAGTAGTTTCAATACTAATATTTAGAAACCCAGTGTCAGTCACTGGAATGATGGGTTATTCGCTCACAGTCCTTGGAGTTGTACTTTACAGTGAAGCCAAAAAGAGAAGCAAGTGACACTGATACTTCATTTTTGGGAAGTCAGCAGTGAATTCCCTATATTTTGTTTTCACCCTACGCGGACAACCTCAAGATTCCATGAGGCAAATTGTTAGCATGCTTGTGATCAGAATCCAGAGGTTTCTACTCTATACAATTTTTTTGGCCACACATGGAAAGCCTCATTGAACATATTTCACATTGTACTAGAAATTGTGCAGAAATAGCTCCCCAGTAGAAAGTTCCAATAAGTGAATGATCACTCTATTATACCCATGTTGGCATAATCGAGAAATGTCTGTCTCATTTATTCTTTCAGGAAAGCGTTGTAGAAGTCGATCTCTACTCATTTGTTAACATTACTCACATTTGTTTATTGATGATAAAATTCATATTTTTGCCCATGGTAAAATTTCTGTATTACCCACCAAAACAATTATGTAGTTTATGGTGTCTGAGACAATCTATACTCAAAACTAGAGAAGTATAATCATAGTAATAATTTTATCATGTCAAGTAACTTTGTTTCCATGTTGAGAAAAACTGTATGAATCAAGTATCCCTTCACTTTTCTTTTATCTTTTTTTTCTCTCTCTTTTTGGTAATCAAGTGTTCTCCGTGTTTTATAGTTTGAGCAAAGTTGTGTAGACGTAGACGGAGGCTCCAGGCTATGCCATACGCATAAATGAATGAGATGGAGCATTTCTTTTTCTTGTGTCTCTCTTACGGCATCTATGAATGAGACTAGCTAGTTTTAATATGCATAATAACTAGTGTAGGGACCCATGCACGGGTTAAAACAATTTTTAATATATTATATATATAATTTAAAATTTAAATATTTAAACCATAGTTTTTATATAATATTTAATATATTATTTATAAAATGTGTAAAATAAAATGTTTAATATATATATATATATATATATATATATATATATATAATATTATGCATATATTATATTTTCTTTTGAAGCAATGTATATATTATAGATAGAGTAATGATATTATGACATCGTTTTTGACACCAAATTGACACCTTGGTTAATCACATACAAATTTTTGGTTAATTCGGTTTTATTATATGGTTAATGTGTCATCTGAAGCTTATTTTCCATAATCATGTAAATATTTGGTTAATCACATGCAAATATCTGGTTAATTCAGTTCTTTATATGATTAACGGGTCATCATGAATTGACCAAGTATTTACACGTGATTAACCGTACAATGAACCGAATTAACCAAATATTTGTATGAGATTAACGAAGGTGTCAAAAGTTGGTGTCAACTTTTTGGTGTCATAATATCATTACTCTTATAGATATTATGAATTATTATAATATAGTTTAATTATATTATATTCTTACAATATATTATCTATAGCCTATAAGAACTAAAAAGAATTAACAGTAAACAAAATCTCAAAAAATCTACAAATGCACGTTGGTTACCCACAATTTTTTTTTACACATGGGTTACTCACAGTTGAAAAAAATAATATTATATAATCATAAATCGTAAATAAACTAAAAACAAAATCTGACCTTACTTTCCATCATCTTCGAGTAACCACTCCTTATCTTGCTATCCACTGTTCAACTTTCAAGATTGATTTTTTGGCTTTCATAAATCTTCGAAGAAAGTAAAAAAAAAAAATCTATTTAGATTCATGTATTCTCTTTGATATATATGTTCGAATAGCACGATTCTAAATCCCTATCGCCGTCGGAGACAAAATAGATAAACAACGGAGAGCTATCCGTCGCCGCTCCTCGACGTCGTCAACCTTGGTTCTTCATTCATGCTGGTGAGCTATCCTTCATTCTTATTTACATCACATCATTACTTTATCTACCAATCATATTCTTAAAACTTTTGTTCATAAATCCCAAATTCTCCATAAAGGTTTCGATTTCCCCCCTTTAAAAGGCCCATAATCAGTGATCGGAGTCTTCTCCGCCGGCAGGATGCTCCACCGCCGAGCTTCCTTCTTCCACCTCGCTTAGGTGAGTTGTCCTTCTTGCCCCGCGTCGATCGAACATCTACTGCCAAGGTGAGTTCTTTAATGGTATCTTTAATGTTTTAATTTATTGGTTGTCTTCACATATTTATCTATTGTTCTAACTCATGTGTGGTTATCATTTCATTTTGTGCGGTGGATGTTGTTATTTGTAAAAAGCTTCGCCTCAAAAGCAGTTTACCATAATGGAAGGTAAACGATTAATTTATACAATTTAATCACATGTTTCCTCATTTACAAATTAGTTAGAGCTCAATCTATTGTGCTTGATGAGATCATAATGTTAAAGAAGTTTTTAACTTGTTCACATATTGTGCCTGATTTAGTTTTTGCTTATTGTTTTCCTAGTTTGATTCCAACTATCAGTGACTGTTTTCAAGCTCCTGCTTCTTTATTTATTGTTTGGCAATTATCACTGATGGTTGGAAGTTTAATTGCTGCTCTTTGATGTTTTTGTTGTGATGGTGGATGCTCAGGTAATGTATATTGTTAGTGAATCCTACCAATTGGATGTTTCTTAACTCTAGAGTTGTCCATGCAAAAGTTTTTTTTATTTTATATATTTCTAGAATAACTTGTACTCCAAAATCACGATCGAGGAAATGTTTTTTTTTTGCCCTGAGTATTAGATCACTTAAATAAAAATGGAAAATGACAATCTATTTAACATTCATCAATCCTTAAATTTTGAAACTCTGCAGCTATAAGGTATGATTGACTAACTTTTATAGTAGAGTAACACAAATGCTAACAAACTAAAGCAGCAAACCATGCAAATACAAAACAAGGACTTCTATAATGATATTGCATAATATATTAATAAAAATTAATCTCTAAAGATTGTCAAATACTTCACAGTAAACTACATTTTTGGTCGATGTGCACACCTTTTGATCATCATCTAGATTAAAATCTTCAAACTATTCCTAGACCTGACTCTGGATACTGCAACATAAAGCTGACCATGGGTGAAAACAGGCCTTGGAAGATATATCCCTATATGTGAAAGGGACTGACCTTGGCTTTTATTTATTGTCATTGCAAAGCATAACGCCAATGGAAACTGTCTCCTCTGGAATTTAAAGGGTAAGTTCGAATCACTTGGCACCATATTCATTCTAGGGATAAAAATCTTAAGACCCACATTAGTGCCAGTGATAACAGTTGCACCTATGACATTAGTTCCAAGCTCGTTTACCAGTAGTCGTGTTCCATTACATAGGCCAGCCGCTTGATCAATATTCCTCATGAGAATAAAAGGTACTCCAACCTTTAGCCTCAACTTATGATTTGGTATTTCAGAACATTTGATCTCATTTAGAAACTCTGGAGTAAACCACTCACCATGAAATGAAATAGACAACTATAAACACGAGGAGGGGGGTTGAATTGTGTTTATCAGAATTTAAACAAAGTTGAAATCTTTTCGCACACAGAAGCTTGGTTCAGACAAGTGGAAAGATACAGGACAGACAGGTGACTTGTCTGAAGAAATTTTAACAGTGACTTAGACAAACACACCACTTGAAAAACGGATAAGAAAACCAAGGCAACTAAAGAGTTTATAAGAAAAGAGAGATTGACACAGCTATTTATCCTGGTTCACTCTTCAAAGCAAAGAGCTACGTCCAGTCCTTGGCAGCACTAAGTTTTATCCACTATAACTGATCAGGTTACAGACTCCAAGTATTGTTTGCACACCTAGCCTCTTTAGGCTCCAAGACAAGTATTCTTTACACACTTAGCCTCTTAAGGCTCACTCAGGTTTGTTTGAGAGATTTGTTTTGTAATAAATACAACTTCAGACAAATATAACTCTCACTAACACTCAGAGTGGTTTAAATGTAAAGCTTAGGAAAGTCTGCGTAATAAATTCAAATGATTGAAGAATACATAATGAAAGAATGAAGATATTAATGCGCAGAGTAATGGCTCTTTAATGCTATGTGTATTCTCTATGCTTCATCTTCAATGACTTCTGTATTTATAGTCTTCAAGCATTTAGGATCCATTGGAGACATTCCCTCAGATGTTCGCTTCAAGCAGAACTTAAATGCAATAGAGTCGTTCTGGGAAGCCATTAATGCAATAGGAACGTTGGTTGTACTCTAACATGAAGGATCATGGCTTTATGCATCGTGATACAGCCATATCAGAGTTGTGCAGAGAGCTTTTTGTACTTTGATGAGTACAATTCCCTTTTCGTGTAAGGACCAGAGGTACTAGGGAATAAAACATGTTGGAAGCATTCTTTAACTGATCTTTGGTTCTGATAACCGAGGTTGCTTGAGAGAGTAACTTCTGACTTTTCTTAATAGGCGTGAGACCGAGTATGAGAGAAGGCTTCAAGTTTCTTTCTGATGGGCCAGCCAACAAAAGCTTATTTGGTCCTTGATTCTTCAACGAGTAACCTCAGACAAGTGTAGGAACTCGTGGGGAGACAGGTTGAAGACGTCTCTTAAAAGAAGTCAATAGTCCTAGTCAACAAACAGGTTGACTTTCACTTATCCAGACAGGTAGTTACTTATGAGCAGATAGATGATTCTTACAGTTTTAATCTGCACACTAGATAGACAGGTTAGCAACCAATATGAAGGTTAATTAAATCATTAACCAATGTTTAGTTCTCATCAATGTTTAGTTCTCATCAAAACTTAGGGAAATGCACATCAGACATTTTAGAGACTTAACAATCTCCCCCTTTTTGATGATGACAAACATTGAGATGATTTAATGAACCTCATAAAACATCAACAAAGAAAATAGCATATTACAGACAGGTTGAAATTTTCTTAAGCGGACAGGTTATGCAGATGCTTGATCAGACATTAAGATTAGTTATATAATCCGTTTAACTTAGTCACACATAAGTTTGACTTGTTTTACTTTGAAATTATTATCAGAGCAATCTTACTTAAGATTTATCTGAGAAATTATAACAACTATCAGAATGTACTCATGTCCATGTATTATTTAAGATCATATCATATTCATTCTCCCATTCTCCTATATCACATTTCTACATTTCTCCCCCTTTTGTCAACATCAAAAAGGAAGAAACTATGAAAGCATTAAAGAAATAAAGGAGAAATTTATTTTATTCATCATGAACGTTTACAAGTACAAGGTAGTCTATATACCTAAAAACTATCTAGATTGACTAATTAACAAAAATAAAGCAGCAACCCTTTGCTCTAAGAGTAGCCTAGCTCGCCTTTCTTCATCTAGCTGTCTTCTTAAGTCTTCTACTTGTCCTTGAAGCAGATGAAAGTCTTGTAAGGCCACTGTTTGAGAAGAGACGGACAGAGAAGAGTGTCAGGGTAAGGCTAAAACTGGGGGTGCCTTAGGTAGAGATATGGGAGAGGTGATGGAAGGGAATAAAAGTTTATGGAGAGTTTGAAGGGCATAGAAAGGAAGAAAGACGAATTTGAAGATAAGACTGATTCTGACACAGTCAGTATCAGGTGAAGGAAACACACAGGAAAGTCTCTCGGACAGAGACAGTCTGATGATTATTTTTTGAATAGGTGGAGGAAGAGGTGTTTGAGCTAAAACAGAGGGAATGATAGGTAATAAATAGTCAATATGGCAGAAAAAAGAATTAGATCTTGTGACTAACATAAAGAAATACCTAAGCCTATGTGGGAGCATTACAACAGAAACATGATGGTGAGTTCCAGCTAATGTTCTAATGAAGATAATAATAGGTGGGTAGAAGAAAAGTTCTCTACAGGGGTTAAGAATATGAGGTGGATGAGAAGGGATGAAAAAGACATGTGAGATACTTGCAAATAAAAGAGATTGCAGATCAGACACAAAGAGTCTTGATGATATGTCAGTTTGTTCTTTGGGAGCACAGTCCCTGTGAACAACTGTGTACTGACAGTCATCAGGTACAATAGTGAAAGAAGATTTTTGAGTTTGAAAGGAGGAGACAGGTGAAGAAATAGGAGATGCAACAGAAAGAGGTTGAACAAAAAGGGCAGATGGAGAAGTGACAGATAGGGCGATGATACCTTGTTGAGAAGGGGAAGGGAATGAAGGAGATGTATGCTCTTTAGATATCTTCAACTTCTTGTGAGAAGGAGACACTTGGCCATCCTTGGGTACAACTGCCCGAGCTCCTCCAGACAGGTCTTCTGCAGTGTTAGCTTTTGCAGGTATTGGGTAACCAGATCTTCTCTTTTTTGGAATAATTCCCAATATGAAAGTCTTCTTTGGTTCTTCCAGGACTTGCTCTGTCTGCTCCCCTAAGCAGATGCTTCCTCTTTGATAGGCTCATACTCAACTTTTCTGACCTTGGAAAAGGTTTTCACCAGCTTCCTTTTCTTGCTCGGATGAGCAGGAACATCCACTAATTCCTCAGCTTCACTAGTCTTCCTCTTGAGAGAGGGTCTCCTCAGTCTGAACCTTAAGGGCTCAACTGTTTGAGTAGAATCTTCAAATACTGAGGGTTGCAGCTCTGGAATTTGGTCTTGTCTGGCCACCTTTCCAGACGGTTTGAGCAATCTTTTAGAAATGGTGACTTCTAATTCGTCAGTGGAAATCACTGGTTCTTCCGCCTTCTGCTCAACAGCAGGCTTCTTCTTCTTCTTCTTCTTCTTCTTCTTCTTCTTCTTCTTCTTCTTCTTCTTTTTGTCTTCCTCCTCATCAGCAAGAGGGATTCCCTTGATGTCCATCATAAACAGTATCTTCCTGTCTATGGGCTGTGCCATGTCCACAAAGTGAACATCACTAGGAACAAATAACTTGTTCCTGAAAACCCTTGTCAGCAAAATCCCATAAGGATAGGTCTGCATGTTGGTTCTCTTGATCAGAACTCAAGGTACATGTAGATAAGGTCGTTGATGTCAACCTTGATTTTTTGGATCAACTAGTACAGAGCAAATCTGTCCATCTTGGTCACACTGTCTCGTGAGCCTTTCCTTGGCATCACGCACTCCAACAGGAATTTGTGCAGGAATCTGCACTTGACCACCATGTTAACAGGCTTAGGGTTCACTGGTTTGGGAACACCACAAATGCAAATGTTGATATTGTCAGCTCCCACTTCATCTTCCTAGTTGGGTGTGAAGCCAGCTCCGATTCTCGGACATTTTGTGACAAACTCCAGAGAGCTAATGGGGAAGAGAAGGGTTCTATCCCCTATTTCAACCTTAAAGCTTTTGATTCCGTTGAGTCTGTTGGTGACAACCACAACATTTCTCCAGAACGTTTGAACGAGCTTAGGGTGAACAAGCTCCTTGATATCGAAGAAAGGAGTCCACTTGGAGTACTCCAACTCTTCAGTGACATCTATTCCTAGTTTCTTCATCTGTTGAAGATCAACAGTCTTTCCTGGAATGATCTTTTCTATCTTAGTAACCTTGAGATTGTATTTCTCAGCGATTTCTTTTGTAGAGAGATGCTTGGATGATGCCTTTTTTTTAGAGAAAACAATTCTAGGGTTTCGCGAGAGAATAGGGTTTGAAAGATGAGAAGACAAAGAGATTTTGGAATTTGAAGCGTAAAGGTTTAACCTTTCTGATCTATTGTCTTTTATAGTCATAAAGGTAGAAGAGAGAAAAACGACATTTTTTATTCAAAAAGGCCACGATTTGTATGGGGAAGCGCAACGCCCGCTTAAGACATAAAGAAAACATGTTTTGAGATATGTAAACTACCATGCACACGATTAGCTTCAGATAAGGGAATGGCATTAATTAAATAATAACCATTTCAAGAAAACTGATGAGTTCTAGTATAGTGACTCAACAGAGTCAGACAGGTAAGCATAGACAGCTGATAAAAGCACAAACAGGTTAACATTCAGACATATCATTCAAAAATGCAATGCATGTTTAGATTATCTATAATAAATAACAACCTTTCTTCAGGCTCCAAGACAAGTATTCTTTGCAAACCTAGCCTCTTCATGCTCCAAGACAAGTATTCTTTGCACACTTAGCCTCTTCAGGCTCACTCGGGTTTGTTTGAGAGATTTGGTTTGTAATAAATACAACTTCAGACAGACAGAACTTTCACTAACACTCAGAGTGGTTTAAATGTAAATCTTAGGAAAGTCTGAGTAATAACTTCAAATGATTGAAGAATACAGAATGAAAGAATGAAGATATTAATGCACAGAATAATTGCTCTTTAATGCTATGTGTATTCTCTATGCTTCATCTTCAATGACTTTTGTATTTATAGTCTTCAAGCATTTAGGATCCGTTAGAGACATTCCCTCAGATGTTCGCTTCAAGCAGAACTTCATTAAATACAATAGAGTCGTTCTGGGCAGCCATTAATGTAATAGGAACGTTGGTTGTACTATAACATGAAGGATCATGGCTTTATGCATCGTGATACAGCCATATCAGAGTTGTTCAGAGAGCTTTTTGTACTTTACCGAGTACAATTCCCTTTTCGTGTAAGGACTAGAGGTACTAGGGAATAAAGCATGTTGGAAGCATTCTTTAACTGGTCTTTGGTTCTGATAAACGAGGTTGCTTGAGAGAGTAGCTTCTAACTTTTCTTGATAGGCGTGAGACTGAGTAGGAGAGAAGGCTTCAAGTCTCTTTCTGATGGGACAACCAACAAAAGCTTGTTTGGTCCTCAATTATTCAACGAGTAACCTCATACAAGTGTAGGAACTCGTGGGGAGATAGGTTGAAGACGTCTCTTAAAAGAAGTCAATAATCCTAGTCAACAGACAGGTTGACTTTCACTTATCCAGATAGGTAGTCACTTATGAGCAGATAGATGATTCTTATAGTTTTAATCTGCACACTAGATAGACAGGTTAGCAACCAATATGAAGGTTAATTAAATCATTAACCAATGTTTAGTTCTCATCAAAACATAGGGAAATGCACATCAGACATTTTAGAGACTTAACATGAACTTCGTCTTGTTCATCCGACTGACAAACCGAGTCCGATCTAAAATACTCCTTTTCACTACCGGGAATCAAAGACAGCACAAAGTCATTAACATGTTCAACAACATCGAGTGTAGGTGCTAGAATTCCTCGCTCTTCAAAATATTGCGAGATATTCATGTTTTATACAATGTTTGGATATGTGAAATTAACCAAAGTTTGTAGAAGATGCTCACAGTCTTTAATTAGTAGGTCATATGGAATATCAATGTCAATCCACTACAAAAAAAAACCTATTTAGCGACCGAAGATTTCGGTCGCTAAACATGATAATTCGGTTGCTATATTGTTTAGCGACCGAATTAAGGGGGTAGCAGAAATCCTGGTGGCTAAATATTTAGCGACCAAACTTGTATTTCGGTCGCAAATTTGTGACCGATATTTCGATCACAAAATTATATATTTCGGTCGCCGTATAGTTGGTCGCATGCTCAGCTAACCTAATTTGGTGACCGATATTCGGTCGCAAATTTTGAATTTTTTTTTTATAAAAATTTTCCTGTAACTTAATCCTACCGACCAAATTTTGTTTTTCAACTATTATCCCATTGATTTTTAATTTCTGATATAAACAAAATACACCCATATTTTTTTTGAATAAATAGAAAACGTAAATATGATGTACTAACGATCCAAAACACCACAGTCAATATGATCAAGAAAACATATACATTAATTAACGCAAGTTTAATAATTGTTTATAAAAAAAACTTTAATAATGTACTAATTAACGATCAAAACATAAAAACACACCACAGTCAATAAGTACTAATCAAAATACCAAAACTCATCAATATTCCAAAGGGATGAACATGTAGAAGCGAGAACCCCCAAGGTACTTAAACTTTGCCAATGCACCAGTGGACAACAAATACAACTCCCTGATACTATTTGTATCTGATGCAAAATATGGGCGATCCTCATGGATTACTATATTCCCATTGAACAGATTTCCGCTTTTGTCTTCAATAGTCACAACACGCGGTATTTGTTGTCCCCAACGACGGTAGAATGATCGCGGGATTGAAATCAAATCCTGCAAATACATAAGAACAATTTAGTAAATGATTAGTTTATGCCTTAACCATCATTGCGTGAATCCCATCGTTATTCTTAAGTTGATGAGATACTGTACCTGGTCTATATGGATGGCTGTCTCAAAACATTTAGTCGGATCCATTTTCTGATAAAACGATAAGGAAAACAAGTCATATGTCTAAACTTCATCAAGTGATAATAAGAAAAGATGGAAAGATCCATGTAGCATACTAGCATGTAAAAATAGAACAAAGAAATGCAACTTCACATGCAACTTTACAGATTAGCAAACATAGTAGTTTTCAGGAAAGCATATGCTTTTACGTCGTTTTGAAGGATGGTCATAGAGAGGACTTTTCCTACCGAAAGTGCCTAGATAACCTAGTAAGGATGCTCATCAACAACTATTTCTGGAAAGCTCCATTTCCTAGTGAAACAAATGAGTAGAAAACCAGAGTTGCTTTCATAATATTGTGTACAGAGCTGCTTTCTAATGTGAATAATGTTTGAATGATGACGGCACGTCATGCATGTGCCTGGCAAACTGTGCCTAGCCCTTCATTTTATCTAACCCTATACTTAATCCTTCATTATCTAAGAGACTCGCTTTTGTTGGCTTCAAGAAGAGACTTTCTTAAGCTCATGGACTTTAAATTAGTAAATGAATAATGATCTTATTAACAACAATAAAGTCATGCCATTTACGAACTAATAACACTTTATCAATTCATTCCAATGCTTACAATGTAAATATATACAAATATGATTCCATAATCATTTCCAAACAAGTTATCAACAAATACATATCAAATTATTCTAATTACTTTGATTCATTGTTATTGAAAGATTTTTATTTTAAAGAGAATAAACTATTCTTCATAGCAATCCAAATGTATGAACATGCTCATATATAAGTACTAGCCTTCAATAAATTTACATCATCAAACAGAAAAGAGATAAGTAGAATTACAAAATGAATCCGATTCAAAATTAAATGAGTGAAAAGCTCTCTTGGAATTACAGGCTACAATAATGTTTTTAGATCATTTCATACTCCAACAAAGAATATTTTTTTGTTTACAGAGAAGTGAACAAGAACATGAAATCCCTAAAACCGTCTTTTGAAATTTTTGAAACAGATTCAGACAAGAACCAACAAATTCATGGATTCCAAACTAATCAAAATACAATACAATCAGAATGCATACACAATACAATATGCAATTATTCACAGCAAGTAAATAGCTGCATCACAGAGGCTATAGATCAAACTATTGTCGCGACCGTCCCGTCCGGGAGCCGCGAAAAAGAAATAAAAAATAGAGGAGTCGCCACCAATATTTTTAAATTGGAAAAAATATTGGAAAACCAATTATGTAAGGTAAACTGGTCTTTTTTTTAAAAAAGAGAGATGATTTGAGCTCGGGAGTCGGTTACGAGTATGGAAGGTATTGGCACCCCACATGCCTGGTTTAAAAACGGTAGCTCACGTTAATTGTGCAAAAAAACATTTTAATAACCTTTTAAATATTTATTTTACCCCGAAAATTATTTACAAGAAAGAATTATTTTAAATTTCAATTTTTTACTTTTATTAAATTTTTTATATTTTTAAATTTATGGTTTATAAAAACTAAATGAGGTTGAACATGGCACATGAGTCCATAGAGCAACCTCAAATCTAAGGGATTAAACATGACACCGTGTCCAAAGAGCATCCTTGGAAAGAGAAAAGTTTAATTATTTTGATTAATTATTTAAACATAAAAAGGGACACACAAAAAAAGGAAAATTTAGTTTTGGCCCGACAAGATGATTTATCTTGCTCCTACGTATTCCGGGTGCCTTTGGGAAACTCAAAGCCACGTAGTTCTTTTAGAAAAGATTTGATTGGTTGATTGATTTTAATTTTGATAAAGATTTGATTTATTTATTTTATTTAAAAAAGATTTTATTTCAAGATAAATTCATTTTTGCACAGGGTCCATGATAAGCGGCGCCATACGATAAACCCTTACAATTCATGTGACACCCGAGGATGAAAAGTCATACATCAACATTGTAGATTGTTGCGTGAATTCAAAAAAGATACTTTTTATAAAAAAAGTTTTTTTATTTTTTAGTTTTCCAAAGGATTTTTAATTAAACAAAATAACTGATATTTTTTATAAAGAAATTTTTTTAGGAATTGTTCACGTTCTTGTTGCTTTAGCCCAAATGATTAAAATCTAAAAGACAAAATAAAAATAAAAATAAAACACACATAACCCAACAGCCCAAAACCAGATCCAACCCAAACTAACAACCCACATAATATATAATAGTAAACTGAGATAAAAAAAAAGAAGGGAATGGAGGCAGAAACAGATCTGAAGCTCTTAAGCTTCTGTCCATTACCAACGCACTAGTGGAAAATATACATTAGACGGTAAAGGTTTACGTCAGTTAACCAAAAACTAGACGTTAAAAAGGGGGCGGTGGCAGTTTTGTAAATATCAGACTTCATTAATTCACTGTTAACGTCAGTTGTTTTAAGGACTGACGTTAAAAGTGAGGCGGTGGCAGTTTTGTAAATATGAAATCACTATTTGCGTCAGTTGTTTAATGAACTGACGTTAAAAGTGTTTTGCAAGAAATTATTAACACTTTTAACGTCAGTTATTTATAAAACTGACGTTAGAAGTGTGATTTTTACTTCAGTTAAATAAATAACCGACGTAAATAATCAACTCATTCCTATCTTTCTTTCGTTGTCATCTCCCTGTTGTCACTCTTAACGCAGATCATCACTCCATATAGTGCAGTTTATTTCTAATCTTTTTTTTTTAAAAAAAGTTTATTTTTAATCTTAATTAATTAGCTTGAATTAGTAAATTAACAAATTCTTGTGCAAATTAAAATAAATAAACACTTAACATAAAACAATTTATATATGTATAATCAAATCGTATCTCATTGAAGCGATTCATAAGTTACAATTACATGTTTAAAAGATAAAAAATTTCTGCAAGATAGCACTAAAATATAAAAAAGTTTCTGCTTCAACATCATTTTCTTCTCAGTCCTGTCCTCAGAAACTCCAACATTGAATGCATCCCCTCCCTCATTTGAAGTCCTTGATGCTCCATCTGAATCCACGATCACTTTGGAGCCGTGGCGAGTGAAGGGTGCACTCGATCTGTTTAACAATATTCTTGGAACGACCACTTGGTTCCAAAGCGAGGTTTTGGAAGCGTAGTGGTTGATTCTCCAGAAGGATGATGGTGTGTGCAATTCACATAATGCGATTTACACACCCTTATCACCCATGTAATGCGATTTACACAACCTCAGAAGTTGTTTGACCATTAAGACAGAGACCTTTAAGTCTAGGTATAGGAAGAAAGAGTGATGAAGTTAATCTCCATGGCAGAGCCATATTGTGAAGCGGAAAAATTAAAGGAAGGAAGGAAGCTATTTATAGGAGTAGGGGATGAAGTTACTTGATGAGTGTGATTCCACCTCATCTTTGTCCATCATTTTGCATGCATTTTCATGTAGTTTAGGCATATTTTTATTAGATTTTAGGTTAATTTTCCTTTGGAACGGGTAAGGCGGTTTTCGTGTGTTGTTTTGCAGATATCAAGGGTAAATTGCTCAAGATCAACCATGATGAAGTTTGGATGAAGATGGAGCTTTAAAACTGAAGAAAATGAGCCAAACAGAGCCCATCACGGCCTAGCCGTGATGCCCATCACGGCCATGATCGAGCAAAAGCGAAAAAGAACAAAGGTGAAGTCGAGTCTGTCACGGCCTGGCCGTGATAGCCATCACGGCCGTGACCCAAAACCACCACAAGTCGGAAGCTGTCGGGGCCAGGCCATGATGGCCATCACGGCCGTGATGGCCATCACGGCCATGACAGACCAACCAGTGAAGAATTTTCAAGGCAGAATCCGTCACGGTCAGGCCGTGATAGCCATCACGGCCGTGACGCGTATTACTTGGCTCAGAAGTAACAGAATTGGATCTAATTTGAGTTGGATTAGGACTCTAACTGCCCAATTCTATAAATAAGGGACCAGGCAGAGGCAGAAAACATCAGACCTTTGGGGCTACTACTCTAGGCATAGATTGAGGATCTCTTCTCCTCTTCTCCTCTCTTCTCTTTTCTGATTTTTATTATGTTGTCATCCCAGCTTGTCATCTCCATGGCAAGACTGGAGTAGTAGCTTAGTTTCTAGGGATTAGGGCTCTGCCCAAGGTTTGTAAATGATGTTAATTTGATGTTAAAACCATTGTTGATTTCATAATTGTTTTAGATCTGATTTCTAGTGTGTTAATCACTCATAAATTTCGGCAACCGTTTATTTACGTGACATAGACGTACTAAGGAGGAACCTAGCGGTGAACTTAGGATTTCTAGGGTGATTCACTCGTAAAGCCCGGCAGCCACTAGTTTGTGAGATGTGAATGATCCAAGGAGGAACCTAGCGGTGAACTTAGGTTATTTGCATAACTGAGACATTATAGGGAGGAACCTAGCGGTGAACCTAGGTGTCGGACCTATAGAAGTCAGACTTGGGACTGAAATCACGAGAGTTAGAAGCCGTCCCTCGAGGAGCAACGAGTTGTCACGAACGCAAAGGGTCCAATGCGGGATCGACTACCACGAGAGTAGGGGTCGGGTCAATTGGGCACGGCTTTTGTAACCCGAGAGGGAGCTTAAGCTATCAGAGGATAAACTCGCCTTCAAGGCAATTTCGGTAATCAACAAAGGTAAATCTGTTAGCAACATAAACAGCCTCAAAGGTAACCCAAACCCCTAGGAATCCGTTTTAGATAAAAACCCCATAAACAATTGTTTTCTGTTTTAATTGTTCTCTGCTCATCTATCTTTCAATTCAAAAACCAATTTCAAAACCCTCTCAAAAAAGTCCAGAACTTAATCGATTAGAATTTAATTGCGATTCGAGAACACAGTCTCTGTGGGATCGATATCTTTTATTACTTGGCGACGATCCGGTACACTTGCCGGAATCGCACGTGCATTCGCACGCTATCAAGTTTTTGGCGCCGTTGCCGGGGACTGTGCCTTTTCGAATCTCAATTCAAATTTTGAATTGATTTTTCTGGACCTTTTCTTTTTATTTGATTTTTATTTCTGAAATTTAAAAAATAAAAAAAAAATCAAAAATTTCTTTTCCTTCTATTGTATCCATCTCTCTGTGTGTTATATGCAAAGATCTCTAAGTCTTGGGAGCCTTAGTGAGATTGATCCGGAGATCGAGAGGACCTTCCACCGACGTAGAAGACTACAAAGAGAGGAAGAAAGGTTGAGTCCCTTTCCATTCATGGCGAATCAACCGGATACAAAGCCTTTGAAGGACTACGCAGCCCCAAATGCGAGAGGCTAGCGGTGAACTTAGGTTATTTGCATGACTTAGACATTCTAGGGAGGAACCTAGCGGTGAACCTAGGTGTCGGATCTATAGAGTCAGACTTGGGACTGAAATCACGAGAGTTAGAAGCCGTCCCTCGAGGATCAACGAGTTGTCACGAAACGCAAAGGGTTCAATATGGGATCGACTACCACGAGAGTAGGGGTCGGGTCAATTGGGCACGGCTTTTGTAACCCGAGAGGGAGCTTAAGCTATCAGAGGATAAACTCGCCTTCAAGGCAATTTCGCTAATTAACAAGGGTAATCAACTTCATAACATAAACGATCTTGTGGTAACCTAAATCCCTAGGAACCCATTTAGATCTGAAAAATCAAAAAGATTTGTTTTTGTTTTGTTTGATTCTCATTTTATCTCTTAAATTCAAATTCAAAAACCATTTAAAAAATATAAAAATCTTTTTAAACAGTCCAGATCTAATCGATTTGATAATTAGTTGCGATTCGAGAACACAGTCTCTGTGGGATCGATATCTTTTATTACTTGGCGGCGATCCGGTACACTTGCCGGAATCGCACGTGCATGCATTCGCACGCTATCAAGTTTTTGGCGCCGTTCTCAGGGATCTGTGCCTTTTCGAATCTCAATTCAAATTTTGAATTGATTTTTCTGGACCTTTTCTTTTTTATTTGATTTTTATTCTGAAATTTAAAAAAAAAATCAAAAATTTCTTTTCCTTCTATTGTATCCATCTCTCTGTGTGTTATATGCAAAGATCTCTAAGTCTTGGGAGCCTTAGTGAGATTGATCCCGGAGATCGAGAGGACCTTCCACCAGACGTAGAAGACTACAAAGAGAGGAAGAAAGGTTGAGTCCCTTTCCATTCATGGCGAATCAACCGGATACAAAGCCTTTGAAGGACTACGTGAGCCCCAAATGCGAGAGGCTTATGAACTGGGATTTCAAGTCGAGAGATTGAGGCGGAAATCTTTACCATACCTCCCATGCTAATCATAATTATTAGTCAACTTCAATTCGGAGGATTGCCTTCGGAGGACCCGACCGATCACATAGAGACATTCTTAGAGTTCACCAGCCGCAATCGGGATTAATGGAGCCTCGATCGATGTTGTGCGTTTGAGATTGTTCCCCTCATCTCTCACTTTGGAAAGGCAAAGGCCTGGCTAAAGCAAATTCCCGCTAACACCTTGACTACTTGGGACCAAGCTGGAGCAGGCGTTCTTGGAGAAATTCTTCCCTCCATCCAAGACGGCCTACATAAGAACCCAGATCACCGGCTTCTTCCGAAAAGACGGAGAATCATTATCGGAAGCTTGGGATCGTTACAAGGGACTGCTGGAGTCGTGCCCACATCACGGACTCGAGAGGTGGTTAATAGTGCACACCTTCTATAACGGATTAGACTACTCTTGAAGGTGTCACTAGATTCTGCAGCCCGGTGGAGCGTTTATGAATAGGCCTCTTCTTGAGGCATTCAACATCATCGAGAATGTCGCCACCAACTACCACCAATGGGGATCCGAAAGAGGTAATAACCCGAACAAGATTTGGGGGGTAAGTTTGAGGTAAATAGCACAGATCTTATTATGTCAAAGATAGACTCACTTAATAAACGTTTTGATCGGTGGAAAGAGCTAATGTGAGTGCATTAGGTGCTACTAACCTTGTTTGTGAGATTTGTGGTATGCGGGGACATGACATGATGGGATGCCCACATGGATCCCGGCGCCGGGTGAACAAGTGAACTCTTGTAACAACTACTATGATACTGAACCCGAAGCTGCCCAACTATGCTCCCCCAAATCCCTACAACGAAAGTATGAACTTCCATTACGTCTCCTACGGCAACTACTGCATCACTCTCAACCATGAGTTCCATGTAGTTCAAGGTAATAAGAGAACCACACAGGGGTACCATCAGGTACAAAGATCTAAACTCGAGACTTTATTTGAAAGTTTTGTCGAAACTCGAGACAAAACAGAATGAGGAGTTTAGACAACAAGGAAAGGCAGTGAGTGAGGCAATAAAGGATCTAGCATCAAAGTTAGACAACTTAGCAACTCAAAACAAGATGCAAGAAAACCAGATTGCCCAACAATCCAGCACGTACTCGAGACCTAAGGGTGCATTCCAGGGGCAACCCGAAGCCAATCCCAATGTGCATTGCAATGTCATACACTTGAGGGATGATAAGCTTGGGGTGGGGGTAGCTGAAATGGACGTGGAACCGGAGGAGGACACGAGCGAAAAAGAAGAGCCAGAGGCCGAAATATGTCCCTCCACCACCGATACCAACCCCCGATACCTTTCCCACGAGAGGTTGGTCGGGGAAAAAGCAAGTAGATGTAGAGACTAAAATGCCTACTAAACTGAAAGACCCAGGTAGTTTCTCCATCGCTTGCTCGATTGAACAAGTGCAAATTGACCAAGCCTTATGTGACCTAGGGGCTAGTGCGAGCTTGATGTCCCTCACTATCATGGAAATGTTGGGAAGCAAAGAGTTGAGACCATTCAAATTCCCCTTACAAATTGCGGATGGCTCAACTAGGACTCCTCTAGGCATACTAGAGAATGTTCCTGTAAAGGTAGGGAAAATTCTCATCCCTACCGACTTCCTGGTATTGGACATGAAAGGGAATTCTAAATTCCCCATCATTTTAGGAAGGCCATTCTTGGCAACCGCTGGAGCATTAATAGAGCGTAAGGAATGGCAAACTCTCTCTAAATGTAGAGGAAGGTAGGGTAAATTTTCAGTTGATTAACTCTTGTAACAACCCTCCTTTTGAGAGCCATGTGTGCAGAATTGATGTAACGTCTCCAGCGGTAGAGAAAGAACTTAGCATGGAAGCAACCCCAAAGATATGCATGGTTGGAGATGCACCCAGTGGTGAAGTTGGAATTGCTGTCCATGCAGAAACAATACTTCCGCCGGGAGGAAGGAAGGTTAGGAAGCTCCGAGAAAAGAGCAAAGCGGGCGCGTTCGGCGTATGAGCGAAACGGCTATTTGAAGGAGCTCCATGGAAAAGAAGTGTTCCTGCACTTCTACGCCCAGCCGACCCCGGTTGACTTGAGGAAGTATGGTCAAGCTTAAGACCATAAATAAGCGCTTCTTGGGAGGCAACCCAAGTTGTCTTTCCCTTTTTCCTTTTGTTTTTGATTTAACCTCTTGAATAATTTGAGAAGATCAAGAGGCAAAAATATCATTAATAAGTTTGTCTAGTGTTTTCAGGTTGAGAAAGAGAAGAAGAGCATAAAAAAATAAAGTCAGAGGCCATCACGCCCTGGCCGTGACAGTGGTCACGGCCGTGATGAACTAAACAAGAGCACAGAGAGCATCACGGCCTAGCCGTGACAACCATCACGGGCGTGATGAGTAGGATGCCAAGATCAGAGAGCATCACGGCCTAGCTGTGATGTAGATCACGGCCGTGACAGGGCAACTCCTGAGGATCAGAAACGATCACGGCCTGCCCGTGATAAGCCTCACGGCCGTGATACAATTTCTACCCAAGTTTTGACTGGAATGTGAAGCCAACACCCGCTACCGACTCGGTAAGTTGTTCCATTTCTCTCCTCTCTCCGACTTGATTATTTACATTGGAGACAATGTAAGTAATCAAGCTTGGGGTGGGGGTATTTATTTTTGCATTTGCATTGTTGCATTCATGTTGCATTCACATAGGCTTAGATTGGTATGATCACATTCTCTAGATTTCCCCTCACTTAGAACATGCATCCGATTGTAAAAACTTGGAGCCAAATGAATTGAGATAGTGAATTTTGAACCCAATTTTTCATTATTCTTGTGATATGGCTAAAAATAAAAATTCTTGAGATAATCATTTGATAGTTGATAATTAGCATGTGGTTCCTTAAACTTGTGTACCTCACTGATTTTTGAACTACTAAATGTAAGATTTTGAGCCAAAAGGGGTATTCACTAAATCTACCCCATTTCTTGTGCTAGAGTGTTGTAATTCCTCTTGGACTGTATTTTCTAGAACTTGACTTGAAACCATTTCAAAACTTAAAAATTTCTGAAAACATTTTTGGAAATGATTGAGGCACTAGGTATTTTCCGGCCTCCCGAGCTTTGAATGATAAATGCTACCCCTTAGTTGCCCAATTTTGAGCCTAAAGAAAAAATACTTTTCTTGGTACCTTGAATTAATTTGATAAATAGTGCTTGGTATGGCACCTTTTAAAGTATTACAAAAAGGGCAAAATGGTAGTTGGAAAAAGTATGGGATGAAAAAGCTAGAAAGTAATTTCTCTTGAGCTATAAATCTCCCCTTCTCCAAACAAATAAAAATGAAATAAACAAAGAAAAAAAAAAATGGAGAAGGGGATGACAAAGAAAGTGAGAAATGAAAAGAAAAAGAAAAAAAATTAAATGAAGGAAGAAAGGTGGAAAAGTAAACCAAAGCCCAAAAAGGGGTATTTTAGAAGGTGTCATGCTTTGTAATGTTTGATAATCTGTCTAGCCTTCTTGAAATTCCCTTTCCTTGATTTTCCCACCTTACAATAAATCCCATGGCCACATTACAACCAAAGGAAAAGACCTCTTGATTCTTAAGTGTTTTCATTAATAAAGTGGAGATTTGGTTAATGGTCAAGCCTATGGTAAAATACTTTCCTTGAGGAAATGGAGTGAATTGTCATAAACCCTAAAACACTTGAGTGAGGTGAGATGAGTGCCCAAATCAGTGAGGACATGAACTTGAAAAAAAAAAAAAAAAACCTAAGCTTCTAATTGGACTAGAAATTGATTATCTCTTGAGTGCTTATTAAAAATGCCTATTACTTGGATTAGCTTCTAGGGTTCTTAGTTCACTATCCATGCTTTGAATGATTTATATCTTATGGCCTGAGTAATTGCTTGAGGACAAGCAAAGTTTTAAGCTTGGGGTGATTTGATGAGTGTGATTCCACCTCATCTTTGTCCATCATTTTGCATGCATTTTCATGTAGTTTAGGCATATTTTTATTAGATTTTAGGTTAATTTTCCTTTGGAACGGGTAAGGCGGTTTTCGTGTGTTGTTTTGCAGATATCAAGGGTAAATTGCTCAAGATCAACCATGATGAAGTTTGGATGAAGATGGAGCTTTAAAACTGAAGAAAATGAGCCAAACAGAGCCCATCACGGCCTAGCCGGATGCCCATCACGGCCAGGATCGAGCAAAACTGAAAAAGAACAAAGGCTGAAGTCAGAGTCGGTCACGGCCTAGCCGTGATAGCCATCACGGCCGTGACCCAACACCACCACAAGTCAGAAGCGGTCAGGGCCAGGCCATGATGGCCAACACGGCCGTGATGGCCGTCACGGCCTGGCCGTGATGAGCATCACGGCCATGACAGACCAACCAGTGAAGAATTTTCAAGGCAGAATCCGTCACGGTCAGGCCGTGATAGCCATCACGGCCGTGACGCGTATTACTTGGCTCAAAAGTAACAGAATTGGATCTAATTTGAGTTGGATTAGGACTCTAACTGCCCAATTCTATAAATAAGGGACCAGGCAGAGGCAGAAAACATCAGACCTTTGGGGCTACTACTCTAGGCATAGATTTAGGATCTCTTTCTTCTTCTCCTTCTTTTCTTAGTTATTTTCGTGTTATTTGTAATCATGCCTGTCATCTCCATGGCAAGGCGTGAGTAGTAGCATAGTTTCTAGGGATTAGGGCTCTGCCCAAGTTTGTTTATGATGTAAATTTGATGTAAACTCTTTGTTAATTACGATTTACTTTAGATCTGATTTCTAGTGTTTAATCAATCGTAAAATCAGCGACCGCTTATTTGCGTGACGTAGGCGTTCTAAGGAGGAACCTAGCGGTGAACTTAGGATTTCTAGTGTGTTTCACACGTAAAGTTTGACGACGCTTATCAGCGAGACGTAGATATTCTAAGGAGGAACCTAGCGGTGAACTTAGGTTATTTGCATGACTTAGACATTCTAGGGAGGAACCTAGCGGTGAACCTAGGTGTCGGATCTATAGAGTCAGACTTGGGACTGAAATCACGAGAGTTAGAAGCCGTCCCTCGAGGATCAACGAGTTGTCACGAAACGCAAAGGGTTCAATATGGGATCGACTACCACGAGAGTAGGGGTCGGGTCAATTGGGCACGGCTTTTGTAACCCGAGAGGGAGCTTAAGCTATCAGAGGATAAACTCGCCTTCAAGGCAATTTCGCTAATTAACAAGGGTAATCAACTTCATAACGTAAACGATCTTGTGGTAACCTAAATCCCTAGGAACCCATTTAGATCTGAAAAATCAAAAAGATTTGTTTTCTGTTTTGTTTGATTCTGTTTTATCTCTTAAATTCAAATTCAAAAACCATTTCAAAAATATAAACAGTCCAGATCTAATCGATTTGATAATTAGTTGCGATTCGAGAACACAGTCTCTGTGGGATCGATATCTTTTATTACTTGGCGACGATCCGGTACACTTGCCGGAATCGCACGTGCATTCGCACGCTATCATTACTAGGCGTCATAAGTTGCTAAAAAATTAAATTGAGCATTAAGAGCATTAGGTTCCAAGGCGCATTGGGAGTTGGCAGTCATATATTATAAACGTGTAAAGAAAAGCCTAGAAGGATTAGGAAGAAATAGACCTTTAAGTCTAGGTATAAACTTAGTGCTCATAAAGAGGATTATAGGTTACAATGTGCATGGGTAAGTAGCACAGCAGTAATGGGTAATTTAGTAGCAGAGTAGTCAAAGGAATGAATGCTAGCATTTGCAGAAACTTGTACATTTTTAACGTCAGTTGTTGAATAAAGCGGCGTTAAAAGAAACAATGACGTTAAAAGTGTGATTTTTACTTGATTAAATAAGCAAGTGGCGTAAATAATCCTATATCCCTATCCGAAATGCCCTGTTGTCACTCTTAACACAGTGCATTAACGTCAGTTGTTGAATAAAACTGAAGTTAAAAGTGTTTTTAAAATAAAAAATATTTATTTTTAACGTCATTGTTTATACAATTGATGTTAAAAGTGTGATTTTTACTTGATTAAATAAATAGCTGACGTAAATAATCTTATATCCCTAGCTATCTGAAATGCCCTGTTGTCACTCAATTAACACAGGTCTCAGAGCCATTTTGTGAAGGAATAGAAATATAGAGGAAAAGAAGAGGCGATGTACATGATCGATACGAGAAGAATGTTACTTTACACAACACTTTTAACGTCAGTTGTATTCAACAACGGACGTTAAAAGTATTTTTTTTTAAAAATATTAATATTTAACGTCAGTTTGTTAATAAAGCGGCGTTAAAAAAAAATTATGTAACGTCGATTGTTTAATACAACCGGCGTTAAATGTTGTTTTATATAACGTTTACACCCGCGCGCCGTCTGCACGTCGCTCGGTACGGACGGCTCTGTTCTCTTTTCATCACGCTCACCCCTAAATCACTCTCAACCCTCACTCTCACTCTCACCCAGACGAGAACCCTAATCGCGAGCTCATCTCCACCACAACCACCGCGAGGGCTTCTTCGCCACCACCGTGAGGTACACTATTAACCCTAACTCTGTCTTTCCATTCATTCTTTGCAATAACTTGACGTACATCTCTCTTTCCCCTTCCCGCACACTAACTCTCCTCGTCCCTCTGCTCTCAGTAACCACATCGAACGTTGGCCACCACCTGGAGCTCCCTCCCCACCACCACGCGAGCACCTATTTATTTGGTGAGTATTTAGGGCACATTTTTGTATTTTTGGTTTTGAGTGTATGTTGAAACTGTAGTCTCGTGTAGTTGAAACTTGAAACCGTGAGTTTGAGTTGTTTGGAATGTACGTCTCTGTTTTTGGTTTTGAGTGCATGTTGCTCTGCTGGTTGATCTGTCACGGCCGTGATGCTAATCACGGCTAGGCGTGATCGATTTGCCTGTGATGGCATGGTGCATTCGAGTTGCACGTTACGGCCGTGATGGACATCCTTTGCCAGGCCGTGACCGATGCTTGGCAATTAATCTTTAAAAACTATAGTTTTCAATCTCCCGTATTGTCCTTATATTGGATATATATATATGTTTTGTATATCTACAGGACCTATCTAGTTATGGATCGTAGTTGGATGGTTTGTAAGCGTACTAGTGCTGAGTATTTGAAGGGGGTGGGAGAATTTATAGAATTTGCTCAAAGGAATGTTCCTAATAGTAATGGAATGTTCTGTTGTCCTTGTGTCAAGTGTTTGAATACGAGGAAATGTACGGTGAAGGATATACGTACTCATTTGATTTGTGAAGGGATTTGCTTGAGTTATACAAGATGGATATGGCATGGTGATATGGTGTTGAGTAGTAATACGGCGAGTGTCTCCCAAAGTGAGGACATTGACGTAGATATGGAGGATGATCGAGTAGAGGACATGATCCGTGATATTGGACAAGAATCTTTTCATCGAGCGCATGTGTATGATAGGTTGTGCGGTGATGCGGATAAGCCTTTATATCCAGGGTGTACTACTCATACACGGTTGTCGGCGGTGCTAAAATTGGTTAGTGTGAAGGCGAGAAATGGTTGGAGCGATAAAAGCTTCACGGAATTGCTTGAAGTGTTGAAAGACTTGCTTAGGAGGACAACACATTGCCTGGACCGTAACTATGAGGCCAAGAAGGTATTGTGTCCTATGGGTATGGAGTATAAGAAGATACACGCATGCCCCAATGATTGCATATTGTACACGGTGTTCATGAAGACAAACACGATTGCCCCAAATGTGGGTTATCACGATACAAAGTGAAGGGTGGTGATGATGATGATGATGTGAGAAAAAAGGGTCCTCCTGCGAAGGTGTTGTGGTATCTTCCAATAATTCCAAGGTTCAAGCGATTGTTTGCCAATGCGAAAGATGCAAAGAATCTTAGATGGCATAATGATGAGAGGAAACGTGATGGAAAGGTTCGTCATCCTGCTGATTCTATTCAATGGAAGAATATCGATACTATGTTTCCGGATTTCACCGATGAGCCAAGAAACCTAAGGCTTGGACTTGCTACGGATGGAATGAATCCTTATGGTAACATGAGTAGTATTCATAGTTCATGACCTGTTCTGTTGGTGATTTACAACATGCCCCCTTGGTTGTGCATGAAGCGCAAATACATGATGTTGTCTATGATGATTTCGGGCCCAAAGCAACCGGGAAATGACTTAGATGTTTATCTAGGTCCCTTGATTGAAGACTTGAAAACATTGTGGGTGGATGGTGTTGATGTAGTTGATGGGTATTCTCATGAGACTTTCAAGCTTCGTGCCATGTTATTTTGCACCATCAACGACTTTCCAGCATACGGTAACTTGTCCAAGATGCAGTGTCAAGGGGCATAAAGCATGCCCTATATGTGAAGAAGGCACATGCTACACTCAGTTGCATCATGGAAAGAAGACGGTTTACCTTGGGCATCGGAGATTTCTTAGACGTGATCACCCATATCGTAAGATGAAAAAAGCTATTAATGGATGCCAAGAGACAGAAGAAGCGTAAAGCGGCCTTAATTGGAGAGCAGGTTTATCGAGAGGGTAAAGGACATCGATGTTATATTCGGCAAGTCCAAAAAGAAAGGTAAAGCTGTTGAGAAAAACATATAGAAGAAGAGGTCGATATTCTTTGATCTTCCATTATGGCGCAAGCTTGATGTCGAGACTTTGCATTGATGTGATGCATGTGGAGAAAAATGTGTGTGATAGTGTGATCGGGACGCTTCTCAACATTCAGGGAAAGACAAAGGATGGTGTGAATGCTCGTCTCGACCTCGTTGCTATGGGTATACGAGAGCAGTTAGCTCCAGTTGTTAAGGATGGTAAACGGACTTATTTGCCGCCAGCATGTCATACTTTGTCAAAAAAAGAGAGACAGTTTCTGCGGGTGTCTTCAGGGCATCAAAGTTCCACATGGTTACTCTTCAAATATGAAGAGGCTTGTCTCTAGTGATCTTAAATTGGTTGGCTTGAAGTCTCATGATTGTCACATCTTAATGCAACAACTTCTGCCTGTTGCTATTCGTGGTATTGCTACAAAAAATGTGAGACATGCCATTACTCGGTTGTGCTCATTCTTCAATTCTATATGTAGCAAAGTCGTTGACCCCCGTATGTTGGATGACTTGGAAGTTGAGGCTGCTAAAATCTTGTGCCAATTGGAGATGTATTTTCCTCCTTCCTTTTTCGACATAATGGTTCACTTAATTGTTCATTTGGTGAGGGAGATTAGATTATGTGGGCCGGTTTTTCTGAGATGGATGTACCCAGTTGAGCGCTACATGAAGATCTTGAATGGGTACGTGAAGAATCCTCATCGTCCGGAAGCATCTATTGTTCAAAGGTATGTTGCAGAAGAAGCTATTGAGTTTTGTTCGGACTACCTTCATAACACGGATCCTATAGGGGTTCCCAAGCCTCGGCATGATGAGATCAGATGTCAAGGTAAGGGTGCACATGGATTAAGAATTAATAGGAAGGATCGGGAGGAAGTGCTTCAAGCACATTTGTATGTATCGAACAACATCGAATGTGTTCAGCCTTTCTTATTTGAACATAAAAGAAAAGTCAATCAAGAAAACCCTCGAATGAGCGAAAGGTGGTTGTTGAACAAGCATAACAAGACTTTCTTACCATGGTTCAAGGAAGAAATGCTTAAGGATGGTAGTACTACTTCTGATGACGTAAAATGGCTAGCACGTGGGCCTAACTTCAACGTCATAGGTTGGAGCGGATACAACATAAATAACTTTTCCTTTTATACAAAGGAACAAGATAACAAGAGTACCATGCAAAATAGTGGGGTTATGATCGTGGCCGAAGCAATGCACTTCTCTAGTGCAAAGGACACAAAACCCGTTACAGCACCGAGACCTTACTTTGGATATATTGAAGATATTTGGGTGCTCGATTACACTAAGCTTACGGTGCCGATATTTAAATGTAAGTGGGTTGATAGTAACGGTGGTGTACAAACCGACGAATTGGGGTTCACATTGGTAGACCTCAACAAGTTAGGTCATATAAATGAGCCTTTCATAATGGCTTCCCAAGCAAAACAAGTGTTCTACATCACTGATCCTTCTAACAAAAGGTTGTCCGTGGTTCTCCAAGGAAAAAACATGTATAATGATAGTGATGAAAATGAAGATTCAAATCTTGATATTCTTGAGACTCCTTCTTTTTCCACAAACATACCTACTATAATCGAGGAGACACAGGTGGACGATGTACATGCCACTCGTGATGATCATCACGAAGGGATATTGATATAGGTAGTTTAAACTTAGTATACATTTATAACCTATGTTAATAAATATATATTGTTTTGAACAGGCATACATATGGATCATTGTTCCATTTTTCCTTTGCAATTCTATAATGTGTATGATATTACGTATTCTTGGGATATTTCTTGAATGCGGGGATGGCTTAGGGGAGTGATATTTTAAAACTGAATTTTAAAAAAAAATACTATTAACGTCGGTTGTATCATACAAGCGGCGTTAAAAGTATTTTATAAAAATATACAGTACACTATTAACGTCAGTTGTTTATTACAACTGACGTTAAAATTAAGACCTTTAACGTCAGTTCTTTATAACAATTGACGTTAGTTTTAACAAAATTAACGTCGGTTATGTTAAAGAACTGACGTTAATTTTGACAAAATTAACGTCAGTTGTGTTAAAGAACCGACGTTAATAGTATTATATTTAACGTCAGTTCTCAACTGACGTTAAAAGTTTAACTTTTAACGTCAGCTGTATTTACGTCAGTCAGTATTCTGACGTAAAAAATCAATTTTAACTGACGTAAAAAGCATTTATTGCTGCGGGAGACAAAAGAAGAGCTATGGTGGAAGTCCGTGGAGCAGCGGCGGTCCGGGCTGGGTGCGTCTGAATGGCGCCGACGGAGCGAAGCTTGACGGCGCGGTGGTAGATGCGGTGGTAGATGCGGTGGTCGTGCGGAGGAGCGGCGGAGAAGGCGTGGAGGAACGCGGTCGTCTCTCTTGTGCTGGCGAGCGGCGCGCGGTCTCTGTTCGTCTCTTCCCTCTTCTTGTTGCAGATGGGTTGATGGTGAAGGAGGAAGAAGGGTTGAAGGAGGAAGAAGGGTTGAAGGAGGAAGGAGGGTTGAAGCGGTAACGGCGGATCTGGGTTGTCCGGTTGAGGGAGGACCAGCGTCGGTCCGAGGCGGAGGCATGTGGCGACGTGGCGCGGTGCGGTGCGACTGGACTGGAACCGGGTTGCGCGGCTGGTGTAGGAGGAGGGAGAAGGAGACGGACTGAGTTGTGGGTTTCTTGCTCTTTGTTGATGAAGGAGGGATTGGGATGAGTAAAGGAAAAATGAGTATTTTGAGGTATGTAGAAGAATGAGGTGTTGGGGTGGTTTTTTTTTATGGTGTTGCTGAAGGTAACAGAGGCAAGATTGTTAGTAAGGAAGAAGATGAAAAATAGAGAGAGAAAGAGGTGATACATCTAAAAAGGAAGAAAAAAAAAATGGTGTGTGGTCTTGTTGCTGGTGGCAGAAAATGGCAAGATGAGTGGAAAAGATGTGATGAAAGAGTGGTGTGTTGATAGTTTGTTTTCTGTTGTTTTTTTTTTGTGTCCCCTGTATGCTCCCCCTCTTTCAGATTTTTCTCTGTGTGCTCCCCCCTGTTTGTGCGCCTGAAGCCCTCTTGTAGTGGGTTGGTCCCCCTTTTGCTGTGTTTGTTGATTGATATTTGTAGAGAAAATTTCTAGTCTCTGCTTTCCCCTTGGGACCATGTAAATTGGATTGTTGAAGAGGGTAAAATCTCCTTCTATCCCTCTCAACTTCCATTTTTATGTTCTTTCCTCTGATCAAGGTAAAAAACCCTTCCCAAGTTCTGAACATTACCCATAAATGGGAGGCTAGCTGCTTGAGGCCTTGAGCCTTGTGAGAGCTATGGTGGAGATGGGGAAAACACAGTGGACCAAACATTTAACTTCTAGAAAAACATTTCTTTTTGTTTTTTTTTGTGTTTTTTTTATTTAAATATCTTTTCACTTGGGCTTGGACTCAAAACAACTTGTAACAAAAACAAATTGGGCCAATAACATAACCAATTTTTTAGAGAATTTTTATGCATTTTCTTTTTTTTTATTTTCAAAATAATAATTAAAAGGAAAATACCCGGACAAAATTAGGTGTTCACAGCTGCCCCTCTTTACTTGTTTCTTATTCGATAGTAGATGTAACCATACTTAACCTATTATCGTTATAAGAAATGAGTAAAGACATGAACTCCAGTTTTGTTCGGGGTACATTGACAAACAGAAAAGACCTGTGACTACAAAATGATTTTCTATAAAGGACCAGTGGATTGGATTGCCCATTGGGTTTACACATAAAATCTTGCAGGGTGGATCGTCTGCCGAGCTTAAACAGAAAGATAAAAGAGCTTACGGGGTGGATTCCCCTTCAGAAGCTCAAACAGAGAGATAAATGAGCTTACAGGGTGGATTGCCCGTCAGACTCGAACAGAAAGATAAATGAGCTCACGGGGTGGATTGCCCGTCAGAAACTCAAACGGATAAATAAAAGAGCTTACGGGGTGGATTGTCCGTCAGAAGCTTAAACAGAAAGATAAAAGAGCTTACGGGGTGGATTGACCTTCAGAAGCTCGAACAGAGAGATAAATGAGCTTACGGGGTGGATTGCCCGTCAGACTCGAACAGAAAGATAAAAGAGCTTACGGGTTGGATTGCCCGTCAGACTCGAACAGAAAGATAAATGAGCTCACGAGGTGGATTACCCGTCAAACTCAAACGGTTAGATATAAGAGCTTACGGGGTGGATTGCCCGTCCGAAGCTCGAACTGAAAGATAAAAGAGCTTACGGGGCGGATTTCCCGTCAGAAGCTCGAACATAAAGATAAAAGAGCTTACGGGTTGGATTGCCCGTCAGACTCGAACTGAAAGATAAATGAGCTCACGGGGTGGATTGCCCGTCTGAAGCTCGAACTGAAAGACAAATGAGCCTACGGGGTGGATTGCCTGTCTGAAACTCGAACTGAAAGATAAGAGAGCTTAAGGGGTGGATTGCCCGTCAGAAGCTCGAACTGAAAGATAAAAGAGCCTACGGGGTGGATTGTCCGTCAGAAGCTCGAACTGAAAGATAAAAGAGCCTACGGGGTGGATTGCCCGTCAGAAGTTCAAACTGAAAGATAAAAGAGCTTACGGGGTGGATTACCCGTCAAAAGCTTGAACTGAAAGATAAATGAGCCTACGGGGTGGATTGTACGTCAGAAGCTCGAACTGAAAGATAAAAAGCTTGTGTGGTCCTATGCCTATAGGAGCCAATAAAGGTATAGCTTATGAGCCCTCTGCCCGTTAAAGCTAAACAAAAACGAAGCTTACGAGACCCTATGCCTGCTAAAGCTAATAAAGACATGAATTTTGGGGCCCTATGCCTGCTAAATCCAAACTACAACAAAACAAAGCTTAAAAGGCCCTGATGCCTGCTAAAGCTAACAAGACATGACTTTTGGGGCCCTGTGCCCGGTAAAGCCAAACTACAACAAAACAAAACTTAAGAGGCCCTTTGCCTGCTAAAGCTGACAAGGCATGACTTTTGGGGCCCTGTGCCCACTAAAGCCAAACTACAACAAAACAAAACTTAAGAGGCCCTATGCCTGCTAAAGCTGACAAGACATGACTTTTGGGACCCTGTGCCCACTAAAGCCAAACTACAACAAAACAAAACTTAATAGGCCTTATGCCTGCTAAAGCTGACAAGACATGACTTTTGGGGCCCTGTGCCCACTAATGCCAAACTACAACAAAACAAAACTTAAGACGCCATATGCCTGCTAAAGCTAATAAGACATGACTTTTAGGGCCTTGTGCCAGCGAAAGCCGAACAAATGCACTGCAAAGATGTTGACTTTGTTGATGCATGAAATGATAAGATAATGTATGATATGAGAGATGATTTTTTTATGATTGGTGAAAAATGTGATAATTTTTTTTTAAAAAAAATGATGCATGAGATGCTTTTTATGATCCTGATTATTTTTCATGCATGATGCATGAGATGTTTTTATCATTTATGAAAACTCTGATTTTATTTTATTTTTTTATTTTTATTTTTTTGCAAAAAACTCTTTGATCATTAGCTCCTTAGAGTCCTGATTGCAGTCGAGATTGGGGATGAGCTAGAGGAAGACACCTTGATCTTAATTATCCCTAACTTGCTCACTGATGTTTAGCTTCTTGGCTGAGATATTGTTGACTCGCCGGCAAGTGTACCGGGTCGTCGCAAGTAATAAAAATAAACACGGTAAGTAATTACCGAGGTCGAACTCAGGGATTGGGCTACCAATTCGACTAATCCGCGGGAAATCCGATATGTTCGGTCAAGTTACAGAAGGTGGTTGAGAGAGAGAGAATAATATCTAAAATTCAATTAACAAATCTAATAAAATAATTAACTAAAAATCTGAAATTAAAATATCCAAGGTCACAAATCCACCTACCCAATATGTACACCCAAGTGATGATGAATTCCTCCCTAAGTTCAATTACAATGTCAACCGGGACCCCTAAATTCTCCTAAATCCACTCTCGTGCTCATTAGGACGTATTCGACGATTGGATTAATTACTTACTAGGTCTCACAATCCTAATCTCGAATTTGGTTAATTCTTGTTCCCTATAAGGTTGCACCGATCTCCTACTCACTATCGTGCAATATTCGATCGATGATCCCAATTCAAGTTCTAAACGCGAATCGCTGACTAGGCCTCATCAACGTTAACAAGTCAATCACGCAACACATATGATTAACACAATCAAATCAGAATTGGAAAACATTTATTGAGAAAAAGGGAGAAAGACATACATCATATCGAATCTACACTGCCATGGGTGGCTTCATTGTTCCCTCAGACGAGGGGATTAGTTCCTCATGCTCATAGACAAACACTCGGACATAATCTCCATAAGAAAAAGGGAGACGAATCTCCAAAGAGAAAAGAAATTACCCTAAACGCTATTCTAAACAGTGGAAAACTACTAGGATTCGCGGCCCTCCCAAAGCCCTACAGCCTCCTCTCCATCCCTCTCAATCTGATCTGCAACAGCCTTTAAATAGGATTCCTGATCTGCGCTCGTTCGCGAGGCGAGCAGCCTCTCGCGAGGCGAGAATTAAAATTGGCGCGCTTTCAATTTGAACTCTCGCGAGGCGAAAGTGTGTTCGCGGGGCGAGTCTTCAATTCTAGGCTGTGACCTTCATCACGGCTGGGCCGTGATGGTCTCTGACTTCCAGGGTCTTCAAACTCTCGCGGGGCGAGATGATTCTCGCGTGGCGAGGCTTCAAACCTTAAACTGTCACGGGCGTGGTCTTCATCACGGCTTGGCCGTGATGGTCTCTGTCTTGCAGGTCTTCATGATTCGCGAGGCGAGCAGAGTCTCGCGTGGCGAGACAGAATTGATGACCTTGCTGTTTTATCTGTTCTTCAGGCTCGCAAGGCGAGAATCTACTCGCGAGGCGAGTATCTCCAGAAGTGCTTTTTCCACTGCTTCTTGATTTTCCTTGACTCCCGGAGCTTCACTTATTGACCTGAAACAACAAAAGCAAACAAAAAGCGTAATTCTATTCAAAATAAGCTAAAAACTACACAAAAGATGCAAAACGAGTCAAAGTCCAACTTAGGAACAAAACAAGGCAAATTTGGGCAAAAACGAGAGTGAACTCGAATAAATTGGCACATAAACCCTAGTTCATCTAGTCATAAAACTAGATAAGCCAGAGGCTTATCAGATATGCTACTTCGTAATGATTACCCAATGGATGAAATTATCTGATCAACCTTCAAGGATGTGACTTGCCCCAGTCGTCATGTATTGGGAGCCTTTCATGACTTGTCCTCTTAAACTACCCAATTTGTTATTTTGAGGAGACTTCATGTGATTTATTCGTATTTGACCCTAATTTTTGCGTAGGTTGCTTTTTGCGAGTTTTCAACCTACCGGGCTGCTCTAACTTTTGCCTAGACTGCCTTTTCAGGTTTTCAGTCTAGCGAGCCATTTTTCTCACTTTTTTCTTTCTATTTTTTTTTTTATTTCGATTTTTTTTCGAGATGTGGACAATTTTTACCACCCTTATCCATGAGGATCAAAGCTTCTTGCTTGATTGTCGGCTGAGATACCACTTTCCCCTTGTATCAAGAATTCTTCCGGCCAGAGTTAGTCATCAAAGAATTACCATAAATGGTTAAATTGTATCATTGAACTCATGTTTACCTTACCTGAAGCATCATGTAACAAGCATGCATGGATTCAAAAGTATGATAGGAAATGACATTATTGCCTGAACAGCCTCTCGATTGGTATTAGAAGTTTGACAACTCAAATAGTATTCAAAAGAACAGAAATGAAGCAAGAGGCACAAAAGGTGATATGAAGATCAGAAGGGCATTGCCCCAGTTTGGATTGATTTGATCATGGCGATTGTCTCGATATTCATAAGAACAAAATTGCCCCAGAGTAGTTTCCTTGAGGATGAAGTGCCCCAATGTAGGGTTCCCAGAATGAAACTGCCCCAATGTAGGGCACTTGATATGGAAAACTTGAGAATGATGTTGCCCCAGTGTAGGGCATCCAATAATGGATATGCTCTAGAACAAGGCCCTTGAAAGCAAAGTTTTGCCCCATGTAGATCTTGCCCAAGCTTTTGTCTAGACACCTATGAGGGTTTTCAGTCTAACAGGCTTTCTTTTTTCTTTATTCATTCTTTTTTTGGATTTTTTTTAAAAAGAGGAGAAATCAATTAAAAACTAGAAGAGCACAAACTTTTTGTCTCAAAATGAAGTTGATGAAAAAGTAGCAATCATTCATTGATCAGAGAGCACTTTTTGAGGCTTGTAACGTGGCTAATGGTTGGGGGTCATGAAAAAAGGATATAAGGCTCAAACAAATGTTTTAAGGTTGAATAGGATCAAAGATCCATGTTCTTTTTTTCGGATTTTTGAGAACATTTACTTTCTTCTAACTTTCCCATTTTTTTTTCCTGTTTTACATGGAGTTTTTTTTTATCCTCTTTCTTTCTCTTCTTTTTATTCTTCTTCTTGTTTTTTTTTTAATTCTTTTTTTTTTCAATGTTATGCTTCATGATCACCATTTCCTTCTTGCTTGCCCCTTGTTTAGTGGTAATCCTTGTCCAAGGTTCTTTGAAGAAATTTTTCAGGCTTAAAAGGGGTAACAAGGGATAATGATGATATTTTGCTAAGGGTAGAGAAAAAATGGCCAATCTTCATTTCAAATCATGATTGTTTATTTTTTTTAAACTTTATTTTAGAGACAAAGAGATGGTGCTCACCAAGTGTTTATTTATTTGCTCCTCTTTTATTTGCATTATTTTCTTTCTTTCTTTCCTTTTTTTTTTGAAAAGGTATTGGCACGTGTGGTCTTTATTGATGTCCACTAAGAACTTTCAAGAAAGTGGGCCTTATTAACCCAACCAAAAAGGTACTTGGGGAAGAGAAAAAAAAAAGGGAAAATGAGATATGAGTATGACGAGAGAAACATTATGGTGGGGATGGAGATGTAAAGAAAGGATGAGACAAGGTACGCATGCAAATCCATTACATTAATGCTTCAAGAAAGTGAACATGGTTCAATTATCTCATGATAGAATACAACATAACCATCGTGTCATGGTAAATCCCTGATAAACAAATCTAGCCTTGGTTGCTTAGAAATTCTCAAGATGGGGATCACAAAGTATTGACTCTTTTCAATCACTAGGATTGAATCTCTGATGATGTTAGCATAGCCTTCATCTGGAACTCTCCATAGTTGATTGGAACTTTCCTTATCATGATTTCTTTCTTCCTCGGTCAGGGCCTTATTATCCCGAATTTGCATGATTTTCCAAAGATCACTCCATAAGAGCGTGAATATGTGCTACCTGACTCCAGTAGGACTATATAAAATCCTTCACATTGACATCCAAACATCCATGATTAGGCAAAAGGTCGTGCCTACATTTTTCGGCCACTTGAGCAAATATTGTCTCCAGTTTCACTCATGATCCAAGGTTTAGTTGACATTCTTTTTTATTGAAAGTGCAGTGGTTTACTTTTCTCCAGTAAAGGAGCATAATGCATGAAATGCATGGAATGAATTATTTTTAATAAATGTTCAACTTAAAAAGAAATGAGTATATGAGATGCATAAAAAAAGAATTTTTTTTGAGCCAAGTACTAATGCGTGAGATGCATGAAATGAATTCTTTATGTTATTATTATTTTTTTAACTAGAGAATTGTATGAAAAAAGAGTTTTTTTTATAACAATGGCAATGCATGCGTTTTTTTTTAATGTACGAGATGAATTGTTTGTTTTTATATTGTCCCAAAGAGGTATGAAATGCATGTAATGGTTTATTCTTTATCAAATTTTCTTGAGAGATGTATGAAAAAAATGAGATGAATGAATTTTTATTTTTTATTTCTTTTTTTTATCCAAGAGGTTAATGAAATTGATGTATAAGATACATGAAGAAGATTGAGTCTTTATTTTTTTTATTTTTTCACCATATGCATGATATGATTTATTTCTTTTAATTTTTTCTTCGTGTGGTTGGCATAGAAAGTAATTGATGCATGCAATGCATGAAAAATGATTTTGTTTTTATTTCTTCATATTTACTCAAACAATTAATGCATGAGATGCATGGATCATCTTTTTTTTATTCTTCTACAAAAAATATGAATGAGTTACAAAAAAAATGGATGAGATATATATATATTTATATATATATTTACACAAGCCCACTTTTTCTTATTTATAGAAATGCATGAGTTACAAAATATGAAGAATTTTTTTGTTTCTGTAAAAAAACAAAAGGACTCGTATAAATCAATTTTTCTTTTAGAAAAAATAAAAATGTTGACTTTTTTTTGACAAAAAATAAAATAAAAGACATGAAGATAGGTAAAGAAAAAAAAATGCTCCCTTTGTGTCCTAAGATTTAGGGTTGACACACCTAAAGTCCCGACTTTAACAGGCTGGCCCCTAAGTTTGTTTTATCAGTGAAAATTGGGTAGGGTCTAGACTTCTAAAATCCATGGTCCTCAGATTGCCCCTATCCCGAAAGATAAGGATCCGACTCATGAGTCTCGCCACAAGTAGGGATAAAACCTCTCAATATGACCATCCCCTGATATCGGGTACAACCTAAGTGGTGAATCGACAAATATCAGGGGGGGTACAAGACCTCTTCAATGACAATGTCGACACACCGCCTAATCCTTAAGCTTCCACAAGCTCGGGTATGGAGCTAAAAATGTGTGAAATGAGTGTAAATGATGTGTGTGCTGGGAGCATACAAACCTGCTCCAAACCTATTAAAATGAAAACTACATCACACATGCAAAAAAGAACAACCAACAACATAATAATTATCTACCCTAGGGTTGCAAGAATATACAAAGGCATATATTAAAGCATATAACAATTTACAAAACGAATAAAACAAAGAGGGGTAAAACTAATATTTTCAAAGTTATTAAAAGAAGTTGCACAACCAACTATGATAGGCCTGACTATCTAAAGTCCTCAGTGGAGTCGCCAGCTGTCACGACCGTCCCGTCCGGGAGCCGCGAAAAAGAAATAAAAAACAGAGGAGTCGCCACCAATATTTTTAAATTGGAAAAGATATTGGAAAACCAATTATGTAAGGTAAACTGGTTTTTTTTAAAAAAAAAGAGAGATGATTTGAGCTCGGGAGTTGGTTACGAGTCGGGAAGGTATTAGCACCCCACATCGCCCGTTTAAAAAACGGTACCTCGAGTTAATTGTGCAAAAAAACATTTTAATAACCTTTTAAATATTTATTTTACCCCGAAAATTATTTACAAGAAAGAATCATTTTAAATTTTAATTTTTGACTTTTATTAAAAAATTTATATTTTTAAATTTATGGTTTATAAAAACTAAATGAGGTTGAACATGGCACATGAGTCCACAGAGCAACCTCAAATCTAAGGGATTAAACATGACACCGTGTCCATAGAGCATCCCTGAAAAGAGAAAAGTTTAATTATTTTGATTAATTATTTAAACATAAAAAGGGACACAAAAAAAAAGGAAAATTTAGTTTTGGCCCGACAAGATGATTTGTCTTGCTCCTACGTATTCCCGGGTGCGATGGGAAACTCAAAGCCATGTAGTTCTTTTAGAAAAGATTTGATTGGTTGATTGATTTTAATTTTGATAAAGATTTGATTTATTTATTTTATTTAAAAAAGATTTTATTTCAAGATAAATTCATTTTTTGCACAGGGTCCATGATAGCAGCGCCATACGATAAACCCTTACAATTCATGTGACACCTGAGGATGAAAAGTCATACATCAACATTGTAGATTGTTGCGTGAATTCAAAAAAAGATACTTTTTTATTAAAAAAAGATTTTTTATTTTTTAGTTTTCCAAAGAATTTTTAATTAAACAAAATAACTGATATTTTTTATAAAGAATTTTTTTTAGGAATTGTTCACGTTCTTGTTGCTTTAGCCCAAATGATTAAAATCTAAAAGACAAAATAAAAATAAAATTAAAACACATAACCCAACAGCCCAAAACCAGATCCAACCCAAACTAACAACCCACATAATATATAATAGTAAACTGAGATAAAAAAAAAAAGGAATGGAGGCAGAAACAGATCCGAAGCTCTTAAGCTTTTGTCCATTACCAACGCAGGAGACAAAAGAAGAGCTATGGTGGTAGTCCGTGGAGCAGCGGCGGTCCGGGTGGGTGCGTCTGAGCGGCGCCATACGGGAGCGAAGCTGAACGGGCGATGGTGGTAGATGCGGTGGTCGCGTGAGGAGCGATTGAGAAGGCGTGGAGGAACGCGGTCGTCTCTCTTGTGCTGACGAGCGGCGCGCGGTCTCTGTCCGTCTCTTCCCTCTTCTTGTTGCAGATGGGTTGATGGTGAAGGAGGAAGAAGGGTCGAAGGAGGAAGAAGGGTTGAAGGAGGAAGGAGGGTTGAAGCGGTGACGTCGGATCTGGGTTGTCGAGTTGAGGGAGGACCAGCATCGGTCCGAGGCGGAGGCAGGTGACGGCGCGGCGCGGTGCGGCTGGACTGGAACTGGGTTGCGCGGCTGGTGTAGGAGGAGGGAGAAGGAGACGGGCTTAGTTATGGGTTTCTTGCTCTTTGTTGATGAAGGAGGGATTGGGATGAGTAAAGGAAAAATGAGTATTTTGAGGTATGTAGAAGAAGGAGGTGTTGGGGTGGTTTTTTTTTTTATGGTGTTGCTGAAGGTAACAGAGGGAAGATTGTCAGTAAGGAAGAAGATGAAAAATAGAGAGAGAAAGAGGTGATACATCTAAAAAGGAAGAAAAAAAATGGCGTGTGGTCTTGTTGCTGGTGGCAGAAAATGGCGAGATGAGTGGAAAAGATGTGATGAACGAGTGGTGTGTTGATAGTTTGTTTTCTGTTGTTTTTTTTTTGTTACCCTTGTATGCTCCCCCTCTTTCAGATTTTTCTCTGTGTGCTCCCCCCTGTTTGTGCGCCTGAAGCCCTCTTGTGGTGGGTTGGTCCCCCTTTTGCTGTGTTTGTTGATTGATATTTGTAGAGAAAATTTCTAGTCTCTGCTTTCCCCTTGGGACCATGTAAATTGGATTGTTGAAGAGGGTAAAATCTCCTTCTGTCCCTCTCAACTTCCATTTTTATGTTCTTTCCTCTGATCAAGGTAAAAAAACCCTTCCCAAGTTCTGAACATTACCCATAAATGGGAGGCTAACTGCTTGAGGCCTTGAGCCTTGTGAGAGCTATGGTGGAGATGGGGAAAACACAGTGGACCAAACATTTAACTTCTAGAAAAACATTTATTTTTATTTTTTTTTGTGTTTTTTTTTATTTAAATATCTTTTCACTTGGGCTTGGACTCAAAACAACTTGTAACAAAAACAAATTGGGCCAATAACATAACCAATTTTTTAGAGAATTTTTATGCATTTTCTTTTTTTTATTTTCAAAATAATAATTAAAAGGAAAATACCCGACAAAATTAGGTGTTCACAACTATTGTGAGATATTCCACGAGGCAATATAACATAACAATGAACAGCCTTCAAAGACATAAATTCAGCCAAGATATGGAAAGATAAACAGACCAGAAATTACAAGTGCCATATTTAATAGAAAACACATCATTAACACAGGGACAATCTTGTTACGGGACATGTTAAACTATAACGGTCTTCAAACAACTGCCTCAGTATTGGTCATTTAATTTGTTTGAACTATAGCCATGAACTATCCATGTTTGAAATTGTAGACACCTAGCACAAAACAAATTGAAAATCCATAGCACACATCCTCACTAACCAATTTAGATGCATTTCACAAAGCAGAACTGAATCTAAATCAAAGACTAAGATGCTGAAATGGAAGGTAATTTCACAGCTAAATCAACAAGAAGCAAACCAGAAGGGTTCTCAGATTAAATTTGAAACATTAAATTGGTACAATTACACTAATCCTAGTTATCACTGTTATCTTTATCTCATCACTTAAATATGCTAATGGATTCAAGTTTCACGGCCAATGCAGGTGGGTGCTTTGAGGCTTTAAAGTTTAAATTATACAACATGTCAACTATCAACAAAAAACCAAAACCTGTTTATGTTTCTCAGTCTCACGGGCAACAATGGCATTCTGTGGCTCAAGTAAACATCAATTCTAATCTCACAGTCTTGACTTTTGATATTTCAATGCATTCAAAAAAAAGTTACAAAAATAGATTTCTTGTGCTTTCTCAATGAGAGCTTCCTAATCCTAATAGGAGTGATTAAATAATGACACATGAAAACAAATGATCATCATAACTCACAACGCACATGAAATACACAAGTAACTCTTCTCAGTAGTAAGCCATAAAGCAATGAAATACATACAATCCACAAAATTTTTGAAATGAAACAATGAAGCAAAATAAAAAATGATACATAGAGAGTCCATGGTTACCTCAAGGCAGAGCAGGGAATGCATAAGATGAGGAGAGAAGAGGGGTGGGAGGAGCTCCGCGCGTGGTGACTGGAGGGCTGCGTGTTGGTAGCCGGAGTATTGGTTGGTCAAGCACTAAACGCTGAAGGGGGGGGGATTAAAAATAGAGCAGGAAGAGATGGAAGAAGAGGAGGAGGAGGACAGAGGCTTACGGAGATGGCGGTGGTGGTTCGCACTGCGGTGGTGGCGATGGTGATTGGCGGCCTGACGAGGCGAGGGAGAGAAAAGGGGTGAGGGTGGAAGAGATGGCAGAAATGAGGAAGAAGGGAACGATTTCACGACTTTAGGGATTTATAATTTGGCGACCGAAATAATCGGTCGCCAATCACTTAAATACAAAATCGGGTCGCTATATTCGGTCGCGGGATCTCTGTTTCTGAATTTAGTTTATTGCTCTTTAGCGACCGAATTAATATCGGTCGCTAAATGAGTTAATTTGAAATTTGAATTCATAAATTTAGCGACGGATTTTTAAATCGGTCGCTAACACGCGCTGTTTTAATTTTTTTTACGCGCCGTTTAGCGACCGAATTAATATCGGTCGCAAATGTAAATACAATTTAACCGTTTCATTTAATTCGGTCGCCATTTCGGTCGCTAAAAAGGCATAAAATTTCTGACTTTTAAGTTCCTTTATTTAGCGACTGAAATAGCGACCGATAACTCTGCTACGCTCTATTTCGGTCGCAGTATTAACTCTAATCAGTCTTTCATGTAGATCCTACAATCGGTCGCCATTTCGGTCGCAAAAAGCAACCAAAAAATTCGGTCACTATTTTCGGTCGCTAAACAACCTTTTTTTTGTAGTGATCTCACCATTCTCATTTGGATTGCCAACGCCATCTCCAATTTGAAGAATCCAAGCTGCAAAATCTGCTACCTGTTATTTATCTGCACTATTGGTTGAACCACCTAGTCTCATATTTCTTGTCAGTTTCAACACTTGACAACTATTCCAAATGTTAGATGCCTTAACGACAGCTCCAACAATATCATGCTTTGTACCATTTCTAATAACAGGCAATATTTGCCTAAAATCACCCCCTAAAACAACCACCTTTCCACCAAAAGCCTTCTCTCTGTTACCCCTATTTTGCAAAGCCATAATACCTCTCAATGTTCTATCAAAAGCCTCAAAGCAAACCGATTCCTCATGGGTGCCTCATCCCATATTATTACCCTGGCGTGTGTGAGAAGTTTAGCACGTGCCTTCGCCTTGGTTGATATTGCATGTTGACTCCTCGTTGATAACCAATGGTATCAAAAATGTTGAGTGGGATGTTTTTCCTCCAGGTAAAAGAAGAGATGCTATGCCACTGGAAGCAACATTAAGCACAATGATTCCTTTTGAGCAAATTCCTGCAGATAGAGTTTTCCATCTAAATGTTTTCCCCGTACCACCATGACCGTATAGGGAAAAAAAACCTCTAGAACCTGACATCATTGATTCCATTATTCCTGTCATATACACCCTTTTTCTCCTCGCTCATCAATTCCAATCCTTGAGAGTGTATTCTTTCCGTCTCGGTTTTGTCATAGTTGAGTTCTTCAACAATCAATTTGTTTTGATATTCATGTATGTGAGATATTGTGGGAATGGCATGGAATAATAGCTCTCGAGGGACCTCCCATTGGACTGTAGCAGCTTCTCGATCTCAATAAGACAAAGATTAATTAGCTCCCTATCTTCAATTTGTAGATCTGCAAAAAGAGGCATGTATGTTAAGAATTAAAATACACAACTAATGCTTTAGTAGATTAAATTTTATATGAGAATGACATACTATCCAGACCTTTGTAGGGTCTTTTATGGAACTAAACCCTACCTTGGCCTGCTATTAGGTTCATAGTCATTTTGGGCAATTGTTGCTCGAAAGTGTTCTTTGGTTTCCTAATTTGAACTATTAATTTAATTTTCTCCATAAAGATTAGCTTGGAAATTTCCAATACGGGAGCACCTCACATTCTAGATACATTAAAAACCCCCAAAATATTTCAAACTTCAAAATTTTTTCATTTAGAAATAAGGTATGGTTATCTATCACATGGCCAACATTATTATTTCCTCGCACTCAGGCCAATATTGTGTTGTTAACTGTGTATAGAATAGCAATTTTATCATCATGTCCATGCCATTCCAAGTCTCTGTGGTTTTTATTTCTGAATATGAAACTTGACAATTTCTGATATCTACCCTCCTTGTTCTATCTAGTTGCTGTTGAAAAAGGATTTTTAGATTATAAGGAACCTAATGAGTTTTTTGCAAAATGTTTATCTGCTGTTAGAAGTCATCTATCTATATTGCCGTATTTCACACATTTGCAATCTGTTAATAATAATCTTTCATTGAATGCAATCCAGGAAGAATTGGAAGAGTTAGAGAGGTATCCGAAAGGCATGACAGTGAGTAAAATTATGTATAGATGACAATCTACCGAGTTATTCCTTTCTCTTAAAGCTAAACTATTGGTCTTAGTGACAATATATGCCTAAAAAGTAACTACCAATATTCAAACTTAGATACTCAATATATAAAATAATGGAACAAACTTGTAATAGAACTCCATCCAATTTATGTGATAGCAAATTTCCCTTAAACATGTTATCTCCCTAAATTTAATGAACCCACAAATATATGTCTCGTGAAGAATCAATTCATACATGGATTGTAAATAAATCATAAAAAACTATTAAACAACAATCATAAATTCACTCGAATATTTAATGTTCGCCTTCCGTCAGTAAATAATTCTATCAGACAAAATTCGGCCGTGTGGTGTTCCACACTTTTTTTGGATCTGTCATTGTGCTCATAACTAACAAAGTTACAAACAACCTTCGCAACTGATTTCCAAAGGCAAACTCACTCGATTCATTAATTGCATCTATAAATTCTTTATCATCAGTTAATAATCCCAATGCATAACACGCTTCTTGAAAAGTTGGATATGTTGTTCCACCGAACATCCTCAAAGATTCATAGCCCACATAACCTTTCTGTACAGTAAGCAATATTCTCATGTAATAAAGCTCCCCAACGCCAGGAGGTATGTAATTAATCCTACCAATACTGTGACCATTTTTTCTTGGTTGCCACATCCTACTTTGTTTGCAGAAGACATATCTTGTGGGATACTCAGCATATGTTAATTCTCTACCATCAGTGAATTTCTTGTTTGCTTCAAACCATCCAAGGAACATCGTGTCATGAAGCTCCTCTTTCCTTATTACTCTTTGAATATTATCTTTATCACTATAATAAACCCTTTGCTGATTAGGTAGGTGAAATGTTAGCTTTTGAACTGGAGGCCAATGGTGATGTATATCAAAAGAAAATATTCTCCAAACGGCTTCACATGGTGACACGATTATCTATAGTCATAGTACCGTTTGATTTCATCGACAGGTTGGGTAGTGCCATTTTGTCCGTAATCCTTAGATATTTCAAGAGTTGCTCGATCAGGAGCTTTGTTAACATATTTGAACAAATACTTAATGGAATTAGACTTGTTACAGTATTCAACATTGACATGTGCTCCATACCTCATAAGTAGATGTGGATTGTAGGGAACCACATTCCTGTTATCCAACTTTACTCCCTTTTTTTAACGAATGTCTCCGTATCACGCCGTCTGCGTACCTTGGATAACCTTGCTCATCGATAGTTGTAAAATTTTGTAAAAGTCTCAGGGAAAAACTTCGAGCATTTCTTATTAGTCATTCAAGGAGATCTAAGATTGGCAAATCCACAAGGACCATGTATCATGTAGCTGGTTACTGTGTCAACCAATGATGGGTAGAGCATCTGGTCGAGAAATTCGGCATAAATCACATTGTCAATATCCCTAGCAGCCTTTAGCTTAGTTTCACCACTGAGCCATAAGAGCACGTGAGCATGTGGTAGACCCCTCTGAAACTCCACCGTATACATTCCTGTTAACCATGATGATAATAAACAAATGTTAAATCGCATGTGTTAAGCTAGAACAACCTATAAAGATAAATTAATTAAGTGCAAATAACTTGCCTGCTTCGCCTTTTCCAAACATCTTTGATTTGCTAAAAATCAATTAACATCTGATCAAGTTTCATTTTGAATACTCAACAAACGATACTCGGGTCTATCAGATGATTTAAGTTGTCTAGCTGGCACAAAGTCTTGTATTTACTCCAATTAGAGTTGCAAGTAATTGTTATGAATAATTCTCGATACCCAAACCACTTGTAGATAGCCATCACATCCTCGACAATTGTTGAACATATATCTCATTCTTCTCAAGAATGATGGTGGTAAAACTACACGCCTACCAACCAAGCTAGGATCCATTTCGCCCCTAGTAACCACTTCCTTAAGCCATTAAGAAGGTCACATCTTATATCTTGCTGATCTCGCCCTAATAAATGCAAGTCTTGAGGCTCAATCATGGTATAATAATCAACCAAAAATTGTTGGAACAATCTCCGAGATTTAACAACAGGCCAAACTCAATACTTTATTGTATTTGAAAGCAATCCACCTCTTTGGGAGATCGTTGTTTTCTTGCGTCTTCCGTGTCATCATCATCGGCTTATCTAGTTGGAATATTTCCATGGAAACCATCCTCACCATAAGGAAACAACAAGGATATTGCAAGAGAATAAATGCTACATGTGTCTCTTGTATTCTCTCCGCATCACCACTCCTATGCTTTTACAATATATCTCTACCCTTTTCCAATGTGCTATCGTCACCAAGAATTAGGGCTGCAACTTCGTCACAGTGGAAGATTATGCATCCCCGAATCTTTGAACGATGTCTCATCAACCGAGACAAAAATTAGATGTCACTCCTTGCTCAACATAGCCTCATTTTGGCGATTTTTTTAGCATATTCATTCAACATATCAATCATACTTGTTAAATTTTGGACCAAAGATTCATCATAACGATGAGATCCACCACATGATCTACAATTACAAATCATATCTCATCAACAATAGAGAAATGTGAGAACGATAAATAAAATATTACAAGTTTCATTCAATTACCTAAAGTGAGAAACTCTATTGTGTGTTTCATTCTGGGTATCATAAACATACATTTGTGCAAATTTGGGTCTTGATCCAAGTTCAGCAACAAACTTCCACGTGGTGGAAATTTTGACCGCTAAGAATAAACCGTGGTGAACCCACTTCCATCATTTACATGATTTTCATTCTTCCCGCCAATAGATGTGAATGAAAACATGCCGTTATAGATGCTCATGTTAGGGTAAAGTGAGCACCCTATCATCAACACCAGTAGACAAATCGAATAGTAAATCATGTGGCTTGTTCAAGAAAGGTAGCAAGACTAAACCCTTCATACAACAAATTGAAAATCCTTCAGACATCGTTCTGGCTGACTTGTCACCCTTTCCTCTAACCAAACTTGTGTTGAAGACTTAGAACAACTAAACGAGGCTGTCCAAAATCTAGACATGCTGCATTAAATTAGATTAAAAAAATATTAATAAATTTATAGATTGATCAAGTGTAAACAATGTAATGATGTGCAGTCTCCGGCTTGGATTTGATAATGCATTGAGTCCTCGCTTCTTTATAAAGTCCAGATTGTTGGTATGTATTTTGTTCCATTGATGCTGATGACTGTGAAGCTTCTCCATTTATCAAACCTGGTTGTACAATTTAGAAATTGTTAGGTAACATATAATGTTCATTTTTAATAAAATTTTACTATTTATTATTACTAATAATGCAAAAATGAAATAAGTAAATACTATAGAGAGATACTACTTGGACTAACACTAAAAATTATTGTTCACCAATTGTCCTCTTCTTTCAGGTTATATCTGACAGCAAGAATGTTTTTCCTCCTTAGTCGAGCAGCCTTTGTATTTGTATTTGTACTAGTTGGGCCAGTACCTGTATTTTCTCTTACGTCATGGGTTTTAGAACAAAGGTATCTACTATAAAAATGACCAGAATTTATAATAAATGGCCATAGTCAATTCATTGCATTTTTTTAAATCTGTAACTTAATCATGAGCTGTAAAAATGGCATCTACTAATAACATATGTGCACACTGCAAGTGATAAGTAGTTACAAATTCTGACAGCATTTTACTTGCAAAATGCTCTAATGTTTAATCTACATGTTGTATTTCAATAAGTTTTATTTAGATAACAATAAATAGAGACATAGTTAATTGTACATGATAAATAACTTACTGTTTGATTATTGAGAAAGATGTATAGTAAGATTGCCAATTGTTGTTTGACAGTTTGGTAATGGTGCATTAATGTTTGGGTGATGGTTTCTATCCGGATAGACAAACAATAAAGATTAGTTGGTGACATCATAATACCATTGACTGCTATACACAAAGTTTATTAATTACCGTTGAATTCACCTGAAAATGTAATCTTGTAAATCCAATCGATTGAATAACGTCTTGGAATCAACCACATGTTTGTTGTGGACTTCAGTATGGGTTAGATTCAATACTTCTGACAATGATGTGACAGACGGTGTTTTAGAAGGAATATGGATAGTTTGATTAGAGAAATCATTAGCTGGGAGCATTGTGATGCATCTTCTTTATTATAGATGTAAATAGTAATTTGGTCCTCGGAATCGTGAAGATCGCATCAATCTCTGGTTCCTCGAAATTAACGAATTCCAAAAAAGGTCCGAATCAAAAATGCTGAATCAAATTAGTCCTTTACCTCGCTTGATCGACATCGGCACTTCGCGCCGAGGTGGCACCACATTACTTCTGACAAATGTTCTCCAATGCTAGGATCAACCTGCACCGAATTTCAAGGACTCAAATTGACACTACGTTACTGTGGACCAAATTGCAATCTTTCTTTTCTCGTTATCTTCCTCCTCCTCTCACCTTCACTGTAACTTCCTCCTCTTCCTCTTTTTCTCTCCAAATCCAACTCCGACAACCAGTGCCTCTCCTCCATCCTCAACAACTCCCCATGTCGCTGCCTAACTCTGCCGTCACTAAGAAACCAGTGTCGTACACAATACTCCTTCATTCCATCTCCAAACCTCAAACCCCAAAGGCATTGTCATAGACTTCATGAACCACATCATACACACAAGTCACCACAACCCTTCACACTCCCTAATGCATTTTTTAACTACACTTCAGAGCTTCTTGAGTTGATGCATCACATTCCAACCATTCACGAAAACACCACAAAAATCCATCAAAGACCTTCACATGCATTCGAGCCCCGGGTTACTCTAGAATTTATACATCACATTTGCTGTAACACTCGTGCAGGATCGCGTGAGAGCCACATTTACAAAGTGTCTTTGACATAGCAAGCAAGTACGCGAAGGAGAAGGATAGATGTTATCATAAACACGCTTGATGCAATTGAAGGAAGAGCTATCAAAACGCAAAACGATGGGTCCTTAAGTTTCCATGCCTCCAACTGTGGGGACCTGTGATTTCAGAAAACATGTGGGAGGGGAAGGAGAAGATCGAAACGGGTGTTTGAGTTGGCTTGACTCCGCAACCGAAGCCGAAGGGGCAGAGTTGCGAGTTTCGGCCTCGAAGGTCTCAAGACCACGAAGGAGATAGCTACTGGGCTGGAGAGGAGCGAACAAAGGTTATCGTGGGTTGTGAGGTATCAAACACGGGGGTTGCTGAGGATGGAGGGAGAGGCTTGATTGGGCTGAGTTGGATTCGGGAGAGAAGAAGGGAGAGGAGGAGGTTTCATGGAGGCGAGAGGAGGAGGAAGAGGACGAAGAAGCAGACTTGCAATGGTCCTATAATCAAAGTGTCAATTTCGTCCCCGAAATTAGGTGCAAGCTGGTCCCTAACGTGGAGGACAGTCAGCCTACAACGGGAAGTGTCACCCGCTGGCACCTGGCGGCCAACCGGTTAACCGAGTGACCAATTTATCAACGCTTTACAGCCAGGACCTTTTTGGAATTTCTAACTTGGGGACCAAGTTGATAACCTTACGCTTGGATGAACCCGTTATTTACTTGGTAGAACCACTTTGAACATATTTTATACCGATAAACGAGAACAAAGATGCAAGGCACACATACGTGTACGTTGTTTTTTTAATCTAAAAACTTTGACAACTTAAAATTATCGAAAAAAATTGTTGCAGACCATTATCCACTTGTCTATCATGCATTTTTTTTCCAGCAAGAATCTAGTGAGGCAGTGATTCTACATCGATTTTTTTTTTTCACACGGTTTTCAAACCGATGTTGAAAAACCGATATGGTTTATTGTCAATTTCACATCGGCTTTAAAACCGATGTTTAAAGTATATTTTAACAACGTTTTTACATAAAACCGGACGTGGAAAGTTCATTTGTCAATCGCAAACTATTGAAAATATCACTTTCCACGCCGATTTTCATAGAAACCGATGTGGAAATTAGACTTCACACATCAAGCATATACAAACCGATATGAAATTTCAACTTACACATAGGTTCTAATGAAAACTGCGTGAAAGTGAAATTTCCACATCGCTTTTTTAAAACCGATGTGTAAAGTCTAATTTTTTTTTTGAAACCGCTATTTACATTTCTATCATTCCTTTCCTTGTTTCGCAATAATGCGTATCAATACCAATAACATACTCTAAATATTCTACAACAATCATTTTTGTACAAATCTAAAACACAATTAATATACCTAATTTATTACGAACAATACATATGTACGTTCAATTATATTCAGACAACAAAGATAATAGAAACCAAAACTAATGATATATTATAGATTTCATATCAAAATACATATGATCAAATAAAAGTACAATTATAGCTAGTACATGATAAGTTTTACACTAATTATTCATCTGAATTATATATATATATATATATATATATATATATATATATATATATATATATATATATATATATATATATATATATATATACAAACTATGGTTGGTATACTTCAAGAAAGAAAAAGCTGCCCAACGCCTCCTCCTCGTTGTTCGGCGTCGGAATTAGACAATGAAGTTGGATTTGTTGAATATATGCAAGTTTAATTGGACAAAAGATTATATCTTTTAAGTAATAAACTGTTTACAAAAAAATATAACGCATTCCAGGAACCATTTAATTGTTATCAATTAACATTTACCTCGTGTCATCTTTTTAGTGATCCCGGAGGAGATAATTTCCAACATCCACTCAGATCACAGTATCCATATCTCATGATCCACGTTGAAGATGTGATCACGGGCTGTGAATGAAACCCAATTAGAATATGAGAATTAAATAGAAATCAATAATTATACCTTCACCGTATTTGATGAATTTGAACTAATAAAATATCTTACTTTGCTGAATAATCCATCGATACGCCCGACGCGCTTCTTTCAATACGCGAACATGTGGTTTGTATTAACAGAACTATCATGACAAAATAAACATTAATTAAAGTGCATATCTAATAGATTTCAGAAAACAAAACAACTGCATTAATGATTAATTATAAAGTATTTTAATGTTTATGTTTGGCGATCGCCTTTTAGCTTCATTCACGGCTTATTTCAATTGAGCATAAGAAGATCAATACGCTCATCCTAGGGTACATGATCAGAACAGCCAATGATGGCTGTATTTATGGAACAATAGTGAGACTAAGTCATATATATTATAATTAAACAACCCAGAACTTACTTTAATAATATAAGGTGCAAGGTAGAAT